>OX244259.1:13712500-14025000 GCA_945867215.1 Epinotia demarniana | reverse complement strand
CAATAATAAAGATATTAATATATTTATCTGGGTCCATTTTCATATTTGTGCAATGCATCGACAAATACCTGGATTTGTTTTTGTCCAAACTAATAATGGCTGGTTATGTAGATAACAGAATAATACCAATAAATACTTCAAAAGAAACATCTGGAAAAATGTAACTAAAGTTTGATTCAAATAAACTACAACACTACAACGTCTACAACTCATAATAAGGGTCCGTTCGACAAGCTTTCATTCATAAACCGAGCGGAACGGAGCCGAAGCAGAGATTCGCAGATACGTAGCCGAACGCAGACACGGATACGTATCTTTGACGTGTCCGTGTAGTACGGGATCTTAGCACCGCCGGTGCTAAGGACACGGAGCTACGGTTCCGCGTGTAACACGGATATCACTACCCGCCCGCTGGGCTAGAAGGTAGTTATTTGAGGCTAATATGGAGCTATTAGTAGTAATGTGAATGATGTTATAATTCACCGTTTTTATTTCTACACATTATAATATAGAAAGAAAGCACGAGTAAGGTTCACGGACATTTATCAGTACATAGACTACCTCAATTATGTTATTGAAACCTACGAGTATGTACGCAGTAAATGGAAAGGCTATGTATTTACTTACGCAGGCATGAGATGTTACAAATTCACTTTTTTCAACCTGTTGGATCCAAGTGATATTTAAAAAAAAAATGTCGTAGAGTATTACATGGTTTATAAAATATCTAATGGTTAGAGCTCCCGTTGCACGAAACTCTACCTCACAACTTCACAAGGTGGCAGATCAGAAATGCAATATAGTGATAGATACTACTTAGGAACACTCGATTTTAGTTGGTTGCCATAGCATATCCTGAAAGAACTATTATTTTTTTCGTCGTCGTATCGTTATTTTGATCGAAAATTACATCATAAGGTGGCAGATCCAAACGTTTACTCATCGAAAGAGACACATTTGGAGATAACAACCCGCATTGGTTGCCAGCCCAAACCCTGGCAAGTTTCAAGATCAGCCACGTTTATGAGCCCCAAAAATGGGGTCAATTACCTCATCAGGTGGCAAGATAAAACTGATGCAGATCGTTTGCCCTAGACGTGCCGTTCACGAATATACAGGGTTGCCTGCCTTCAGCTTGGTAGTTTTTCTGGTCAGCCACCTCGAACAATATATATGGAAAACTTGAAATAACGAGAAATTCGTGTATTTATGCTATGATTCAGGGTATAATTTAATAAAAATCAGGATATTAAATTAAAGTCAACGTACTTGCGTCTTATGGTGTTGAAATAATAGGGTAAATGCAGTTTTGGTCATTTCTCATTAATATATCTTGAAATGTTGAAATACGTGATGTTGCCTTTTACGATCAACGTGATATAGCATTTCTCATCAGGTGACAAGATGAAACTGGTGCAGATCGATTGCCCTAGACGTGCCGTTCACGAATATACAGGGTTGCCTGCCTTCAGCTTGGCAGCTTTACAGGTCAGCCACCTCGAACAATACATGTGAAAATGTTGGAATAACGAGAAATTCGTGTATTTATGCTATTAATCAGGGTATAATTTAATAAAAATCAGGATATTAGATTAAAGTCAACGTACTAACAGACTTGCATCTTGTGGTATTGAAATAATAGGGTAAATGTACCAGTTTTGGTCATTTCTCATTAATATATCTTGAAATATTGAAAGAAGTGATGTTGCCTTTTACGTTCAACTTGATATAGCAATTCTCATCAGGTGGCAAGATGAAACTGGTGCAGATCGTTTGCCGTAGACGTGCCGTTTACGAATATACAGGGTTGCCTGCCTTCAGCTTGGTAGTTTTTCTGGTCAGCCACCTCGAACAATATATATGGAAATCTTGGAATAACGAGAAATTCGTGTATTTATGCTATGATTAAGGATATAATTAAAAAAAAATCAGGATATTAGATTAAAGTCAACGTACTAACAGACTTGCATCTTGTGGTATTGAAATAATAGGGTAAATGTACCAGTTTTGGTCATTTCTCATTAATATATCTTGAAATATTGAAAGAAGTGATGTTGCCTTTTACGTTCAACGTGATATAGCAATTCTCATCAGGTAGCAAGATGAAACTGGTGCAGATCGTTTGCCGTAGACGTGCCGTTTACGAATATACAGGGTTGCCTGCCTTCAGCTTGGTAGTTTTTCTGGTCAGCCACCTCGAACAATATATGTGAAAATCTTGGAATAACGAGAAATTCAATATTTCAAGATATATTTATGAGAAATTACCAAAACTGGTACCTTTACCCTATTATTTCAACATCTTAAGACGCAAGTACGTTGACTTTAATTTAATATCCTGATTTTTATTAAATTATACCCTGAATCATAGCGTAAATACAAGAATTTCTCGTTATTCCAAGATTTTAACATATATTGTTCGAGGTGGCTGACCAGAAAAACTGCCAAGCTGAAGGCAGGCAACTCTGTATATTCGTGAACGGCATGTCTAGGACAAACTTTTTGCTTACTTAAACTTTGCCACCTGATGCTCCCCATTTTTGCCCATTCTGCCCATTTTTGGGGCTCATAAAACGTGGCTGATCTTGAAACCTGCCAGGGTTTGGGCTGGCAACCAATGCGGGGTGTCCAAATGTGTCTCTTTCGATGAGTAAACGTTTCGATCTTATGATGTAATGTTCGATCAAAATAACGTTCGACGAAAAAAAAATAGGTAGTTCTTCCAGGATATGCTATGGCAACCAACTATAATCCAGTGTTTCTAAGTAGTATCTATCACTATATTGCATTTCTGGTCTGCCACCTTGTGAGGTAGGGTTTCGTGCAACGGGAGCTCTAACCATAATATTGGTTGGTGTCACCACATTGCAAAAAAATTTTTTTTTGAATTTTTTTTTTTTTTTTTTCATTTAAATATAAAATTTCATAGTATTTTTTTTATAAAAGTCCCCTTTTATGTAAATAATATACACAAATTTTAAAAAAAACGATATAAGATAATTATCCGAGCAAAAGGAAAACCATTTTCTCGTCAAAGGCAGTTTCGCCATACAAACACGGCTATACCCTTTGTGCTAATGTCATAGCAACTTTGTACCTAAACGCAGTTTACGAGCACAACACAACCACGCCATCGTTTGCTATTAGTTTGTAAGAGGCGTTCTTAAAGCTCTCCAATATATAGTTATATAGCTGCCCGGCCCGGCTTCGAACGGATTACCCGTTTTTCCGAACGAATGAAGCATTTTCCCGCGGTAAAAAGTAGTCTATGTCACTCAGGGTGAATGTAGCTTTCCAATGGTGAAAGAATTTTTGAAATCGGCACGGTATATTTTGAGTTTATTCGTTACAAACATATACACACACATGAACAAAAATACAAATCTTTCCTCTTTATAATAGTAGTATAGGTTAGAAAAAGTGAAAAGCACTTGACATTTTCATTTCAAAGTCCAATATCTCAAAAACGGCTGAACTTATTTTGATGGAACATATAAAATAACACTCGGGATAAAATTATCTATGACACAAAAAAAACCGCATTCAAATCGGTCCATCCGTTTGGGAGCTACGATACCACAGACAGACACACAGATATACGGACAGACACGTTAAACTTATGACACCCCTCTTTTTTCGTCGGGGGTTAAAGATAATCATTAGATCATTACGAGTCATGCCTTTACGTGGGATTTCCGATACAAAGTTAAAAACATGCTATTCCGTGGCACTAGACCGGTTTATACAAATAAATACTGATTGATAAATTTATCGTCACTAGTTTCAATAAATAACAAAATAAACCAAACATTTCCTGCATTACTTTCTTTAACAATCAAATTATATTATACATTTTTGGAAACGTGGTTTAACGTGGAAGTCAACACGATCAAATTTAAATCATTTGATACAGTGAACAAATAATACCTACGAATAAAAAATGAACCGTGATCGCATTTATGTAATAATCAGTCACAGATTATATAATAGTTCTACGAAGTGTAAGGCGGGACTCGAACCCGCTCATGGGTGAAAATCCCAGGGCGATTTTTGCGCGGCAGAGTTGATAATTGCACTGAGGATTTCTTATATTTGAATTTTATATTTTTTATATGAAAGCTAATATATTTCGTCATCTTGAGCCATAATGGAAATTACTATAAACTTATTGGCTTGATCATAAAAAGATATAAACTGCCGAAAATCTAATTATGGTGGCGTGTCCTGCACTTCATAATACAAAAAAACTATCCATTTACTAAATTAAGTGGCATTAATTCGGGTTCTATATTAGTGAAGGTATCCTACGATTTCATTTAGTCACATTCGTATGTAAACTAAACCTCATACTGATGTTAACAAAACTGTCCTGCTAAAAAATATAATTTTGGTGGAATAAAATAAAAATGTTCTTATGGTCGAACAAAAAGCAATTACACAAAAGGCGCGAGCGTCGCTTATACAACAGGCGATGTTAGACGTGAGAAACTATGTAAGAGCTAGCCGTCACGCACGTAAGTACCTAATTATGGTGGTTCAAAATACAGTTTACGTCCATTTTGGTGTCACGATTAATTTTTTATTAAGCACAACTTAATTGTATGTGCATTTTATTTTAGGCGCGGCTTTGGTTACCCTTTCGTCATATAAGGTTAACTTGATCATGTGGAAAAGGGTTGATTAGCTATGTTTTTTTAGTCCAAATCCTAATTCCGGTGTGTTTGGTGGATTTTTTAAAAGCACCAAAATTGCTTAGTCTCACCAAAATTGTAGAAGACGTACCAAAGTGAACCTTATACTAATGATATATGGTCTATCAATTGCTACTCGTATTTATACGACTTCTCGGATATGCAACATGAAATGCATTTTAATTAAAGTACATTGAAAAAATATGATTATTTTAATTTAGAGTGAGCACTATTATATCAATGTTATCCATAACATATTTCAGTGTAATCTGCTTTACCGGAGCAGTGCCCTGACCTCCTAGCCCTTTTTCTTTGTAAGTATTTGTTATCAGTATCAAATGATTTAGGTATCCGCTATTTTATGGCGTGAATGAGAATGTGAGCAGTTGAAGAAAAACATTTTTTATTTTATTTTTATTTAGGCAACAAACGGTTGTTTATAGGATTATATAAGCTTATAGATATTGTATACGATTATACTAATAAACAATATCATTATCACGATCGTCGGTATCATGTCAATAGAGAAAGTGAAAATAGTATCTCCGAATTTCCTTGAACAATTATTATTTAACAGTAATAGGCATGATGACACATTTTGAAAAACTGTTCTTTAATGTTTAGAAACATTTATTATGTACAACGAATAAGATTTTTCAAGAGAATATAATAGTTAAGTCTCTAAGATTTCAAATTGGCGCTAAAACGCTTGTCAGTGTCATGGCGTCCCGAGTGACGTCACGTTTGTATAAACAGAACGCAGACCTTTGCCGTTTGCTACCTAGATCGCTCAATTGCTCATTGAATGAACATAAATTAAAAAGTTGCGAGCGAGAAAGCGGAACAATGACGTATGAAGATCTGACAGATAACATGGTTCTATCCCTGTCTTACTTTTCGTTCAGTACGTAAGTTTTCTCTGTAGTCTGTGGTAATGGCCGTTATGGGTATTTGTTTATACAAACTTGACGTCATGCGCTCTGATTGGTGATGATATGTTATCATGGCGGGCGTCCGTATTTTTCAGTTTCATTTTATCAAAATAAATAATAATCTCTTGCTTTATAAAAAATATGAGCATTTTTCGAATTCTATAATTAAAATTTTACTAAGAAAGTACCATATTTTAATGATATTCAATTACTGTCATCATGCCTATTATTAATCCTATTAAGTTGAATATACAATTACATGGTCAATGGGCATAGGTACTGTAATTAATTAATTATGTCAACAATGCAAATAAAATAAAATATTTTGTTAGGTCGCATATTTTCAGATGAAAACACTGAAGTAAATAAATACAAGTCAAAAGATTTCTGTCTACGCCTAAATGTTTCGGCACAAGGTTCGTTTAAAATTAGATCGGATGGTATGTGCTCTACTCTCTATCTATAAGAAAATAAGGATATACATAGTAGAGTATAGAGTCTCCGCAACGCGAGTGTCATTCTTGATCGTGTATACATATTTTTGTAACCTAGGCCGTATCGATCTCTTTGTAGTTGACAGTACGTAATTGTGTTCATACTTCGCCGTATGTTTGTGCTTGCACGCATTTCCACGCTGCGCATCGCTCCGCTTCTCCACAAATGAGGCCTGAAAACGCATCGGTTTATTGCCTCGCGACGAAGCGAACGGAGCCCCCGTTGGCAGGCGCCAGGAAAACCGCGTACGGGTCCGCCTTGAGGTCATAGCTCGACACCGGCTCCAAGCGGTACTTGTGCAAAACCTGCGCCAGCGCCACGCGCACCTGCATCAGCCCGTATCGCTTGCCTGAAATCAACCATAATACTTTAAGTGCCGCCGCACATTGGCCACCAGTGTCGGCCATTAGCTGCGGACGAGTTCTTTCTAATACATTTTACACACCGAGCACCGAGTGGCCGCGTCTCTGGCTTATTGCGCGGAAGAATGGTTGCGTTGCGTAACCAGCTTTACGCAGAATTTTCATTTGGCAAACCAATCGTTGGCCTAACTTTACTTCGCACATTTCTTATATGGCAACATTTTTATAATACTAAATTTCTCTTCAACAAACATTTATGTGGCAAAGAATTAAGAAGAAAATGATTTGCTTGGTATACTGCCTTTTCGGCGATATACTTCGCCAAATTTAACTTTTCGTAGAATTTTCATTTGGTAAACCAATCGTTGGCATAACTTTACTTCGCACTTTTATTTTAGATATTTGACAACATTTTTATAATGCTAAATTTTACTGCAACAAACCAACAAACTTTTATGAGGCAAATAATTATGAAGCAAATGATTTGCTTAGGCAAATCATAGGTTGGGTGGGGTATAGCAAAAAGGGCCCTATTTTAGGACTTAATTTTTTTATGATGAAACATTTAACCATTATAAACTCTGTTTAATATTACTGAAACATATAGAATATGCTAAGCATCTTTTATTGATTGAAGTTTTTTCATTAACTTGACCGTTAACGAACTAGAGCGCTTCAAAGTTCATAGAAATACTGAGGCGCGGAGCACTATTTTGTACGCGGATTATTGGGTCGTGCTTATCAGGGCGGACAAAAATGGCTTGTCATAAGCGAACTCTGTCTTAGGTCGGTTAGGTCAGGGTTCACTGGCGTCCCTTAGGCCAGAAATAGACGCCCCGCGCAGCGGGGTGGCGTCGACTCGCTGGAGATTATCACATTTATCACAGTCCGCACAGATAAAACTATGGCAGAATACTGTAACTTTGAACCCCTCTAGTTCATAGTTCGTTCGTTTGACGGATACATAAATGACATCTTAAAAAATCTCAGGTAATAATTTATCAAATCAATAGTTGCGAAATGATATCAGTGCTAAAAGTATGTTATACCAATCAATACATTTGACAAATACATATATAAAAAAAATCCCAGGTAATAATTTGCCTAACAATAATTTACCTGGGGGCACGGTGGTGCCCCCGCCAAGACGAGCCAAGCGAAGCGCAACGCAATGGGCACTACCTACCTTTTCTCG
Organism: Epinotia demarniana; assembly: GCA_945867215.1. Lineage (NCBI taxonomy): Eukaryota > Metazoa > Arthropoda > Insecta > Lepidoptera > Tortricidae > Epinotia > Epinotia demarniana. The sequence goes on along the minus strand of OX244259.1, from coordinate 14,017,325 downwards.
AAGCGGTTCGTCGTTTTTTTGAACCCTCGTAACTTGGGTTTGGATTATACTAGATAAACAAAATTCTCGGGATATGATGTCAATAGTGGACTTATTAAACATATAAAGTTTCAGTAACATAGATCTTATACTTAGGATTTTATTGATATCTAAAAAACGCCGATTTCGTCACTGACTCACTGATGTTGATCATCAAAACCTCTAGGGTACTTCCTGAAGTCCTAGAAAGCTGAAATTTGGTATGTATGCTAGTATTAGTACACAATCAACAAAATAATTCAAAAAATTGGAACTTCTACCCCCCAACCCCTTAAAGTAGGGGATGGAACTTTGTATGAGACTTCCGCAAATTTTGATGCTAGGGGTCTGTAAAATTATATAGGGACTCCTTGTTATTAATTATAAAATACGTATTTCAGAATTTCTAGTAAATCACCCCCCACCCTTTAAATTAGGGGGTAGAAGTTTGTATAGGTCCTAGAAAGCTGAAATTTGGTACACATGTAAGCTAGTATTAGTTTACAATCAACAAAATAATAATACAACAAATTGGAACTTCTACCTCCCAACCCCTTAAACTAGGGGATGGAACTTTGTATGAGACTTCCGCAAATTTTGATGCTAGGGGTCTAAAAATTTATTTATAGATAGGGACTCCTTGTTATAAATAATTACCTTACAAAAAGGAATGAGATCCCACCAAAAACATTAGTAAAGTGATTGCCAAGACTCCCTAGCTCATATATAGCTTTCAGCGTTAAAAAGATATCAGATCATAAGTAGCGCCAAGCTTCCTATCCTACACAGCATAACTCTACCACTACCAGCCACGCTCTACAAATTCTACATCTTGGCTAAAAAGTATAGCTTTGTTGGGCACATCCCGGTCGCCGCATAAACTCTCATGCGTGTCTATACTTTTTAGCCAACAACGGGATCAAATCATTACTCGGGAAATGATATCAGTGCGAAACGTTCAGTTGGGAAATATAACTTCGCCCAAATTAAAATATGGGAATTGGGAAACATAGTTCGGGAGTAAAAAAATTGCGAAATAATTTGCGACGAAACTTTAGGGTACCCAAGCAAAGAAACAATTGAGCATGTAACAAAACAAGAGTTGTACATGAGACTCAATAAATACGGAGTTAGATTAATATCACGAATGCCTCGCTATGTGGCTTACTGGTTGACTGAGTCAATTCCTGCCGTGGCTGCGGTATGCGCGACAGACGTGCAAAGTTGTAACGCCCGTTTTACTGTCTTGCCGGTTACACCTCCTGTATCTCTCGCACAGTAAATTTTTTATGTCACTTCGGACGACAACAATAAACCTATTCTTCGCAACGTTATTGTACCTACATTTTACGGTATTTACAGCGAAGTTTTACATGAACACGACTAAAAATCGGATCATAAAATAATGATATGAGGGATCCATGGAGACTCGAGTGTCTTCGGACACATTGATATTCTTCCTAGTACAAAGAAACTACTGTCACCAGCAGAAGTAGCTACGCGTATAATAGTCAAAATGACCTGTAGGGCAAATGAGTAAGTTTTTTTTTAAGTTAACGAACATTAGTAGATGATTATTCATTAGGCTGCCCTAATAATAAAGATGTGTAGCTCATTCAGGTCATTTGGAACACTTTACCCGCTGCTGCCAACTGTACATCACATGAGACCAGTAAATTATAATTGTGTAGCTATAGGTATGGTAACTAAGGATAGGTACTGGAGCACGTGGAATCAGTTAAACGTGTATTGGTAATGCTTCCGCGCACAGATACCTCGAATAGGCAGATTTCACAGGCAGGTTTGTATAATTGGCCGTGGATCTTTATTTATTATCGTACATAATTAAAAGTAATTCTCGGCTAATCCTTGTTAACCCATTGTGTCTATGAATTTACCTAATTATAATTGGGTAGGTACCTATACCTAGATGATAGGCCAAACGTATAAAGCACACAAGGTCAAAGCATCGATTCTTAGTTTTAAAATTCGTAAAAGAAGGTTGGAATATGTAATAATTTGATTTGTAGGCGATAAAACATCGTAACAAGTTGGCATTTGCTAATGTTGACCGGTCAGTCGGGGTCAGGTGGGTAAATGTCAGCAGATGAGCGCGACCTTGGTGACGTAACCTCGTCATCAGAAATACCGACAGTCCGACATATTGCATAATCTGGCATATAGGAGCCTTTTCGAACTTACGTCATGAAGTCATGATAGTACAGTCACCGGCATCAATATCTGCCGTAACAAAGTCGGCAAAAATATCTGACACGTCCTTATGGCATTAGACAAGCAACTGAAATTCGGTTCCTGGCTCGATATGTTAAGTCTGCTCGAGTTTTCGCTTGCCGGAGATAGCGGGGTGAATTTCCCGTCTAATGGCACTTCATGTTAATAATACATTGTATTTTGTACAACACCTTATTTACAAGCGGCAAATAAAAAAGAAAGTGTATTGTCATATGTACCTACTTTTGCATCATTGGTTTTGTGTAAGAATTTTAAAACACCACTGATTTCATTCAATTTCGCACTATAAATGTCTGATAGACTATTTAAACAAATAATCGCACTGAGTCGTTTCTGGTGCAAAGGCTTTCCATGGCTATCCAGCGTCGAAATGCCGCCAGTATTATGGGCACTTTTGCGCCAGGAACGGCTGGGGCCGATTAAAATTAGATTTAGGTAATTTGTGGATAATGTTATAATTAAGTTGACAAAATAATTATAATTTGACTTTGTTCAGTCATTAAGCCATCCATTCCGAAAAAAGTTTGGAATCACAAAATGTACCGTGACTTTTCCCATTAAAGGGAAACCCTACGTGAGGTTTTGCATGTCATGATGGATCACAATTGGGGAGACGGTAGCTAATTTTAGCAAATTGGTTAAATCTAATTAAGATTGCCTTGAGATACCGATGCCTCTGTTTAATTAGACAGAAGGATATCAACTGAACAATATTATGATTTCATGCGATGCAGACGTAATAGTTACGAGTATATCGCATTATCAATGACTGATAAGATAATTGAACTGAGCGATTTTGCTGTTCAATGTTTTTATGAATGATATTTTTAATAAGATAAAACACTATCTGCTTATTTGGTATAGGTTCTTACTTGTAAATAAGAATATTATGCAATGAACTTGAAATAAGAACCTACATTCATTTTACATATTCTTTACGAAGAAAACACTTTGAAGATGTAATGATTCTGATATGAAATAATAATATACTCATGATCACAATAAAATAGCTACAGAACTCTTAATGTAAACGTAGTTGACACGGAGGTAATTTGTTGTTTGTTTTTAATTTTACTATTTTACAGTAAAGTTTGCTTTTTTGTTTGATACAAGACGAAAACAAAACCTAGGAAAGACAAATACCTATACAGAAGTGTGGTCCTTCACCGAAGGGCAGGAACGTGAAATGCATATTGTCGTTGTCGCTGGGGTTGGAGAACCGCTCGGGCCGCCACTGTTCCGGGTCCTGGTGGTACTTCTCGTTTCGGTGGAGCGCCATCACGTTCACGAAAACGGGGGTGCCCTTCTCGACCACGATGTCATCCGTCAGTTGGTAGCGGTTCTTGCACTTCCTTTCTAAATACGCCACTGGGGTATTCTTCCTCATTGTTTCTGGAAAGGCATGTAGAGTCAGCGTAGAGATCCCTATTATATGGTAAAAGTTTTCCAGATTCTCAGAGGACGACCGGCCATACAACCGGACGCCCTCTATAACCTCGGATACGGACTGAAAATAAAAATCGCCCCCTTAAGGCCTCCACACACCGAACGCAGGTCGTGCGCGGCGCGGGTCGGGCGGGATCTCTATCTCAAAATCAGAAATCTAAATCAATTATTTATTCTGCAAATACGCCGCAAGGGCACTTTTACATGTCAAACGGTAATTTACAATAAAAAATAACAATCTTACAATAAAAGAATAATAATCTTATACAATAATCATTTAAAATTTTCAGATTAAGGACCAATATAAACAGTTAACAAACTAAATGTCACGAAGTTAATAAAAACAAAACAAAATTGCAAAATATGACCATTACATTCGATATAAAGTATGTGCACAAGAAGTTAATGATATTAATTCAGTATTCCAGAGATGTCTCTCTCAGAGGGTCTCTTTCGCACAGTAGCGCGGCGTATCTATCACACAGTAGCGCGGCCCCACCGCGGTAGCAAGCAACGCGGGCCCGCGCAACTGTGTGATAGAGCTATTAAATGCGTTGGTAGTGAGAGAGATCCGACCCGCGCCGCACACGACCCACGCCGCGCCCGACCCGCGCGGCGCACGACTCGCGTTCGATGTGTGGAGGCCTTTAGGCTAAGGCTAAACGGAAAGGTCCTTACCATTAATGCATGCTGTGAGATACTTCAGCTCTAACAAATTGTCGTAATCCAAAATCTCAGTTCCCTTTTCCTTAAGTGTTGTATCGATTTCTTTGAAAAGCTTTTCCTGAGGAGAAACGTCGTAGAGTCAATATTATCTCTTATTATAATCCATGTAATTTTCTATGTAGTTACCTTACCAACCTACGTCATAGCCAAAATTACGCAGACATTTTGACGATAAGCCAGAAAACATATTGCGGTGGATTTAGCCAGTCTTGCTATCTGTTCTGTGTGTGTTGCTATCTTCAATTCCGATATAGAACATTGATTGTTGACCGGCACCTAGCGCTCGTGGTTAGTAAAGAAGGGTAAATCGCCAATAAAAGCCACCTCATACTAAAAATTCACCTACAATAGAACTATTTTTTAGTATAAGGTGTTAATTACTGGCCATCCTTCAATAAATACTAAATACGTCTGTTTGTAGGAGAACAGATTTTTTTTTAAGTCTGAGGGGGCCAGTTATTGAAGAGTGGCCAGTTATTGGTGATTTACCCTACTTACTTCTAAAACTCAAAGGATAAAGTTCGTTTCTACGTTTGAATAGGTAACTATTTAAATTAGGTTTAATAATATTATTATGTCACATATTAGACTGAGATTAAAAACCTTAATCAATTCAATGAGCCGTGCACTAGGTTTAGGTACAAAGTTAAGATTATATTTTATCCATAATCCCTTTTATCTGAAAATGTCAAGACAATAAAGAAAAAAAGTAGCTAAAAAAATCACACATGATAAAATTATAGGTATATGCATTACGAGAAAATATTTACGTGATATTGCACAAATATTAAACTGATAACACTAAGGGAATGCTGCAACTTTCACAGTCCGAACACCATGACCTTAGGACATTTTCCTGCCACGTCTAAGATAAGGGTCGGTCTCGCATTTTTGCTTACGAACCCGAATATTTTTACTAAATCATTGACTTAACGCATGCAAAAAAAGGTCAACATTTTTTTTATTCAATCATACCTATTATTTACAGCTATGGACAAATCCAAAGTTTTTCTTTTGCTGCACCTACAGAGGTTTAAGAACTGAGCTAAGTTGAGAAAGCCTAAAAGGAGAGGCTTAAAATCATAGAGTAAGTCTTTATTAATACACAATTTAGCAAATTTTAAAACACTTTAACAACAGTAAATACAATATGTCAAAAAATTATCTAAGTTCTAAGTACTACTCTTGGCTGCAATAAAAGTTTTAACAACCGTTTTCTTTAATGACCTGAGGGCCTAGTCAAGCTTATAATAAAATGTACGGGAATGACAGATGTTAACGAAAAGTGTTTCGTCGGCATCTTTCATTCCCATACATTTTATTATTATTTTCTTTTGGCGTTAGCGCTTGTCGATTGTAAACTTGTCTACGGCCCCAGGGATTGTAAGTTAAATTAGTTTTGATCGAGAGCCGACTCCTTTTTGCAGCTGCAGCTGCTACTTACAAATAAACTGGTAGCCAATACACTATTACTTATGAAGTTTTATTGAGTTCTCTTGAGTATACTTTGTATAAAAATTCAAATGCATTATTATGAGCCCGACGCGACGCCGGTCTGTGGAATTTAATTAGAGCAAAACTAAAATCGATTATCGGCAATTGTACCTACTCACATCGTTTTATTTAGGGTTGGGTTATGTATATGTATGGACTAGACGACGGAAAAAACTGAGACATCCAAGGTTCTGAACGAAATGTTTGGGCTCATAACGAAGGATTGGATCACAGGGTCGCTACCTTCGTAAGCACCGTCACATTCCAGAGTTTTAAATCAAAATACATTAAAGAACACTTTATCTCAAAAATCTATTCCTAAAGGGATGAAATCGGGGATGAAAGCTGTTACGTGAGTTCACGTGGATGGCGATGATGAAGCCGCGGGCAATTAGTAGTGAATTTATAACCGTAAAAATTTACTTTAAAAACAAAGTTTTAACCGACTTCCATTTAGTACTCCGCCAAGCCACGAGAATATTTCCACTGAGAATACTTCCATTGAGAACCTCCTCTGTTTGAAGTCGGTTAAAAATAGGTTAAGTACTATTTATATTTAACGAATATTAATATACCTGTTCTTCAGGGTGGTGAGCCAACTCATGTACCGCGTAACTGAGCGTCGTCGACGACGTCTCGATGGATCCCAGGATAAATACTGCGGCCTGTGCGAGCATCAAGTTGTCTGCTAACTCTGAAATATGCATTACCAGATTGTTTCTCTACTGTGCCTGGCTGTTTGAACGTATAACTCGAATATCCCTAAGTTCTAAAGTGCAAAAGAACCGTCAAAATGTTTGTCAAAATAAATTATCTTACCAGATCCCGACTCAGCAGGGAGTTTCACATTTTCCTTCAATTTCAGTAAGTGATTAATAAGATCTTTATCGCTCGAGACGCCGGTTTTTTTTCGCTCGTCGACAACGCTCCAAAACAATTTTCTAATGTACTCTGTAGCACCGTCCGAAAAGAATTTTAATCTGAAAATTGTATAGTATTTCATATTATTAGCTTATCGAGTGGTAATTTATCATACTTGTACATATTTTTGTAAGTTAGTGAACTAGTGTTACTATTTATAGAGGATACATGGACTCATTTTAATAAGGTACTTTAAGGAAAATGTTGTCCACGTATGAGAAACTGCAATCACTCCTCCATACGTGTCCATAATGACATAAGTTGCAGTATCCGCAATCTGTCATCTCTCACTTATAATAAATCTCTAAATTAAAAGAAAGACCAGGTTGATCTCCGGGAGTGCCGGCGGAAGTGAAAACTTAAATAAAAAATGTTTGCATAAAAAAATCCTTTCGCCCCCCTCCCTCCCCCTGCATGCCAATATATCTAATAACAACCTTATTAGCAGTACACTATAGTTCAACTTAAATCAGCAAAATTGATGAAGGAGACGATCAAATAAAATACCAATCTGTTTTTGCCATTGCCAAATATTATTCAAAGCATTATCTCTTTAGGTATAACGTCCAAATTCGAACTATTCGAATTTACTTGACCCAGCAAAATTGATGAAGGAGACGATGAAATAAAATACCAATTTGTTGCCAAATATGTCCCTAGTCAAACCCCCCCCCCCCGGAATGACTGAACTACGGAATGAAAAGGCACTGGTTCATGGTACTCTTGTCCTGTGCTTCGTGGTGTAAAGTGTGTACTATGAACCTTTTCAAGCCTTTTTAAGTGCCTTTTCATTCAATAGTTCAGTCAGTAATAAAATCAATTATGTACCTATCCTCTTACCTTAACAATTTTGCGATAAAAGGTGTAAAAAATATCGTGATGAATTCAAGTCCCCGCCAGAAAGTCCACTTGACCATGTGGCTCGTGATGAACCACAAGGGAGATTGCTGGTCGCTGAGCACACTCACGCGCAGACCGAACACGGTGAACGCGACCGTGTCTGAAGCGTACATTGAGAACACTTCCTAGAAAAACAAACAAATATTAAAACTAGTGGCTCGGTGACTTGTAAAACTCACAAGGCAGTTTTTTTTAATTTCGGTAAACTGAGACAAACAAACTATTTAAGTAAGTACCTATTGAACCTGCACACAGAATTTCACGAGAATCGGTTGAGAAATGCAACCTGTTGAGGAGAACAGCCGGACAGCCGAATAATTTTGGCCCAAGTTAAAACGGAGAAATTCGTTGGCTTCGCTGTCTCATTCAATTACCTTTTCATTATAGCATAAATTGAATTATGCTAGGCTTTACACAAAAAAACATAGGTCCATATACTTTCGCCACTTGTGTAAAGCCTAGCGTAATTCCTTTATATCCCACAATACAAATATTTTAAGTACACATTTAATCGTTTATAATTTATTCATATCACCATGGGGTCTTCCATAGTTTGTAATATATCTGTGATGAACGCCGATCGCATCGCATCCCTTTCTCGACCTGTCTGTATTTCCGAGTTTTGTGGTTACTTACCTTAAGGTTAACATCTTCTTCTTTCTCGATGAAATTGCGCTGCACCCTTTTCACGAGTTCAGTAGCGTTCCTGTTCATAAGTTCTGTGACCTTCCGTAACCTTGATGCCGTGAACATGGGTGACAACTCCTGCCTCATAGATGTCCATATCGGATTCTAAAATAATGTACAATTATATAAACCTACACACAACGCTAGCTTAACTTAGTTGTCATTTAATTTAGTTCTCAATCACTAACTATAATTTACAATCACTTACCTTTACTGTGAAGAGATTCAGTGATCCAAGTGGGTCGGCGTGTCCTGAGTACACAAATCTGTCTTCAAAATTGTCGTAATCCTTGACGAGTACTTTCCGTGCAAGCTCAGGTGACTGGACCACCAGCGTGGGAGTAAAACCTAGGAATATCCCCACGCAATCCGTAGGGTATTTCCTACTCAGCTCGAGGAAAAAATCGTTCACTGATTTTCTCATAACAAATCCTAGATTTCCTAGGAAATACACGGGTTTCATGTAGGGTATACCGCGCCTCTTCCAGTAATCATATCTGCGAACTAATAACCAACATAGCAGGATCACCGCGGTGACAGCCGCTGCTAATAAATATTGCGTCACTGCACTCATTTTCAATACGTCCGGGTTAGCTCAGAGATCGAGGCGTAATGCTTGTTTATAATACGAGGATTTAAGGAAATATCTCATAAAAATTAGTGGCGTCTTGCCATCGGGCAGACGGCCCTATATATGCTGCTAATATACATGGCTCCGCTAGTGCGTAAAGAATAGGTAGAAGCAAGATAAGTGTCGATGTTGATAAAGACAAATAATTACAATGTGACATTGTAAATAATGTGGTTCTTATGATAGTTGAGATCGTGTTTAGTGGTTGACGCGACGCTTAAGGCTGTATTTGAAAAACCTGTTAATAACAAGCTAAGGTCGGCGGTATAGATAGGCTATCTAACTATACCTACCTAAGCATCATACATAGAAAATCATGGATGAGAGAAAGTCTTAACCGCTATTTATTAATGTCTAACTACTAGAAGTAAGTTTTCTTTTATAAGAGAACCTTCTTGTTGTTTTTAAACTAAACCTCAGGTCAGCACTTTACAAAAAGGCGCTTTCTCATAAAGATAAAGTAACAACGTTTAATTTATTTATTCGTATGGTATTACATAATTAAAAACACAAAAGTCAAAACGAGGTCTATGCGGAACAACGAATGCGATGAATTGGAGTCCTGAATTGGAATCATCATATCAGCCGAAATACGTCCACTGCTGGACATAGGCCTCCCCCAAAGAGTGCCAAAGTGACCGGTCCTGCGCCACTCGTGCTGAAGAACACTGCTTGTGTAGACTTGCTAGCCTACCTATGTCAGAAATTTGCTTTAGTGAAGGCTTCAGCATAGTGCAACTTAACGTAGTGAGCCTTCATTTGGAAAACCCTGGAGCAAATATTTAACATTTTTATATCAGTAATATCCGGCGTAAGAAACCGAGATTATTTCCTAAGAGCAAAGAACGGGTATTTCCATAGCTCGGGCTTACATAACGAGGAAAACTAATAACTTGCATCTTCCTCGTAGCTGGCTTGTTGTGTTCTGCCGTAATTGAGCAAAACAACCAATCCATGTGGTTGGAAAACACATTTTTTTTTGTTCCAGGTGGGTCCCATTTTTTTCAAAATTCAGTTAGATGATGGGATCCATGAGGAATTGAGGGAACTCCTCAATTTTATTAGGCACGCGTGTAGTGATTTTGGTATTTTCTATTATAACTCGTGTATTTACATCCGTGAATCATTGGTGGCGAGGAATTGATGATGAGAACCACAGATGACTTATAGAATTCCTCAATTATGTACTTAAAGGTGCAAAAGTACATCACAGGTTCTGATAAGATTCCTTTGAAATAGGAACTAATGAAGTGCCATTGGTGATGATCTTGGGGAATCGACGAAAGTCCTCAAATATTATCGGCCCACATACAGCGATTCGGTTTTTTTCTATAGTAATCAACGCATTTGCTATCGGAAATAAGTTTATGTGGTAAATTATAAAAAAAAAAGTGGAACTGTTCTCGTGGCTTGGCGAAGTACTAAATTGAAGTCGGTTAAAACTTAGTTTTTAAAGTAAATTATTATTTATACGAATCTAAGACTAAAAAATGCAATTATAAATAAATGTTTATGTGTGGAGCCTACAACGGCGAACTCTTTAACCTCATAACCTGGCGCGGCCTGGGCGTTATTCGCTACGCGCTTAAGGCGCCGTAGGTTCAGCGAAGTTAAGCGAACAGTGTTTTTGAAACAATATAATGCGTCTGTTTATAATAATATGGTTTAAATAAAATACGAATAGTAATCTTGAGGCTTTTCTGCAGGGAAATCATTGTTTAGTAACATGATTAAGCATTTTTCGCTCGATAGAAAAAAATCACGAACCTAGGTCTAAGGGGGTCTAAAATACACTTAAAATATTTATTACAAATTACGAACAAAAGCTAGAAATATTAAAATGGCTTCTAAAAATCGGCAATATCATGTTTGAGGGAAATCAGTGTTTACTTTTTTATTTAAATAAACGGCAAAAAAATTGATTTTAAAAAACATGATTTCCGCGCTTCCGAGCACGCACTTCTATCTCGCTCACGCTTATGCTCAGTGAGAGGGAGAGAAGACCATGAACCTAACGGCGCCTTAATACAGCTCACCCCGCCGGTCACCCGCACTCGCACTACGCATCGCAGTGTCAAGATATATCTGTGGGTGAGCTTTGAGGTGAGCTTATAAAAAGTTACAGAATAGGGGGGCTGCTGTGGCGGTCAATAGTACTTTTTGACAGCTATTGTCAAGTTTACTATTGACAATAATATATTATTCTTATCTAAATATATAAAAATAGAAGTCCTGATCTACCATCAACGCACAGCCGAAACTACTGGGACTAGAAACTTGAAATTTTCACTAGGACTTCCGTTTCTGACGTACGCAACGGATAAGACGGGATTTTTGTAAATTCCATCCCTGAGGGTGTTAAATGGGGGTGCAAAGTTTGTATGGGGGAATAATTATTTTTTTAACTAGAGACTTCAAACTTTGTAGAACGATTACTCATTAGAATACAAAAAAAGTAATTTCTGCGTTTAAGAAAATTCCACCCTTAAGGGGGTTAAATAGGGGTGCAATATTTGTATGTGGGAAACATTATTTTTAATCTAGAGTTTTATAACTTTAGGTTATTTTTATAACGTGGGCTAGGGACAAGAAGGGACTTTTGGAAATACCTCCCCTAAGGGGGTCGAATAGGGGTGCAAAGTTTGTATGGGGAAATCTTTTTTTTTGAGCTAGAGACTTGAAACTTTGTAGAAAGTCTACTAATTAGAATACAAAAAAAAGCAATTTCTGCGTTTAAGAAAATTCCACCCTTAAGAGGGTTAAAAATGGGTGCAAAGTTTGTAAGTAGGGAACTTTATTTTTAGAGCTAGAAACTTGAAACTTTGTAGAAATATTACTTATTAAAATACAAAAACAGTGATTTCTGCGTTTTAGAAAATTCCACCCCTAAAGAGGTTAAATAGGGGTGCAATGTTTGTATGAGGGAAACATTAATTTTTGAACTATGAACTTGAAACTTTGTAGAAAGGTTGCTCATTAGAATACAAAAAAGTGATTTCTGCGGTTAAGAAAATTTCACCCCTAAGTGGGTTAAATAGGGGTGCAATATTTGTATGGGGGAATAATTATTTTTTTATCTAGAGACTTCAAACTTTGTAGAAAGATTACTCATTAGAATACAAAAAAAGTAATTTCTGCGTTTAAGAAAATTCCACCCTTAAGGGGGTTAAATAGGGGTGCAATATTTGTATGGGGGAAACATTATTTTTTATGCTAGAGTTTTGTAACTTTAGGTTGTATTTATAACGTGGGCTAGGGACAAGAAGGCATTTTTGGAAATACCTCCCCTAAGGGGGTCGAATAGGGGTGCAAAGTTTGTATGGGGAAATCTTTTTTTTTGAGCTAGAGACTTGAAACTTTGTAGAAAGACTACTAATTAGAATACAAAAAAAAGCAATTTCTGCGTTTAAGAAAATTCCACCCTTAAGAGGATTAAAAATGGGTGCAAAGTTTGTAAGTAGGGAACTTTATTTTTAGAGCTAGAAACTTGAAACTTTGTAGAAACATTACTTATTAAAATACAAAAACAGTGATTTCTGCGTTTTAGAAAATTCCACCCTTAAAGAGGTTAAATAGGGGTGCAATGTTTGTATGAGGGAAACATTAATTTTTGAACTATGAACTTGAAACTTAGTAGAAAGGTTGCTCATTAGAATACAAAAAAGTGATTTCTGCGGTTAAGAAAATTTCACCCCTAAGTGGGTTAAATAGGGGTGCAATATTTGTATGGGGGAATAATTATTTTTTTAACTAGAGACTTCAAACTTTGTAGAAAGATTACTCATTAGAATACAAAAAAAGTAATTTCTGCGTTTAAGAAAATTCCACCCTTAAGGGGGTTAAATAGGGGTGCAATATTTGTATGGGGGAAACATTATTTTTTATGCTAGAGTTTTGTAACTTTAGGTTATATTTATAACGTGGGCTAGGGACAAGAAGGCATTTTTGGAAATACCTCCCCTAAGGGGGTCGAATAGGGGTGCAAAGTTTGTATTGGGGAACTTTTTTTTTGAGCTAGAGACTTGAAACTTTGTAGAAAGATTACTAATTAGAATACAAAAAAGCAATTTTTGCGTTTAAGAAAATTCCACCCTTAAGAGGATTAAATATGGGTGCAAAGTTTGTAAGTAGGGAACTTTATTTTTAGAGCTAGAAACTTGAAACTTTGTAGAAAGATTACTTATTAGAATACAAAAAAACAGCAGGCAGCGTTTTAGAAAATTCTACCTCGAAGGGGGTTAAATAGGGGTGCAAAATTTGTATGAGGGAAACTTTTCCTTTTGAGCTAGAAACTTGAAACTTTGTAGAAAGATTACTTATTAAGGTTACGAGATATTGAAAGAGCATTCAAAGCTCAAAAAAAATACATAAGGGCATTAAGTGGTATTTCAGCTAGAGAGTCATGTAAGCCTGTTTGAGTTGAGTAAGATGTTTAAATAGGGGTGCAAAGAGGGAACTTTATTTTTTAAGCTAGAAACTTGAAACTTTGTAGAAAGATTACTTATTAGAATACAAAAAAACAGCAGGCAGCGTTTTAGAAAATTCTACCTCGAAGAGGGTTAAATAGGGGTGCAAAATTTGTATGAGGGAAACTTTTCCTTTTGAGCTAGAAACTTGAAACTTTGTAGAAAGATTACTTATTAAGGTTACGAGATATTGAAAGAGCATTCAAAGCTCAAAAAAAATACATAAGGGCATTAAGTGGTATTTCAGCTAGAGAGTCATGTAAGCCTGTTTTTAAAAGGCTCAATATCCTCCTCTTGCCATGCATGTACATTATAATAAATAGTTTTGCATGCCTACTTTTATAAGGTATGGACATTATTTACCATTTAGGTACCATACCATATTTATACGTACATAATTTTAAGCAAATAAACAAATTTCATTTCATTTCATAAGATACAAAAAAGTAATTTCAGCGTTTTAGAAAATTCTACCCCTAAGGGGGTTAAATGGGGGTGCAATGTTTGTATGGGGGAAACATTATTTTTTGAACTAGAGACTTGAAACTTTGTAGAAAGTTAACTTATTAAAATACAAAAAAAGAAATTTCAGCGTTTAAGAAAATTCTATCCCAATGGGGGTTAAGAAAGGTTGAAGGTTATGTACGGGGAACACTGGATTTTTAAAAGAGATGAACGCTTCATTAACTTGTCTCTTCTCGATTTCCAGTGCTGAGTTTAAGATTCTTTTAACTGCCTTACGATATTTAACTTTTTTTTAAATCTCACTCATAATAACTAAGATCCCCATTTTCTAGCTCCAAATCCATGCGTCGCTCTATATCTTGCAGAGTCATTTTTCCAAAGATTAAAATTAGATTAAAGCATCAGGTAACTGACGGAATAAGTATTAAGCATTCTGCAAACAATTCCCGTAATCTGACTGGAAAATCGTTAAAAATTCTTTAACAATCGCATATCAGTGTCTGCCACTGTTTGAAATGTAATATGTCTAGACCGTTTTAACTAAGAATAAAATTCACTTACCTATTTTATATCTTTGTCATCATCAAAAATCTACGCGGACGAAGTCGCGGGCGGCCGCTAGTTGAGGTATATTTTTAGGGTTCTGTACCAAAAAAGGTAAAATAGGAACCCTTATGGTGCGACTCCGTCCGTCCGTCTGTCTGTCTGTCTGTCTGTCTGTCTGTCTGTCTGTCTGTCAATACTCAATACTCAATACTCAATCGTTTTCGTTTTTTTTATTTTTTTTGTGTCTGTCTGTCACAAAGTGAAATATCTCACGAAATACTTAAGCTAGCGATTAGAAATTTGGAATGATTTTAAATGAGAGTTATCCACGTGCATGGCAAATGAAAAAATTAAATATATATTTTAATTTTCTATGAAAAATTACGAATATGAGGAGGGGGCAAAAAAAATATTCAACTATTAGGTCAAGTGGGGTATCATTTGAAAGGGCTTGCTTTTTAAAACAGTTTTTCTTTTTTTCTACATTGGTAAAATTTCGGGAAATGTAAAAAAAAATACCACCTCCCCCCCCCCCCCCCCCCCTATCTCCGAAGTTATCCAAGCGAAAAATTTGAAATAATTACTTGTGATTAACATAAACATAAATTTTACTGGAAAAGTATTTTTTTTCTGTATCTAGCGTATTTTTTGTTTTATTTTCAAAAATCGTTTGCTTGTTAAGTTTGCAATTTTATCAACTTTATAAGTGATTTTTTTTGTTTTCAAATTCCTATAAGACTATAACAGAAGTACTCTCTTTCAAATAAAATAATAATAATCGAGATCGGTTCACGTGATAAACAATAATCGCTAAAACACCAACATACATACTAAGCTGATTGCCCTTGCACGTTAGTACCAAATGGGGCCGGTAGATGGCGCTGATCCCATTCCTACTTCGCGCTGTTAAGATTTTTCTAGAATGAATGGCGTTGGGACGGGTATATTTCAATAGCAGGTCAAAAAAAGATCGCATTTCAATTGTCTTGGTACATAGTCTTGGTGTAAAAGTTGTTCATTGTTTGAAATTGAATTCTGTTTTGTTGGGTTAAAATAAGTAATTTAACAAATATTGGGACATTTACTTTACCTTGACTTAATTGTGAGTTTGTACGGAACCCTCGGTGCGCGAGTCAGACTCGCACTTGACCGGTTTTTTTCTTTTAGACAGTAGGTATACCAAAGTAAAACCAAGTTCGAAAATAAAAAAAAATATATATAAACTTACAACATACAACTTAGTTCCCTCAGTACAAATCGTTACTCACGTTAAATATATAGTAAAGATGAATGAAGTATGAAAATAAAAAACCTAATTGCTATTTTACACGGGAAATACCTACAGCGTTTAATTACATCGTATTACATTACGATATACATCGTTTAAATGCATCATATTTAGTAAAGAAACAGTACTATTAGTCA
Source organism: Epinotia demarniana (assembly GCA_945867215.1). Classification (NCBI taxonomy): domain Eukaryota; kingdom Metazoa; phylum Arthropoda; class Insecta; order Lepidoptera; family Tortricidae; genus Epinotia; species Epinotia demarniana. The sequence continues at coordinate 14,001,347 of OX244259.1, read as the reverse complement.
ATCTAGCAAGATGAATACTGAAAGTTTCCACTATCTGTCTACTCGTGCTGTTAAAGTTGCTAAACATTTTAGGTGTACTCGTAGTTGCTAAATCTTCTGGCCAGTACTCGCCCCGAGTTGGACGAGAACGTACAATGGGCCTCATTATCGTATCGTATCGTATTCTAACTCCTTGTACAGTTAATTTCGTAGTAGTCGTGAAATTTCCGTTGAGTTAGGTTAGTTAGTAACCTAACCATAAAACCCGCTCGCAAAGTTTCTGCGAAGTAGGTTGGTGTTTCTTCAGAGTTTATTGTATTCGGAATGGTAGGCATATCCGCCAACTCATTAGCATAATAATCAAGTTTGTGCAAGTTATTTTAGTTAGGGTAGCGCTAACGACAGTAGATAACGTGAAGTATGTATTATTCAAGTCATGTCCGCGCTAGACAGGCAACTGAGGCAACTACGGAACCCTACACTGTGCGTGGCCCGACACGGACGTGGCCTATTTCCATATGATAAAATATAAACACATGGCATCTATAGTGTTTCACTTGGTGCGATGGCAAAGCGTTGTTAGCGATAAATAAATAAAAGAAATTAATTCGTCGGTTGTGCATATTTTTCATAAAAAAACACGTAGATAAATCAGCAACAAACGTGCGAACAAGCGATCGGGCGTCAAAGGGTTCGAGTGCGATGCAACGCGTGATTGCGTGATGTTAGAAGACTGTCATTGTATACACGGTGTTCCCGGGAATTCCCGTTAACTTCGGCATATTGCAGAATACATTCACAGAAACCAAAAAGCATAATAATTTCGTTAAAAAATTTTTTTTTTTCTTTTTTTGTACAAAATAAATTAATGTAGCATTCACAGTTATTGTCTTATTGTGAAAGGGTTCAAGACCAGAAGGTCCAAGAAGACACATTAAGTAAAAAAAAATGTACCTCCGACGCAGTTTTTGCCTAATATCGAACGAACTCACTTGGTAAACCTTCTTGCAGTGTAAAGGAACCTTACAACATTTAAAAAGCTGTGGTGACACCACAGTTAAGAGCCTTTACACTGGTTAAATCTGCAAATAAAATTAAAATATTCGATATCTTGATAACAGTCAGAGTTAAGATACTACTGTCTTGGAGAAATTAACTTTATTTGATCTAACCTATGCCCCCTTGCAATTAACGGAAATTGCCAAAAACACCTTGTATATATACGAGTAGGTATGTATCTAGTGTAGGTATATGAAATCAAAATATTTTGTAGGCTTTCGGTTTGGGATAAACCTTATCAAGAAGTGGGAGTACTTATACCACTTGCCCTGCGGTGGCAGAATACCGAGCAAAGCACCTCGGAACACCGGGGTCACTAATCTGGTAGCCTAGAAAACCCTTTACGTATACCTATAACCTATACTACGGCACTCGAGATGAGCTTGCAGGTATCTCCTTAACGAGAAAAATGCTTAGTACCACGCGGGATTCGAGATGCGATTGAAACTGGGCGCCGCGTTTACTTTAATCATAACGGTGACTGCGCGTTACCGTCTGCACGGGAACCTATTATTCCTAATTTGAATGAGACACGGTGTTGTTATTACGTGGACGGGTAGACACACTGTGTTCGGTGTGCTTGTTATTGATCGGTGTAGAGGGGGTCTCTTGCCACAACCTCGCACAACAACTCTAGCGCAAGACTGCCTCCCTCCCCATCCCCACCCTGTAAACGACGGCATATTGATTTTGCTTTGGCTTTACCGCAGTCAGGTAAAAAGCGGTAAAATTCTTGACAGGGCAGCTGCCCTATAGGTACCTAGATTTCGTACATCTCCCGTTTAAATAGAATGGTATGGGAAATGAGACGGTATACTTAGCTAAGTATACCGTCTCATTTCCCATACCATTCTATTTAAACGGGAGATGTACGAAATCTAGGTACCTATCACTTAATTTCCCACTGAACCTATCGACGTGTACAAAGTGCCGCACGTGTAGGTACCGACCTAAGATACTTTAGCAATATCCCATACGATCCTGTTGTAAGGATTCTGATTTGAAATTTGTACAGAACATTGCTGCTTATCTCAAAGACTGAGAGTTGCCCTTTGCTTTGCTTTACATTATCTATCACGTGTCTATCACTGTTACTGATACGATTGGATGGCAAGATTACATTTTCTCTTATCGGTTGTTCGAGCCCGGGGCGAGAGTTTCGTAGGCAGGGGCACCGCCAAAGCTTGCATATTATAAACTAGCTTTTGCCCGCGGCTTCGCGCGCGTAGTAAAAGTAATTTTCCAATAATTGTTGAATTGCTACGCCGCCTACTATCCTACTACTACTAACTTCCCCTACTAATAACCCTTCGTCATAACCCATTATGGTAAATTAATTTTTATTTACTATTATATTTATGCCCGTGTGGTGACGGGTTAGAATTTCACCACCAGTTCTTCCCGTGTGTGTCGTAAAAGTCGATTAAGAGAGCAGGGTTGAAGTGTGTTGTGGGTGATGGGCTAACAACCTAAGCAATATCACTTTTTGTCGATCTTTTATACCCACATTTATGCTAAAAGTGGCGCTGGAACATAAAGTTCATGTGCTCTGCCTGCCCCTTTTGGGAATAAAGGCGTCAATGTATGTATGTATGTACGTATTTCTGTTATTAAATTTACAATCATGATTAATGAGAATCTGTCCTCTGGAATAAAAGCTACTTTATGTTCATGAACATTAATGTTGAAATACCAAAATATCTCCACGAATGTTAAGTCAAATTTGTGGCCTGGACAATGCTATAGGCTTGTTTCCTAAGATTTTTTTCTATGCTTTTCGAACCAGTATTTAACATAAATACCCACAAATTTGTTTTAATTTAACGGCGGCCAAAATGCTTAACTTATTAAAAGTAAGCAGATCTTCGTGCAGCACCTTGAATGTACTTATTACGGATGCAGGCACTTTCCCAATGTCTCCTAACCTCCCATCCCGCCGCGCCGCCCGCACTCGCCTAGGTACCGATTGATGACGATCAAGATGGCACCAAATACAAACTTTAAAACCTATATAACCCTATATAATGCGGGTCTCGTTCCATACCTCAAAAGCAAAAATAGAACCCTTATTTATAGGATCACGTGTGGCTGTCTGTCAGTCCGTCTGTTACAACCGATTTGCTACGAAAAAAACTGGACCGATTGAATTGCAATTTGGCACAAATATTTTCATGAATTTTCATGTCCACAACATTACATTTCAAAATCTATGTGATTTTCGTTATTAACGTCCCAAAAAACCGTTGTTGTTTTCCTAATCAGCGACCCGATAAACCATAGAAACAATTATAGATGCCGATGTTGATTTTCAGATTTTGTCACCACATGTCTCCATTTAGGGGTTGAATTCTCAAAAAACCGGAAACACTTGTTTACTCATTTATCGTTAGGAATTATCCTGTGAATTCTCGAATAAAATTGTCTAACTAATCTTTTTTCTCCATACAAACTTTGGACCTCCTTTTTAATGAAATGAAATGAATGAATGAATGATTTAACCCCTTAAGGTGTAATTATTTCAAAAACGCTAAAAGCACTTTATTTGTAAATGAATAAGTAATCTGTCCACAAAGTTTTAAGTACGTAGTAGCTAAAAATAAGTTTCCCTAATACAAAATTTGGACCCTCATTTAACCCTCTTAGCGGTGGAATTTTATAAAACGCTGAAATCACTTTTTTTGTATCCTAATAAGTAATCTTCCTACAAAGTCTCAAGTCTCTAGTTCAATAAATAATGTTTCCCCTCTACAAACATTGCATCCCTATTTAACCCCCTTAGGAGAAGAATTTTATAAAACGCTGAAAGTACTTTTTTGTATCTTAATAATAATATTCCTACAAAGTTTCAAGTCTCTAGTACAAAAAAATATGTTTCTCCCATACAAACTTTGCACCCCTACTTAACCCCCTTAGGGATAGAATTTTCAAAAATCCCGTCTTATCCCTTGCCTACGTCATAAAATGAAGTTCTGGTGTAAATTTCAAGTTTCTAGTCCCAGTAGCTTTGAATACGAACTTTGCACCCCTAGTTTACCCCCTTAGGGGTGGAATTTTATATAACGCTGAAAATACTTTTTTTGTATCCTAATAAGTAAAATACCTACCAAGTTTCAAGTCACCAGTTCAATAAATAATGTTTCCCTTATACAAATATTGCACCCCTAATAAAACCCCTTAGGGGTAGAATTTTCTAAAACGCTGAAAGAACTTTTTTTGTATCTTTATAAGTAATATCCCTACAAAGTTTCAAGTCTCTAGTACAAAAAATCATATTTCTCCCATACAAACTTTGCACCCCTTTTTAACCCCCTTTGGGATAGGATTTCCAAAAGTCCCGTCTTATCCCTTGCCTACGTCATAAAAGGAAGTTCTGGTGTAAATTTCAAGTTTGTAGTCCCAGTAGTTTTGAATACAAACTTTGCACCCCTATTTAATCGACTTAGGGGTGGAATTTTAAAAACGCTTAGGATATTTTTATTTGTATCCTAATAAGTAATCTTCCTACAAAGTTTCAAGTCTCTAGTTCAATAAATAATGTTTACCTCATACAAACATTGCACCCCTATTTGACCCCCTTAGGGGTAGAATTTTCTAAAACACTGAAAGGACTTTTTTGTATCTTAATAAGTAATATCCCTACTAAGTTACAAGTCTCTAGTACAAAAAATAATGTTTCTCCCATACAAACTTTGCACCCCTATTTAACACCCTTAGGGACAGAATTTTCAAAAATCCCGTCTTATCCCTTGCCTATGTCATAAACGGAAAATCTGGTGTAAATTTCATGTTTCTAGACACAGTAGTTTTTAATTCAAACTTTGCACCCCTATTTAACCCCCTTAGGGGTAGAATTTTATAAAACGCCGAAAGTACCTTTTTGGTATCAATAAGTAATCCTCCTACAAAGTTTTAAGTCTCCAGTTCAATAAATAATGTTCCCCCATACAAACTTTGGACCCCCATTTCACCCCTTAGGGATAGCATTTCCAAAAATCCTGTTCTATCCCCTGCCTACGTCATAAAAAGAAGTTCTGGTGTAATTTTCAAGTTCCTAGTCCCAGTAGTTTTGAATACAAAATTTGCACCCCTATTTAATCCCCTTAGGGGTAGAATTTTCTAAAACGCTGAAAGAACTTTTTTTTGTATCTTAATAAGTAATATCCCTACAAAGTTTCAAGTCTCTAGTACAAAAAATAATGTTTCACCCATACAAACTTTGCACCCCTATTTAACACCCTTAGGGACAGAATTTCCAAAAATCCCGTCTTATCCCTTGCCTACGTCATAAAAGAAAGGTCTGGTGTAAATTTCAAGTTTGTAGTCCCAGTAGTTTTGAATACAAACTTTGCACCCCTATTTAACCCCCTTAGGGGTGGAATTTTGTAAAACGCTGAAAGTGCTTTTTTTGTATCTTAAAAAGTAATCTTCCTACAAAGTTTTAAGTCAAAAAATGTAGTTCAAAAAATAATGCTTCCCCCATACAAACTTTGGACCCCCGTTTTACCCCCTTAGGGGGTGAGTTTTGAAAAATCCTTTCTTAGTGCTCCCCTACACCTTATAAGGAACCTACGTGCCAAATTTGGAATCCGTAGACCCAGCGGTTTGGGCTGTGCGTTGATATATCAGTCAGTCAGTCAGTCAGTCAGTCAGTCAGTCAGTCAGTCAGCTTCTTCTTTTATATATTTAGATAGCTCTCAACACCACAAGGGATTTCTGCTATGCCGGATGACTGTTCGGATGTCGCACACATGTTTACACGGTTGGACTGCAGGAATTAACGACGTATTCGATTCAGTAAATTGCGTCCGTACAACATATTCCATAAAAACATTCCATGTAAAAAAGAGGCCAAGTCTCGAATCTCTTCCACCGTACTATGAAATATCTCACAACTTTTTACGGTGAAAGAGTTTCCAGACTTGGCCTCTTTTTTACATGGAATGTTCTTTATGGGAACACATTTCTTTTTGTAGGTGACCGCATTCATAATTTGTATGTATTGATAATACAATATATCATACATACAAATTACGAATGTAGTCTCATTCTTGCTTTTTCATTTTTTGTCCCATTCGATGCAGTTGTAACTTTGTAATAGTTTTATTTCATAATTAAATAAATAACAACAAAGGTTTTATTTTTGTGCGTGTCAGTGATAATTCCGTAACCAATGATCGAACACAATAATAAAAATCAGGGTTTTTTCATGTAAAAGTTTAACAGGTATAAATATTGTTGTCGGGGTGGAGAAACTAAGAAGTTTCCGCGACAACGTTTCTTGTACACTCCTGCAAAAATTGTTGGCCACATCGGAACTTTCATTTCCCGCTGTAGATTAAATTTGCTTAGTTTACTGAGGCGCGTTCGGGACGCGTCACGAATATTTCGAACTAAGTATGTCTTGATTTTCAATAAACAACCTCTCAACCTAAACCCATATTTATACAGTTGAGTTTGATTTTCATTTGAGCCCATCGGTGGACGGACTCAGAACCCTTTAATAAGTGTGAGTCATATGCTTTAAAACAGAATTTAAAATAAAATGTGTCGAAAAGCGAATTCATGGTTTTCAAGGCGGGAACCAAGTGCCCATCTCATGTCCCACCCATTCGCTTGACTGGCGAGCAGCTTAAGAGGGTTAACTCGTTTAAATACCTTGGGCACCTGGTAACCGACGACTTGCGCGACGATGCGGATATCGAAAGGGAGCGTAGGGCTCTGGCGATTAGAGGCAACATGATAGCTCGCAGGTTCAGTCGGTGTACAGCGCAAGTTAAAATTACGCTATTCCGTGCGTACTGTACATCACTGTATACCTGCAGCTTATGGTCGCGATACACGCAGCGCTCGCTCAATACATTGCGGGTTCAATATAATGATGCGTTCAGGATGCTGTTGCGGCTGTCGCGACACTGCAGCGCATCTGGCATGTTCGCGGACGCGCACGCCGACGGTTTTCTTTCATGCGAAGCTGCGCAGGCGCTGCGCCGCGAAGCTCCGCAGAGTCCGCGACTGCCACCACAGCCTTCTGAGCGTAGTAGCGGGTAGGTGGGACAGTGGCTTAGTCAGGCACTGGTCCTCGCTTCACTTAGGTTTAGGTTCTAATATAGTTATTTAAGCATCTCCGTGTTACTAACAAACTATGGACACTTTTTCGTCTGAAATAAATGCATTTTATTTTATTTTTATTTTTACAGCGTGGAAATTCAATAGGTGAAATAGTTATAGGGTTTCTTCTCTCTTTCGGGAACGCAAGACTTAGTCGCTTGAGCAATGAAGGCCCCTACTCTTTTCCGACGACTGCAGGATCTGTCTTTTTGGCAATAATGACAGAATAGGGTCTACCAAAGGCCTGGAGAATGCATTGCTGGATCAAAGAACGGGTCGCATATCATGGCGGCCCATTCATGGTTTTGTCCGGTAGGTAACTGGATGAAAAGACGAACATTGTTTTTGACTTGGTTTGACTAGGGACTCATAGTTCTAATTTGTACTTTATTGTTAACAGTATAAGGTCGTAACACATTTTCCGTAAATGCAAATTCCATTTTGTTTTATCAAACTTTTATATTTTGCTGTTAGCCGATTCGACTTCATTCAAAACTGAACACTATTTCCTAAGAGTATAAAGCCGTTAAACACTTTTTCCAATTGCATATTCTGCAAATAAATTAGAAATTGTGTCCACGCGACCTTTACCGTTTTGCTATTGAGCAAATTCGAATAGTTCAAATTTGGACGTTATTCCTAAAGAGATAAAACTTTGAAAAATATTTGGCAATAGCAAAAACAAATTGGTATTTTATTTCATCGTCTCCTTCATCAATTTTGCTGAGTTAAGTTGAACTATAGCGTACTACTAATAAGGTTGTTATTAGATATATTGGCACGCAGATGGAGGGAGGGGGGAGGAAGGGATTTTATTTTGCAAAATTAAAATTATTCAACTTTTCACTTCTCCCGGCACTCCCGGAATGCAACCCGGTCTTTTTTTTATGCGTACTTCTTACTCACCTTGCACTGTAGTATAATGTAGTGTGTCCATGAATATGGTTCGTTTAAGGAATATTTTGGCCGATTCTTGAGGTCGTTATCTCCCAAGTTTAATAATTTAGGCAAAAAATAAAAATAGAGGTAAGTATCCTTAATTAATGCTACGCTACGAGTAGTTAACAAAATATCTCAATTTGTACACTGTTTTAGATTTCACCCTGTGTAGGCTTGATGAAAAGTTTCTTTCATCAATGTCATCATTATAAGTATTATTACCTATTTACTTTAGCAAATATACTTCTGTTCATAACACTTGGTACTTTTGTCCTAATTATAATTAGCTGGAATACAAACTCTATCGATACTTCTTACAGCTCTTAAAAGACAACACCGTCAGAAGCGTTTTGAATTCAGCTCAGCCAAGACAATGAAATATGGAAGCTGTAAGAAGCAAGCTCATTTTACGGTCGGCTGGCACGGGCCAGCGGACGTGACGCCCGCCTTTATTGCCCAACAAACACGACGCGCGCTGTTTACTCCACTTTTGACTTGTCATCAAAGTTTTCAGACAACTTGCAGCGTGAAGTTGTCGAGCTGTCCATATCATAGTTTGGCCCATTGAGTTATTTTATTTAGTATGGGGCAGACAAGTTAACCTAGCATAAGTTTGCCCATGTTCAACTACTCGCATGGGATTACCTTTGCACTATAGCTTAGCTTGGCAATTTCGTTCGTGACACTCCTGATGGTCCGCGCGGCGCAGGGGACGTTGACGTGTTACTCGCCGCTACACACGATATGATACGTAACGAATATGTCTCTGGATATCCCTAACAAGATTCTAATTTGTTTATAAGAATATTGTGTAGTTGTGATACCGAGTAACCATATAAATGATTAGTTGATTTATGTAAGTAATTTATATCTTTGGCGGCCGTTTAGCCTAGTGGGTAGCACTTCACTGCCTACGAAGCTGGACGTCACGGGTTCGAATTCTGGTAAGGGTAAGTTATTTGTGCGTTGAGACATGGACGTTTTCTACGTATTTATGTACTTATGTATTTATCTGTATACGTATATTTATCGTCGCCATTGAAGTTGGATCGTCCTTACGTTTTTTAAAATGGCTATATACATTATATACAATTGTTTGGCTTGACGTCCAATAACTTTACCTATGGGCGGACTCATCGTTGGGTAGCAATCTCGTGTGCGTTTTGTTACGAGAGGCCGTGCTCATGTACACATGTTACCGCCAACTGCACCGGCGGCCGACTGGCGCTCCTGACTGACAGCCCCGCCGCCCGCACACTTCATACCATCCCGGCTGACCTTCGTCCCCTGTCGCCCGCAAACCATGGGATTGTTAATTGAACGAATTTGCCAAGCTATAGTCAGGGGCGGGTGGGCACTAAATAGTACTTAATTCCAAGACAGCGGCCTGATGCAAGATGAGAAAAAATGTAGATGGCCAAGTAATATGTATCAATGGTTTGGTCAAAGGAATATTATATAGCAGATGAATTACCTTCTTCTCCAAACCTTTTCCGCCCACTGTTGGGTACAGGTTTCCTCATCACCACGATTTTAAACACATTGCATTGCAGGCAGATACTTTCTCACCATCGTCGCGATTTCTGATAGTTTTGTATTGTTGGCATTCTTAGACGCTGTATTATCTCTATTTTTATTGCGCCGTGTTAGCTTCGATTTCCATATATCTACTATGTCAACGATAGTCAAGAAGAGGGGGGACAGTGGATCAGTTTTTGTTTTGAGGCACATAGCCCAGCAGATACACACTTTATGTCCGTTTTCTTGTCCTCATATTAATAAGGGGTTATTAAGGCATAAATAAAATGCACTATAGAAGGCACACAAATGGAACTTTAGGCCACAGATTGACATTAAAAAAAAATGGGAATTGGTCCACTGTTCCCCATGCTCGGGGAACCTTGAATCAGGGCATTGGGAACTATGGACCAAAGGGGGAACACGGGATCATATGTATTAAGTTACATAAAATAACGTCATAAATCAACAAAAGTTATGTTTTATTATAGAAAATATAAATTTAAAAAAAGAATACTTAAAGACAATACTTTATGTCATCAAAAAAAATACTTATCGTTAATTTTAATATCACTCATTATAATCTGTAATAAAGGCACAAATGTCTTCCTACAACATAAAATCACAGCAATCAGGCAGCCATATAGGCAGGTTTTAGTTTCACTAGTTTACAAATAATCATAAAAAGATAATATAATCAGTCTAGGCGAGGTAGCCAGTTTCCTAGGTTTACATAGTACCACTGGACCCATGTCCACTGCTCCGCACAAGGAGATGGCCCAGTGTACCCCATAAACCGTTAAAGGAAGAATAATTCACCAAAATATATATATATATATATTATTACACTCAAAACACCAATCAACACAATTTGCAATCACAAAGTAACAAGATAAAACAAAAACACATTCAATAACACGCGTAAATTTGCCTACAAACATTTTCAATGAATATGTAAAATAAATTTTACGTACTGTGTTGTTCGACTGGCAGCGATAACGCACCCTCCTTGTGCCTGAGCTCGCGGGCGACTGGCGCAGTGTAGGGCCTGTCGAGACGAGTTTACAAACACGCGTTGGCGTTTGAATGTGTGCGTAAACGATGGCGCTAGATAGTTTTATTCACTGTTCCCCGTGATCCACTGTCCCCCCTCTTCCCCTAACCTATTCGCAAATTAAGACAGGTATTGGACCTTTACTTCAACTCGATCAAAAATGAAAATAGAAGCCATTGTAAATGTATTTGTAAATTCTGACGTATTTTTAAAGTTCAGCAACAGTTAGCTTCGTTTGCTTTTCAATGTTGTTTTAATGAATTAGCGTTATCGTCTGAGCATGATGTGGGTCGGGAATTCTATGCAAAATCACTGTCACTGGCATTAATTAAATTAATGCAATTAAAATACAATGCCGCTTGAATAACAACGTAATTTGCCTTATTTATTTCAAAACAGGAAAAAGGTGGAACGTAGGTAATCCAGCGGAGTAGGTCAGCTATGCGGTTCAAAGCGGGGAGAAATATTTGAGAAGCGTGTTGTATTACGTGCCTGTGAACTCTCGATAAAGAACTCCACTTGCGGCGCACTGACACGGCAGAGCCTTTTTAACCGCCCGCTGTGCTGCTCACACCGATAACTTTCATAAATCGAGTCATGGCTATGGTAGATTACGGCGTTACGATAAATATTGTAGGTACTACATTTGAGCGTTGTGTGATTGGAATAGCCTTTAGTAACAGGCAAAGAAGACGATAATTAACGATAACAAGCTGTGATTTTTCATATCTATATTCAGAGCAATGACGAGTAGTTGCAGTGTCCAAGAGGCAACCGGATGGCTCGCGGTATTTCAGCTCGAAGCTCGCAGCAGCTGAAGTGTTGTGGAACCTCCCTGTGCAACCTGAACTGAACCAACTTGGACTATGCCGGAAATATAAAAAAATGTATGAAAAATATTTTTTTGTCGCGAGGCAGCCGATTGAAACAGCGGTTGCCTAAAAGTGTGTACGCTGTTTATATAATGAAATGCTGTTGCAATTGAATACTGTAGCGACAAGAAGTGTCATTTAGAATTTGACGTCATTAATTTTGTCCAGTCTAACCCTACTGTAGAGCAACTGTGTAAAAAAAAAATTAAAGTCGCTGAGCCCAATTTTTTTTCTTTTTTTTCCCACCCCACTACACCCGCACCCACCGCCCGCGGCCTGCCAGCACGAAGATTATCGGAAAAGGTTGTTCAGGGAAGTAGCTAACGGAGTTTCAATACAGCTGAAGCCACATGACCGATTTGGTCGCTAGCTCTCCGTCTAATAATGTTTATATGGATTAAGTACGAGTAATATGCAATATACACACGTAAACCACGAAGAAGAACGTTTCAAGAGGAGATTGCATTTTTACTTCAATTAGTAAGAAAACAAAACAAAAGTCGTAAAGAAAACGAGCGGAGCTACGAGAAGCGACGTGTTTGCGGGGGAGATTTATTATTAACTATATTAATATCTTATTTTTCGCAAACTTGTATATCTAAAGGCAACCTTAACAGCTGAGAATAAAAGCCAATATTACAAAACGCTGTGACGCGAGTTATGAGTTTTACAAACTAAACCTCGTTTTTTTCTGTGATTTAGGGACGAGATCGTAATTAAAATACGCAGATTTATGAAGCTTTTATATCACTCGGAAAATAACGACCGCGTTTCTCTATTCAACCGCTCTTTAGTTTCTATAAGCACTGGTTTGTGCGTATTATGTAACCTAAACAATGTTTAATTTGTCTGTAATAGCGATCTAGAAAACGCCTTAAGCAATGCCGATAAATTTCAATATCATGTTCGTATAATTGAAACAAATGAATTCAGAGGGTTTGCAATTCGAATATTCGAATATTCATATTATTCGAATATTCGTCGTATATATTACTAGCTTTTGCCCGCGGCTTCGCCCGCGTAGTAAAAGTAATTTTCCAATAATTGTTGAATTGCTACGCCGCCTACTAACCTACTACTACTAACTTCCCCTACGAATAACCCTTCGTCATAACACATTATGGTAAATTAATTTTTATTTACTATTATTTTTATGCCCGTGTTAGAATTTCACCACCCTCTTTCTTCCCGTGTGTGTCGTAAAAGTCGATTAAGAGAGCAGGGTTGAAGTGTGTTGTGGGTGACGGGCTAACAACCTAAGCAATATCACTTTTTGTCGATCTTTTATACCCACATTTATGCTAAAAGTGGCGCTGGAACATAAAGTTCATCTGCTCTGCCTACCCCTTTTGGGAATAAAGGCGTGAATGTATGTATGTACGTATTTCTGTTATTAAATTTACAGTCATGATTAATGAAAATCTGTCCTCTGGAATAAAAGCTACTTTATGTTCATGATAATGTTGAAATACCAAAACATCTCCACGAATGTCAAGTCAAATTTGTGGCCTGGACATTGCTATAGGCTAGTTTCCTAAGATTTTTTTTCCATGCTTTTCGAACCAGTATTTAACATAAATACCCAAAAATTTGTTTTAATTTAACGGCGGCCTAAATGCTTAACTTATAAAAAGTAAGCAGATCTTCGTGCAGCACCTTGAATGTACTTATTACGGATGCAGGCACTGTCCCAATGTCTCCTACCCTCCCGTCCCGCCGCGCCGCCCGCACTCGCCTGGGTACCGATTACTGACGATCGAGATGGCACCAAATACAAACTTTAAAACCTATAACCCTATATAACGCGGGTGTCGTTCCATACCTCAAAAGCAAAAATAGAACCCTTATTTATAGGATCACGTGTGGCTGTCTGTCAGTCCGTCTGTTACAACCGATTTGCTACGAAAAAAACTGGACCGATTGAATTGCAATTTGGCATAAATATTTTCATGAATTTTCATGTCCACAACATTACATTTCAAAATCTATGTGATTTTCGTTATTAACGTCCTAAAAAACCGTAATAACAACGCCCATATTGATATTTAGACGCCACGTTGGAATTTAAAATCGTTGTTGTTTTCCTAATCAGCGACCCGATAAACCATAGAAACAACAGATGCCGATGTTGATTTTCAGATTTTGTCACTACATGTCTCCTTTTAGGGGCTAAATTCTCAAAAAACCGGAAACACTTGTTTACTCATTTATCGTTAGGAATTATCCTGTGAATTCTCGAATAAAATTGTCTAACTAATCTTTTTTCTCCATACAAACTTTGGACTTCCTTTTTAACCCCTTTAGGTGTAATTATTTCCAAAACGCTGAAAGCACTTTATTTGTAAATGAATAAGTAATCTGTCCACAAAGTTTTAAGTACGTAGTAGCTAAAAATAAGTTTCCCTTATACAAAATTTGGACCCTCATTTAACCTCCTTAGGGGTGGAATTTTATAAAACGCTGAAATTACTTTTTTTGTATCCTAATAAGTTCCTTCCTACAAAGTCTCAAGTCTCTAGTTCAATAAATAATGTTTCCCCCCCCACAAACATTGCGTACCTATTTAACCCCCTTAGGGGAAGAATTTTATAAAACGCTGAAAGTACTTTTTTGTATTTTAATAATAATATTCCTACAAAGTTTCAAGTCTCTAGTACAAAAAAATATGTTTCTCCCATACAAACTTTGCACCCCTACTTAACCCCCTTAGGTATAGAATTTCCAAAAATCCCGTCTTATCCCTTGCCTACGTCATAAAATAAAGTTCTGGTGTAAATTTCAAGTTTCTAGTCCCAGAAGCTTTGAATACGTACTTTGCACCCCTATTTTACCCTCTTAGGGGTGGAATTTTATATAACGCTGAAGATACTTTTTTTGTATCCTAATAAGTAAAATTCCTACCAAGTTTAAGACTCTAGTTCAATAAATAATGTTTCCCTTATACAAACATTGCATCCCTAATAAACCCCCTTAGGGGTAGAATTTTCTAAAACGCTGAAATTACTTTTTTTGTATCTTTATAAGTAATATCCCTACAAAGTTTCAAGTCTCTAGTACAAAAAATAATGTTTCTCCCATACAAAATTTGCACACCTATTTAACATCCTTCGGGATAGAATTTCCAAAAATTCCGTCTTATCCCTTGCCTTCGTCATAAAAAGAAGTTCTGGTGTAAATTTCAAGTTTGTAGTCCCAGTAGTTTTTAATTCAAACTTTGCACCCCTATTTAACCCTCTTAGGGGTAGAATTTTATAAAACGCCGAAAGTACTTTTTTGGTATCAATAAGTAATCTTCCTACAAAGTTTTAAGTCTCCAGTTCAATGAATTATGTTCCCCCATACAAACTTTGGACCCCCATTTCACCCCCTTAGGCATAGCATTTCCAAAAATCCTGTTCTATCCCCTGCCTATGTCATAAAAAGAAGTTCTGGTGTAATTTTCAAGTTTGTAGTCCCAGTAGTTTTGAATACAAACTTTGCACCCCTATTTAACCCCCTTAGGGGTGGAATTTTGTAAAACGCTGAAAGTACTTTTTTGTATCTTAAATAGTAATCTTCCTACAAAGTTTTAAGTCTCTAGTTCAAAATATAATGCTTCCCCCATACAAACTTTGGACCCCCGTTTTACCCCCTTAGGGGGTGAGTTTTCAAAAATCCTTTCTTAGCGGATGCCTACATCGTAGTGGCTATCAGCATGCCAAATTTCAGCCCGATCGGTCCAGTACTTTGGGCTGTGCGTTGATAGATCAGTCAGTCAATCAGTCACCTTTGCGTTTTATATATATAGATATCCCTACAAAGTTTCAAGTCTCTAGTACATTAAATCATATTTCTCCTGTACAAACTTTGCACCCCTTTTTAACCCCCTTTGGGATAGGATTTCCAAAAGTCCGGTCTTATCCCTAGCCTACGTCATAAAAGGACGTTCTGGTGTAATTTTCAAGTTCCTAGTCCCAGTAGTTTTGAATACAAAATTTGCACCCCTATTTAATCCCTTTAGGGGTGGAATTTTATAAAATGCTGAAGATGTTTTTTTTTGTATCCTAATAAGTAATCTTCTGTATCCTAATAAGTAATCTTCCTACAAAGTTTCAATTCTCTAGTTCAATAAATAATGTTTACCCCATACAAATATTGCACCCCTATTTGACCCCTTTTAGGGGTGGAATTTTTCTAAAACGCTGAAAGAACTGTTTTTGTATCTTAATAAGTAATATCCCTACAAAGTTTCAAGTCTCTAGTACAAAAAATAATGTTTCACCCATACAAACTTTGCACCCCTATTTAACACCCTTAGGGACAGAATTTCCAAAAATCCCGTTTTATCCCTTGCCTACGTCATAAAAGGAAGGTCTGGTGTAAATTTCAAGTTTGTAGTCCTAGTAGTTTTGAATACAAACTTTGCACCCCTATTTAACCCCTTTAGGGGTGGAATTTTGTAAAACGCTGAAAGTGCTTTTTTTGTATCTTAATAAGTAATCTTCCTACAAAGTTTTAAGTCTCTAGTTCAAAAAATAATGCTTCCCCCATACAAACTTTGGACCCCCGTTTTACCCCCTTAGGGGGTGAGTTTTCAAAAATCCTTTCTTAGCGGATGCCTACATCGTAGTGGCTATCAGCATGCCAAATTTTAGCCCGATCGGTCCAGTAGTTTGGGCTGTGCGTTGATAGATCAGTCAGTCAATCAGTCACCTTTGCGTTTTATATATATAGATTCGAATAATACAACACGAACTATTCGAATTATTCGAATATTATGTATACTATAAAAATTAATTACGGTTACACTTAATAAAACCTTAAGAATCTGTTTTTGCAGGTGAATGTTACACTAGATATATAAGGAATTGATATAAAACACAAATATGAAACCTCTTAATAAATTTTATTTTTATCTGGAAGTACTCGTAATGATAATGGGAAAGTCGGCAACTCGACGTGTTAAAATTTAAATGCATATGCGAGAATCCCGGGACCCTTTTTCTATCTGCTAAATAATTAGTATTACTTTAAGTTTATCATCTTCTTCTACATAGCGTTAACCCAGCCTTTGCCAGGGTCCGCTTTCCTACTCGCTTTCCTCCACTTTGCACGATCCTGGGCGTGTTCTTTTGTGAGTCCGTTTTCGCTCATGTCGGCCTTCACGACATCCAGCCATCGCTTCTTAGGTCTGCCGCGGGATCGAGGGCCGTCGAGAACTAGGCCAAGGCATTTGTTCCCTGCGTAGCGTAGTTCGATGGCCTGCGAGAGACGTGACCGAACCAACGAAGGCGACATTCCTGGAGCTTATCCGCTACGTCACGAACTCCGAGGCTGCCACGAATGCGATCCGCACGCGTAACGCCGCACATCCACCGCAACATCTTCATTTCAGTAACGCGAAGCTCCTGAATGTGCCTTCCAAGAACTGGCCATGTCTCGCTGCCATATAACAGGACTGGTCGTATGACGCACATGTACACTAGCCCTTTGAGTCGAAGTGGTATTCTGCGATCGCCTGTGACCTCTCGCCATTTAGACCTAGCCGCGCTGATTCGGGCTCGGATGTCGTGATCAATGGTCCCGGACTCATGCAGTACTGATCCTAGGGTACTTGAATTTGCCATTTTTCGTGGCAAATTCGTCACCTATCTTAATAGGGATCCGTACTTCCGCAGCCATGTATTCGGTCTTTGCGACATTTGGTTTTAGACCGCCGTTCTCTAGCGAGCCCTTCCATTGGTTCACCTTATGCTCTATGCCTGTTTGCCCTCGTCTGTTAATGCGATGTGATCTGCATACATGAGCAGCCACGGCGGCGGATCTTGTATTTCCGATGTGACTGCGTCAAGCACCACACTAAAAAGAAATGAACTTAGGGCCGAGCCTTGGTGTACACCACTGTAGGGTTTTGTGGCGCCAACGACGGTCCTCACTAGAGAAACCGAGTTGCGGTCCATATCTCGGATGATGTGAAATTTGATACCTAATAGACAATACAATTTCAGTAATGTTAATTTGTATAATGGTCTTAAATTGACTACTTTTTTGAAATATAATTTTATCATTGATATTACATGAGTTCGAATCGAAATTGTGTTTCGTTTTCTCAAATATTCATATTATTCGAAATATTCGAATAATGAAAACTTTACTATTCATATTATTCGAATACTAAAAACGGACGAA
This sequence comes from Epinotia demarniana, assembly GCA_945867215.1. Classification (NCBI taxonomy): domain Eukaryota; kingdom Metazoa; phylum Arthropoda; class Insecta; order Lepidoptera; family Tortricidae; genus Epinotia; species Epinotia demarniana. The sequence goes on along the minus strand of OX244259.1, from coordinate 13,983,650 downwards.
TAATACAAACCCTCTGAAAGCACAGAACATGTAACGAATGATTGATAGAATATAGGATATGCCGCGACTTCGCCCGCGTTAACTCCCCCATCGACTTACGCTACATGTTGTCTATTTATTTATTTATTTCACAAGAACGGTTAATACCAATTACACTTGTGCTACTTAAATATATTACATATGTCTGTAGTTAACTGACGATAATATGTAATACGCCCCTCTCTGACTTCCGTTATACTCGTACCGAGCCTTTCAATTAAATTAGTGATTTCAATTAAATCCATGAATGTCCCACTGTTACCAGGAATACTAGAAATACTGCGACATGTAGTTATATTATTGTAGCCTTTTCTAAGTACTATGACGAGTAAATAACTCTGCCAATGTCCAACGTATACGTTACTTAAGTTTCTAGAACAATATTTTTTTGCTATACCGCTAAAGAACGTGCAGGTCTCACCCAGTCACCTATTTGCATATTTTTGCATACAATTAATGCTTCCTACACTCCCCTCAGCACGCGCAAACATGCAATAGGTAGTTATTTATGCTACAAATTCGGAAAGTAGGAGATTTCCGACGAGTGTCATTTCATCATCATATCAGCCGAAAGACGTCCACTGCTGGACATGAGTGTCATTTCGTCGAGTATAATTCGACACGATTCGGAAACCATCTACATATGGTGCTACTTTCCCGCACTAGTGCGGAAAAGAGCACGTTCCGTGCATATGTCGAAACTTTAAAGAGCCATATGTACAGTAAAACGTTGTACGACACACGTGCGATTAGGTAATCATTCACCTCAACTCTCATGGAACTACCTGTGTATATCATACAACGTTTTACTATGCCTTACTATATTGAATTGTTAGTTTAAAACAGATATGTTAAAATTGAATTTACCTAGGCTTTCAGGTACAGTCAGCGTCATATAGTAGGTAGGAGCAGCCAAGGTAGCCAAATATATCGGTACACGCCTTTATTAGGTACTGTAAGAATAAGGGTGTGTTCCGAAATATTTGGCTACTCTGGCTGCTACTAACTATATGACGCTGACTGTACTTGCCTACTTATTATCTGCAGTTGCATTTAAAAACTTCTCCACCTTTTGCTGCTAAGCTTATTCAATTAAAACCATTTTTGAGCGCAATTAATTTTATCTTCCACTAGCTGTTGCCCGCGACTTCGTCCGCGTAGAATTTGTAACCGTCTTAGAAAAACTATTCGCTATTCAATTATTGTGGGCGGAATCTTAATTATCGCCGACCCAAACAAAGTTCTACCATCTTAAGGGATGATTTCCGATAAAAACTATCTTATATTCTTGCAAGGGTCTCAAAGTATCTGTACCTACGAAAAATTTCATAAAAATTTCATGTAAAAGGTAACAGTGCGATGATTTCATTATTATAAATTGCAAAATTTCAAATTAAAACTCCGTTTTTACAAATATAATATCTTAAGAATCATAAACAGACGTTTCTGCTTAAATTGTATATGTTTCATAATTCTGCCAAGTTTCAAGTACCTATCTAGCTCAAAAAAAGTGTTACCTTGCACCCCTTAGCCCCCTTAGGGGTGGATTTTTTTAAACGCTGAAATTACTTTTTTTGTATCTTTCTACCAAAAAAATAAGATTCCCCATGCAAATCTTGCACCCCCTTTTGACCCCCTTAGTGGTAGAATTTTCATAAACGTTATTAATACTTTATTTGTATTTTAATAAGTAATCTTACTACAAAATTTAAAGTCTCTCCCCTCCCCCTATGACGCTTTTATGGGATGAATTTCAGAAATCATCGTAAAAGGAGCCTATGCTCAAAGTTTCAAGTCTTATATTATGTCTTCCATATGGCCTTTCCAAACAAACAATTCAAGGGAATGAATTTTGATGAAAACACTATATATATCAATTATAAATAAAGAACGTATAGGTATACGAACTTTCATATTTCTAAGTTTTAAAGGGCTTTTTAAAAAATATATATTTCTGGATCGATCTACGTATTATAAAAGAAACCTGCTGTCCTGCTTTCATGTTTCTAGCCACAGTTTGTCATTAAAGTCACACATTACTTATGTGAACTTTCAATTCCTATCTTAACCCCTTCAAGAGATGAATCAGAATGAAATCCCCTATCAATGTTTTTGACGGTACATTAGGGGCTTGTGACCGAAGTTTTAAATGGCTAACTTTAAAAACGACATGTTTCCCATACAAACTTTTAACCGTTTTTTAACCTCCTAAGGGGATGAATTTTAATTTAGTAAGAAACCTTCATACAAAGATTCAAGTTTATAACTTTCCAATTGAAAGATTTCCATACAACGGTTCGACCCTATTTTTTCACCCCCTTAACGGTAGTATTTCGAAAAATCCTTAGCACACGTCCACGTAGATATTTGGCCTCGCTGACCCAGGGGATGGGTCGGTCAAACATCTGGATCGGAGCCACCCGCCTTTCTGTTCTAATGCAGTCCGACGGGTGGAAGACTATTGCAGAGCTTTTCTCCGGGTTGACTTTCGATACGCCAAAGATTAAACCAACGACCTAAGTCGGAGATTGCCTCTTGGAGGTATCGCCGGATAATAGCGTACTTACAATGAGTCGTGAAGAGCGCGGTGTCATCCGCGAACAACCCCAGTTGCACCTTAGGGTGCCTGGGAATGTCGTTCGTGAATAACGAGTAAAGAGTGGGAGAGAGCACAGAGGGACTCCGGCCCGGATGGGGTGTGGGTCCGAATACGTTCCCTCCAGTCGGTATCGAAAGCTTCGGTCACTGAGAAAATCTCGTATGGTCAGTACGAGTCTGTCCGGCATTCCGAGCTTGTATACAAGCCCGTTATGCCAGACCTTGTCGAAGGCTTTTGCTACGTCGAGAAAGATCGCGCCGGTCTTGAGCCCCTGGAATCGAGAGAAACCATCCAACACGTGCTCCGTGACGCGGTGCACCTGTTGGACGCATGAGTGTCCGGATCTAAAGCCGAACTGCTCGTCGATGAGGAGGTTATTCTCAGCCGTAAATCTGAGAATTCTCGTGAGAAGGATCCGCTCATATAGCTTTCCAAGGGAGCTAAGTAAGCTGATCGGCCTGTAAGAGGCAGGCGAGGTCCGGGGTTTACCGGGCTTCGCTATCCCTATGACCGTTGCACATTTCCACGCGGCTGGAAAGTGAGCATTGGTCAGCGCGGCATTGAAGATGCCGACCAAAAGGAGGAGGAGGGTTTCGGGGAGAAGTTTCAGGATGCGATTGGATAGACCATCCGCACCCGGAGCCTTCCTAATACGGAGACGCCTGACAAGGTCACTTCCTTAACCGACACCGGTAAAATGGGTGAAGTTACGGAGAGACGCGATCTCCTGTCCACCTCGGAATCGACCCTACTAATGTGGGCTTCGTCGGTGTTGAGGAGGTTGGGCGAACATTGGGACTCTAAACTACTCGCAAGGCATTCGGCTTTCTCACTGTCCTCGAACGCGGGGGTTGAGTGATCCGGTCGATCCAAGGGAGGGATGGTCCAACAGGCATCGGATTTGAGAGATCTCGCTAGTTTCCAGTAAGCCAGGTGACTAGGCGTTATCTCCCCCATCAGATCCCTGAACGAGTTCTCCCGAAATTCGGCAATTCTCTGTTTGGACTCGTTGGCCAAGTCCCTCAGGATTTGCCGATTTTCGGCAGAAGGGTGATTTGAATAGGTACGTATGGCGCGATTTTTCCTTGTCACCAACTCTCTCAGTTCCGAAGGTAGAGGTCGGTTTAGGATGTCCTCCGCCGACACCTCCCTTGAGGCTTCGCTTCGAACAGCGTTGAGGTAGTTGGTGAAAGAATCGATCGCTTGGTCTGTCTGTTCGGTTGTAGTTATATTGTCTGGGATATCTCTAAGCAGGGGGGAATCCGTCTGTAGGAGACCTGATTGTACATTGTCCCAGTCCACGAGTGTCCTGGTTCGAGGAGTACTACCGATAGTCCTCTTGAGACTAGGTACTAACCCAAGGTAGTACCTAGTCTCAAGAGGACTGGCCTATGATCCGAGTCTAGTTCGTGTAACACTTGTATAGAACGCAGAGTTAACGCTACGTTCTTTAGTAATGCTATGTCGAGTATGTCAGGTCGGTGTTCTACGTTATAAGGGAAGTGAGTCGGCTCTAAGGGAGCGAGGAGATCGAAAGGGAGGCTATCGATCAAAAGGTGATGAAGCCGATTGCCGTTGGGATTGGATGCTACGCATCCCCAGCTGGTATGCTTACAAATAGTAGGTCCCCGGCCACGATGACCGAAGGACCTAGGGAGGCTAAAGAGTTGAGGTCAGTCAGTAGTAAGTCTCGTTGAGGTGAAAGGTAGGTTGACGCAATCGATATCGGGGGGTGCCCCTCCATCGAGATGCGACAGACCGACACTTCCATATTAGTCAGGGGCGGGTGAGACTTATGCAATGTAAGTTACGTTTGTAGAAAATGAGCGTGCCCCCGAATGGCCTACCATCTTGCCTATCATCTCTAATCTGAACGTATCCAGGGACGCGAAAGGCTCTAATGCCGGGACGATAAAAGGTCTCTTGGACCAGAAGTAAATCTACTGAGTGATCGCGAAGGAAGTTCATCACTTGGTCCTTCATACCCCTTAGACCATTGGCATTATAAATGCCAATGGTATTCGAAGCAGGTTTAAGCTTCTGGGATGTACTATCCATACTAATAGGCACCGTTAACCTGGCTGCCACTTGGTGCGGCGAGATAGCGAGTATGTGGGTAGACAGGCCGCTCGCCACCTCCGGTGGGAGTACCTGCACTAACTGCATAAGCGCATAGAGTGGGTCCATAGCGGGCCGGCCCGCTTCACTGGCGGCGGGTCCCCATACAGAGGGGCCCGCCTGGGATTGGGGTGCAAAAGGCACCGGGCGGGGGCCTATGGCCGCTGAAGGCGGCGGGTTCCTAGGCGCTCCTAACCCTACGGCCGGAAGGGCGGGGAAGTTTTGCGGAGTGCTATGGGGAGCACCCCGGCCCGCGCCTTGCGAGGCCCCGAGGGAGGCGAGGACTTCGACTTTGCCCCGGTGTCGCGACTCTTTGGGCGGCAAGGGCATCCCCCATAATTGGCAGTATGCCCATGGGGGAGCTTGCGACCCAAACAGTTGCAGCACCGTATGCTGTTCGGGTCCTTACATCCCTTTGGGCGCTCGCACAAATGGCACTGGTGAAATTGACCGGCTAATATACCGAGCTAGGTCCGCGACCTAGCGACTACGTGAATGCGGGCGGCTAATGAGGTATGAACCTATTGTGGTGCGTGAAGCCGTCTCGGCCGCTGGCGGATTAAGTTCCGCTCATAACGGTTACGCCTACTTTCGTTATGATTTTAATTTACATTTGTGATATCCCAGTCGGATTAAACTTATTAGTGTTGAAACTTATTCGGCAGTGTACTTAAAGCAGATTCTACTTGACGTCTTACAAACCTTTCTGCGTCTCTTATTGATTTCTGGTTCGAAATATTCTAAGTTGAATGCGGGTTTTTCACAGTATTGACCCGTCATGAATTACTTATTTTAAGTTTATGCAATAATACTCGTAATGTTAATTGAACTTGGTCCATGATATTAATCGGATAGCGCCTACATTGGCCGACCTATCTACATATGACTCACTATTGTGGTATCAAAGATAAATGAGATATTAAGCTGAAAGCGTTACAAGATTGGTAAAATGACTCGACTTAGAGTTAAGTTTTACAATTTAGTATGAGATAATTATAACCAATTGGAACAATCTTGTTAAAAATGGTCACGCTTGACTCTAAGGTCGTAACTATGGGCGTGCCTATTAGATATACTTGATTTTAGTGAGTTTTACTTTGCCAGTCTGGTTTATGTACTTGACCTGAATACATGAATATTATATACTTATATACTTTTATATGTTTTAACCAATGTAATTATACAATGTTACAGGATTCTACCTGCCTGACGCCTATGTGTTTTACTAACATAAAAAATGGAGTTCTAGCTGAGGTCAGTCTTTATTTACTTATACAATTATATATTAACACGTTACATATAACTCAGATCGTGTTTACATCTGTGTGTGGACTCTGTCGTCCACACGTCCTGTTCAGTCCGGTTCAATTGTTATACTTAGTACCTACAGTCAATAGTATACAAGAATACGAGGCGTTCAATGTTATCTGACACAAACACAACCCCATTTGTATAGAGCCGTCGAGCGTGCCGATAATTTTGAATGCTCTCGCTTATCGTATATTTTTGCGAGTTATTTCATAACAAAAGTATAAAATTATGTATACATTTATTTACAATTAAGGAATGTCGTTTTTTTTTTTAATATAGGTACCTAGTATGTAAGTCTGGCTTGACTGTCGGGCATTAGTTAATGTAGTGATAATGACTAAACGTATCATAAACGGTCTTAACACCATTTTAGTTAAAATGGGCTTGTGCCTATTTTAATTAAAATGGCGTAAATATTCGTTTGTCTTTATCTGTAACTTTGACATTTGTGTTCATCAGAAAGGGACAAAGCACATTTTATTTAGCAGAGGCATTTAAAATTTTATGAATAAGGGGGTAAGGAAACACTGCCCTTTAAATGAATCGTTTAACATCTGCGCCGTCCTTGTTGACTCACCCGTGTTTGTGCTGTAGGTTTAACGAGAGTCATTAATTTTCCCTACGAAATCAATTTATCGAATTTTCTTGGGTAATTGAATTTTCTTCAAAGGGACGTAACTGCTTTTTTTGTTATGGACGCGACAGTTTTGTTCGCTGATCTTGATGTATGAGGATAAAACTTACAAATGAACTTAAACCAGCAAAAGAACTAAACAACAATAAAGCTATTAAGTTTATTCCGCTCGATAATTTAGTTTTCATCACGATTATTATTATTGTTACAGAAAATGATTTATGATGACCATAAATGGGGAATAACATTAGAATACACCTAGACGTTTGGATATATATTAGGAAATTTAGGAAGTACCTGGAGTAGTGGACCTAGATCCAGCTCTTCGACAATGACATTTTTTCTTCCACGGCGAGATGGAACAAAACTTAAAGTAACTCTATTACAATATCTATTATCATAATCAAACTCAAATCTAATAATCATCGCAAAATTAAAAGTATGCTACATATTTGTAATTTTATAAGTAGGTACCGATATCTACAACGGTTGGTGTTTGATCAAGCAGTATTCAGTATAACCTCGAGAACATAATGTTTTGGAATTTTATGAAGACTAGTGATTCTAAATATATGTAGAAACTGAGGTTTTCATTAAAATGTTGGTAGAACTGCAAACTTGCTCAGTGAGAAGTACGTAAATTGTTCAGAGCGTTTACTCTATCTATAAAGAGGCAAAGCGAGTACATATCGTGCATTCTGAGCCTGAGCTGCTACCGCGGAACGCCAACTTCCTTCGTCCGTGTATCTATCTCTGCCGCACGCGCGTATTCGAGTGACACGATCAATGTAATTGGCATTTCGTTGTATGCGTTTTGATTAGAGCGGGTGAACTGAACGATCGTCGCCTGATGGACGAGCAGTGCAATTTCCAGAGATGAAGATAATGCTCTCATAAAACATTTGATCTATTCGATCAACTGTCGAACTCGAGGGTCGATTTGTTGGTTCTTAGTCCGCTGTGGGCCTCTGCAACTCCTATACCACAATACCTCTGTTATTTGAATGCTTTTCTAAATCTGACATTGTATTTTGTACTAATTTATACACCTATTCTAATATTATACAGGGTGTTCCAAAAATACCCCTAAAATGGAAACGGGGTTAAATGGTCGCTTACAGTAATAGTCCATTTAACGATATTTGAAAATCGAAGGATCACTTTATGACTCACCTCCAAATAAAATATTTTCATTAATAAATTATGAAGGTAATTTTTATTTCTATGCCAACCCTATTTCAGTTAGAATAAATAGTAAATAACGTAGAATGTTTATTGACATGTTGACATTCATTTATATTCGCAGTTCGACAAAGAGTCACAAACGAAATGTACAGAAAACAGAAATACACTTGACATAGAGGCGTAGCGTGTGTTTTTGCCGGAATTCGGAACGGAAATTCACCGCCATATACATATTTAATATTTTTTGATTTGAAAAGTCATGGCGCTTGCCGACCCCTCCCGTGTGCCGCTCGAGTCATGGAACATGTAACAAGTTGTATAGTAAAGTTTATCATCAACCCGATAAAAATAATCTTTTACCAGTATTATGAATACTGGTAAAAGATTATTTTTATCGGGTTAAGTGGACCTTTGGTATGGGCATAGGCTACATTTCATCCCACGGCTTCGTATGCGTTTTTTGTAATACGATGGCGGAGCGGCGTGGGCTCCTACGAAACTTTTATTTCTTAATATTGCCGCCAAAATGTTTGAAGTACACTTTTTAAACCTCATTTGGCCGATGGCAACCCTAGCTTATTCAAATCCCGAAATATAAAAGGCCGCCCTCGTAATAGTTAAATACTAACTAGTAAATTCAATTTAAAACAAAATTACCTACACGAGACGAAGCATTCTCTCCATTTCGGTTTCAGAGCGTGCCATATAATTTCCGATGCTTCAGCGGCAGGCGGGGAAAAGTCAAATACTATTCTATATTACACAGCGTCAAACACGATTGGGTTATTTGATAACTAATTTTAATAAACTTAGCAGAGCGTCTTTTGATTTAAGTGAACGTAGGTGGTGGTTATGTAACCTGAGAATTTGATGCTGTCGCTAACGAGGCATGGCTGCTGGACTACACTTGCGAGAGAATTGATTGCAGTATTTATGAATCTTAATGATCATTTATTATATCATCGTAACGCTATCGTTTCAGAATCAGGTTGAAATAAGGGGTCGGCCAGTGAAATACAGCGCCGGTTTTTTAGGAATATGATCATTGATCACGATAAAGACTAATGTAAAGCATAAGAACAAATATAAATGCAGTAACTAAACATAACTAGAAATAGCATTGCAAAACAATATTATAATCTTTTGGTGGGGTTGTTAAAACTACATTAAGGTCACGTAATTGAAATTAACTGGAATATATTTCGGTCCAATGGCGGAGAAGACTCATTGCAAACGCGCTATGATTTGGTTATTTATAAGCTAAGTAAATATTATTTTTCTTTGACAAAGAGGTAAGTAAGCATTCTATTTAATTTAAAGCTAAATTAACTTTGGTTGTTGAAGCAGAGTTCAAATTACTAAAAAGTCAAAACATATCAGTCCGCGCCACGCATCCCAGCATTACCAGGGTTTTAAGAAAAGATCAACACTATCCTCACCAGCTCGGAAAGTCTAACTTTACGCTCAAAATCTGCGCCCAAAAGTTCCGCCAGTGTGGAAAGTGATTTTGAAATTCGAACGCGACGTTCTATCACGGGACACAACTTTTTCCATAAATAAGAATGCGAGGTCATTATCATGTAATGCTATACATAGTTCTTTATATTTCTTCTTTGGTAGCTCGGACTTCAATAAAAGCACACGCGCCAAACAACAACTTTGCAGCCCTGCATAACAAATAACTATTGTACAATAATAAGCTAAACGAATAGTTTTCCGTGTTGCCTTGAAACAGTTGTATTCTACTCTAGCGAGCTGCAGCAAATATTGAAAGGAATAAAGTTACGGCCAGTCCCGTAGAACCGTGAACACGGGAAAATGTAGACTGTGGCCGATCTTTGAGCGGAAGCAAACAGTAGGTACAAGTTTATGTTTCACGTGAAACAAGTTTGTCGGTTTAAGGTTCCGCGATTTGTTATTTTGAAACCCATTGCGTAGCTTAGTTTCATACCACACTCAAACTGTTTACGTAGTACACTTTGTGTATGGTATGAATGTAAATAGCATTTTATACTAAGTAATATTTTATGATCAATTATTTCGGTTATTATTAACAGTTGTTTGTTCGCTGGTAGAAAACACGTATAAGTACCATCTTCCCCACCAGCTTAACTTGGAACTTAGAGCCACTTTAGTAGCGTGTTCGCTTCACCATTAAATATTTCTTATAAAGCTCCATCCACGGCTATAATTTTCATTAAAGTGCAAATTGCTTCATGATTGGGCGATCATCTTTCCAGGCTACAGCTCGGTGTATTTGTTTAAATTACCAGTTACGCGCTTTTTCGTACCTATTCAAAACCTTCTTAATCAGAAATTATTTCATAGTAAAAATATGTTTTGAGCCTTAATTGGCGGTTTCATTAAAACAGCGCCAATTCAGGTGAAAAGTAAGCTTTGTTTGCTACCCTTATATTTACGCAGATCCTTTTTAGCTTATAAATATTGCTTAGTGTTTAACATGGACAAACAATAATACTTTAGAACTTTTAATGTTGCTAGACTTCTCATCTCAGAACCGGTACTGGAGAAAAAAGAAAACTCCACTGCTAATGACTGTTTACAATGATATTAAAAATGAAAGGGTATCTATGTCGAACCCCCTTAGGATGTTTTGTTTAGATACCTGGGTCTCAAATATACATGTGAAAGATGCAATTGTTACAGATTTAGGTGTAGTTAAGCATCCTAAAAATTCCTACCACCCTTTAGACCTTAGGAATAACACACACACACACATCACATCATCAGCCTATATATGTCCCACTGCTGGGCACAGGCCTCCTTTCATGTATGAGAGGGAACGGGCAGTAGTCCCCACGCTGGCCCAGTGCGGATTGGGGAATAACGTCTTAAGTGAATTCAAGGAAAGGTAGGTACAAGGATTGGCATACAATCTATACAGATGGATCCAAAAGCGAAAGCAATTTAGCAGCTGCGTACCATGACCCGTTACGTAAAGTAAACAAATCTTATAAAATTACGTCAGAAATATGTATTATGTCAGCTGAACTATTTGCCATCTCAGAAGCCATATCATATATGCTGTTAGTTCAAAACTTAAAAAGTTGTAATATTGACGGATAGCAAAAGTGCCTTGCAGCACGTAGCTCGCTGCGCCTCTGACATCAGAGGCACAGCGTTAGCGTACACAGTGCTACAGAAATTAAGAAGAATACCTACCGATATGGTGCTGAGATTGCAGTGGATCCCATCACATATAGGATTGAGAGGAAATGAGGAGGTTGACAAATTAGCCAAAGCTGCCTGCATGAGTGGGGCGGAGGTATATGTTACTCCAGAGTTTACAGAAAAACTACATATATACAGTAGAAAAATACGATGTAAGTATCTGGAAGGAACATTTTGACGAACGCTCGAAGGAAAAAGGCGTGTGGTACAAGACTATGCAATGTGAACCTCCTCATGTACCTTGGTTCTTAAAAGCAGATTTAAGGAGAAAATTAATTAAGATGGCTTTAAGGTTACGTTCTGGCCACATTCCGCTTAAAAAGTTTGCGTATATACATGATGAAAAAAGAAACATCTCCAAACTGCAAGGCATGCAATAAAATAGAAGCCGTTCAACATGTTTTGACGGAATGTGTACGGAACGAAGGCGACAGATTAACTCTGTTTCGCTCACTCAATCTGAATAGATTAGATATTGGCGGATTCCAGTGTATTTTGGCTGGGCCTTATTTTTTTTTGACGCTGGATAAATGCGTTACACATACCCCCCGGCCCGGGGAAGGCCATAGTGGGGGGTTATGTGGGCTTCCCCTCCCCTGCTGGCCACCTCCCTCCAAGTCTCGTTCGGTGCGGATGTCGACGCCGAGGCCGTTGTCTCCACCCTTGCTGGAGCCACCGGGGGGGCCAGTGCCACTGGGGGAGGAGGGGCTTTCCTTCTCTTTGGCTTCTTCTTGCCCTTTTTGCCAGTGCAGTGTCACTGACGACTGGGGAAGGTGCGAGTGCATGATTAGCTACCGCTTCCGTTCCAGGTGGCTGGAGGGTGCCCGTTGGCTGTTCCTCCACTTGCTGCCTTCTGCGGTCCGCCGCTAGTGGGGGGCGAAGGATTGGCTCCGCCGGGAGGTGCCTTTGTATGTCCTCTAGGCGGACGTTAATAATGTCGCCTACAGAGATGATGAGGTCTCTCTTGAGCTCTTTGAGCTCTATAAGGGACTCCCTCAACGACGCCTCCGTAGTGCCTGCTGTCTCCGCAGGACGGCCTCTCTCCGAGAAGGCCTTTCTTAAGGCCGTCGTCTCCGCCTGTAGGAGCTTAAGCTGCACGCGCATTCTATAATTGTCGGCCCTTAAAGAGCGGACGACCTCCGGCTCACTCACAGAATCCGCGAAACCCAGCAGCTCTTTGCAGTTAGCGTTCATGCGCCCCCGCACATCACCCTTAAGATTGCTGCTTTTGGCAATATCTGCCAGTATTGCTTTGGCGCATCGCTTCACCGCCTCTGCGGAACTTTGGGGTTCAGCACAATGGGTCGCTCTATCCGACGTGACTTTGTTGGAGCCGCTCGGCGGAGGGCCTCAGTCCTGTCCCTCAAACTCCGACGGTCGGGATTGCCGGTGCCGTTTCTGCGAGGAGGTTCTCTTTCGCTCGGGCGCTATCTCCTCGTCGCTACCCCGCGCCACTCTCCCCCTTTTGATGGAGGCCTTCTGCACTGCCATCGTTTCTTCCGCCACATGTCCCGGTCCATCAGAGTATAGGGGTTCCGTGTGTTCTAGGGCCTTCGCCCCCCCTCCAATGTAGCCCCTCAGCTCCTCATCCCCATCCTCACTTTGCCTGTCCGTTAAGGTGTTGGTGCACGCCAGCGGGGCGTCCACCTCCACCACCTGTCCATTTACAATTTTCAAAACCATATCGTCGCCATTGTCATCGTTTGCATCCAGTCCGTTTTCTTTATTTTTAATTAAATTTGCCATATGAAATCCCACGAGTATGGGGGAAAAGTCCACCTAGGCAGTGCCCCCTGTACCTGAGGTAACCCTATTTACTCTGGAGGTCGGGCGGTACCCAGAGGTTTTTACGACTTCACACTTTTTAAAAGGATTTCCTTCCCGTGGGCCAGCCAATTAAGGCAAGCCCTCCAGTCCGCGCGTTCAAAGCTGGCACCTCCCGTACCCCATACCGCCACAGATGGGGGTCGTTGGGAGTGTGCAGCGGGTTCCGGGATTCAAGGGGAGCTGGCGTAGCCTCCCCTGTGGTAGTTTGTTAAAACAACCCCTCCTCACACTTTCGTCCTCCTTGGCCGCTCATCTCCTAGTTGAGGCCAAGCAAATTTATTTATTCGTGTTAGACTATTTAAGTAGACATAAGACCATACCATAAGTTTTGAATGTAATATTGGTTAAGGTACGATGAGGGGCTGACATAATCATTAATAAGTCCCTAATTAATAAAAACTTAAAAAAATAATGTGAGCCTTTGGCTTGGCTAGGTATATGAAGATGTTCCCATGACTTACGTATCTTCACACAAATTGAAAAAAACAAAAAATATTAGTCTCTTGTCCTTATCCCTTTTACTTGGGGTCGGCGCAGCATGTTTTTTTTCTTCCATACCTCTCTGTCGCCCGTCAACTCATCACACACATCTTTCCTGTTCATATCGTCTCTCACGCAGTCCATCCACCTTTTCCTTGGCCTACCTCTTCTCTTACATCCCTCCACATTCATACTTAATGCCCTTCTAGTAACATGACTATCATCCCTCCGCATAACATGTCCATACCACCGTAAACGATTTGCTCTCAGCTTTTCAGTTATCGGTGCTACTTTCAGGCTTCCTCTTATATACTCATTCCTTACACGATCCAATCTCGTCACGACACACATCCATCTCAACATTCTCATCTCCGCAACATGCAATCTCGTTTCATCCGTCATCTTTGCGGCCCAACATTCCGCTCCATACATGACGACAGGTCTTATAATGGTCTTGTATATTTTGCCCTTCAGTCGAAGGGGCATTCGGTTGTCGCAGATTGTTCCCGTAACCTGTCGCCATTTCATCCATCCTGCGCTGATTCGGTTTCTAACGTCACGGTCAATATCGCCATTACATTGTATAAGTGACCCGAGGTATCGAAAATCGGAGCAGGCCGGCAGCGTTACGCCATTGAGCTCTATGGGCGTAAAATTGGAGAGACCGCCGAAATCGCAAAACATGTGTTCAGTTTTTGATCTGCTGATTTTCAAGCCCACATTCTCCAATTTTTGCCGCCACTGCTCTAGTCTGCTCTCAACCCCGAGTCCATCTTCACCAACGAGGACAATATCATCAGCGAAGAGCATACACCAGGGCGCCTCCTCCTGGATGCCCGACGACAGAGCGTCCATTATAAGCAGGAAGAGGTAAGGGCTTAAAGCCGAGCCCTGGTGTAAGCCCACCGCGACGCTGAACCTGTCGGTGATGCCAGCCGCCGACCGGACGCGAGTACAACACCTGTCATACATAGAACGAATCAGCCTTACATACTTCTCTGGCACACTTTTCTCTTTCAAGGCCCACCACAAAACCTCACGAGGAACTCGGTCATAAGCCGTCTCAAGGTCAACACACACCATATGTAGGTTTTTTTGCGCATGTCTGTATTTCTCGCATAGTTGTCGAAGAGCGAATATGGCGTCTGTTGTACCCCTGCCCGGCATAAATCCGAATTGGTTTTGTTTTATTTCACTCTCATCTCTCATTCGTCTCTCTATCACTTTCTCCCACACTTTCATACTATGTGACATGAGCTTTATTCCTCTATAGTTGTTACATTCTTGTACATCCCCCTTGTTTTTAAAAATGGGCACAAGTAAACTGTCGCACCATTCCTCGGGAATACTCTCTTCCTGCAACAACTTATTGAATAACAAGGTCAGCCACCTAAATCCATCCTCACTCAACAACTTCCACACCTCTCCTGGTATTCCATCTGGTCCGACAGCTTTCCCATTCTTCATACTTTTCACAGCCTTCCTTACTTCATCTATATTAATTTCTCTAACAACACCCATACTCACCGGTTGGTTTTGTAGCACCCTGCTCCAAGCATTCTCTTCATTCATAAGTTTTTTAAAGTAACTTTTCACCGATCTTTTATACATTCGTCTTCTGTCAACACCTTTCCAGCATCATCTTTCACACATTTTACGTGGCATATATCTCTTGCATTTCTTTCCCTTGTTTTTGTTAAACGATACAGTTGTTTCTCACCTTTAGGACTGTCTAAAGCGTCATATAATTGGTCCTGCGCTGCTGACCTGGCAATGGCAACTGCTCGCTTAGCTACCTTCTTACACTCTTTGTACCGAATCCTCTTAGCCTCCTTTTCACTTTCATTTCCACTTTCAACACTTTGCCACTCTTTAAATGCTTGCTTCTTTTTTTGCAATCTTTCTTGAACCTCATCATTCCACCACCATGTTTCCTTGTCTATCACACATTTCCCTTTCGATTCTCCTAATACGTCTTTTGCTACTGTCCTTATACAATTTGCCATCGTTTTCCAACATTCGTTTGCATTTAATCCTTCCATATCCTTCTTTTCTATCATTTTATCTACCACTCTTTCTTTAAAATTATTTGCATACTCATTCTTCTCTAGCATATGCCATTTTGTTTGAACAGGGGGCCGTTCTTTTTTTGTTTGTGGCTGGATTTTAATGATCACTTCTATAACTGTGTTGTGCTTTGTGATACTAGATGTTCGCCCGGTATTATTTTGCAGTCCTTGACACAGTTGATTTTCTTCCTTTTTACCAGGAAGTAGTCAAGCTGTGTCGCATGCTGGCCACTTTTATAGGTGATCAGATGTTCATCTCGCTTTTTAAACCATGTATTGGCAATGCCTAGATCATATGCGGAAGCAGTTTGCAGCAAGGCTTCCCCTTCTTTGTTGCGGTTTCCAAAGCCAAACCCCCCATGTACTCTTTCATAGTCTACATTGGTTCTTCCCACATGTCCATTAAAGTCTCCACCTACATATATTTCTTCACTGTCTGGAATATCCATCATCACTGTATCAAAATCTTCCCAAAACTTCTCTTTCGCTACATCATCACATCCACACTGAGGAGCATACACACTCACAAAATTTAGTACCGCGTTCGCCAGAATAACTTTCACAGCCATTATTCTGTCACTCTTCCTATTAACATTCGTCACACCCTGTTTTAAGTAACTGTCCAGTACTTTATACCGATACCATTGCGCTTGCCATCACTCCCACAATAATAAAACTTATACCCTTCCCCTATCTCTCTAGCTCTCTCGCCCTTCCACTTCGTCTCTTGCAAAAAAGCTACATTTATTCTTCGTCTTTTCATCACATCCGCGAGCTCTCTCCCCCTACCCGTCATCGTTCCTACATTCCAGCTCGCTCAGTCTCACATATCTTGGTTCCCGGGCTCGCTTCTTACGTCGCCCCCACCCGGGCTGGTGCGACAACCCTAGTCCATTTCCCACAGGAGCCGGGTGCTGCCCCTGCGCGACGCCTGTGGGGTACGCCCTAACCCTGTCACTAATCTCATTCGTTGCTGTATTCATGCTGCAAAGGATTTGGCATTTTTTTTACGACCGGCCGCCTACCTGACGTCAACCCTCCTTGGGAATTCTTAGTTGACTTGGATGGTTGTCATTTTGGTCCTTTAGTCGCCTTCTACGACATCCACGGATATAAGCACGGAGTGGGCTATTCTCCAACCGGCAACCACACGGTCGAAAAACAAAAAATATTAGTACTTAAATTTAATGTAATACATAGAAGGGCTTTTCGCTAGAAAAAAAATAAAAGTTATTGCTTTTGGATGTTATAAGACATCGTAATATTTGTAGCTTTTTCGTTGACGCTGATGGGATAGGATTGTGGTGCCTAAAGACAATATCAATGGAAAAGGTGAATTAAAGTTAATGTTATGGTTATTTGAGCCGGTTATGAATTATAATATAAAGATTGAAATTTTCCATCTAATTCTATTGACAACATCTCGCATTTATGTACTTGCTGGTGACAGTGGAGACGAATGCGTTACGTGCGACATAAACGCGTCATTCTAGCTAGGTAGTCAACTGTTTGAAAATGCAGTTTCAAATTACATCTAACAATCACCTGTAAAGTTACTTTAGCTTGTATCGGTGGATTGCGTCGCTCTGTTCGGAGCATAGTCGTTTAATTATTAATGCTTGACAGCGACTGACGGCGTTCTTATAGTATGCCGCGCTTGCGCTAGCTGTAATGAAATATTACGTGAATTAAGTATGTCCCAAGAGCTTACGATAGTTTATTTTTATTTAATTTAGCCTACGACTTCAATACAACAGGAAATATAAGTGCAGATTTCTCACTATGAATTTGACCATGTGGCATGATAGTGTTCTATATATGTATCCACACAAAGCTATGAAAATGAAGACAAACACGAACATGAGCCCTGCCGGAGGCAACTTCTTGCAATTAGGTGTTGAAGCGTCATTACATACGGACATGTTATGTGGATATTGTGGCACTCTGGTCACGTACCTATTGGCCAGGATTCCGTTATATAATAATACCTACATTATAGTTTTAAATCTATATGTATATATATATATTATCTAGTAAAAGAGTTAAATTAAAACACGTAAAAGTTCGATTTACTCGATTTTTTCTGATAGTTTTAATTTGAGCAACTGTAATATTTCCTATAAGACCATATTTCATTGTGACTACGCTCATTCAGCATACCTAAAGCCAAACGCCGCATGTGCAACGTTAATGAGGTCGTCGCACTTTGTTCCAGTTCAAAGGATAATTCCGATACCTATCTAATTCATGTGTAGGCAAGTTAATATGAGCCCATATTACACCTATCTTTATCAAGTCAGCTTAATCAAGTTTTCAACCCCTAGCGCCATTTGTTTCAGTTCTTGCCTTTATTGTATGCATTTGAATAATTTCGATATTCATATGAGATGAACTCTGACTTTTATACTGTTTTATGGTTGTTGCTGAACCTCAAGAAGTATATGGTCATAATACTGACTGACAATAAGTAGCTAACTCAATTCACCTACATATAAACAGATTAAAGAACGGTAATGAGGTATTGTCCGCAGATTGCATATACAGTGTTATTAATATTTAAATTAAGTACCAACCTATCAACGGATTTTATATCGTCTGTTTAAGAAACAATTAGAGAAAATGTTCAAAAGCGTACGTTAAGAACGTATCGTCAATTGATAAAGTTACTCCGTATATTCAGTCATAGTCATAACATATTAACACGCCGAGACTTGTTCGAATCGAGAGCTCAGCTTAGTCTCGGCTTACGGCCACCGTAGCTGATGACACTTTACAGACGATATGTAACGAATTGCCAACGTGACCGAACCGGAATCTTACTTTATGGGAATGCATCGCAAAGACTTTTGAGTAAGAACGTGCCATATTCCCCTGGCTTATAATTGAAGCGCGTCAGTCTAATAAACATAAGTTTGTATTAGTAAAACAAAGCTTCAATGGCTGTGGTAAAATTTGCTAACTGAATACTTAAACCCCAGCTTTTAGCTTCCCAAAATAATGTTTAAGTAGGTGACGTTACAAAAATGCAAACCAAACAAATTTACCTCCATACCTAATTAATTAGGTCAACAGTTTACATAATATTAGGTGCAATATTTATCACGGCATTTTAATGACAGAGGATTTAAGAAGCTGTACAATAAAATTATTTTCGTTTTAGCCCATCTCAACTATATATATATATATATATGTGGTCGCTTCTACTTCATTTCTATTGACCTCGGTAAATTTTACGGCCATTGAGACCGAATATATTATTATAGTTTATATAGTAATTTCCCTTTATGAGGTATGATTTTGTAGTATTCCACCCTGTCACGATATCACGTACCTTAACCAAGTTACTCATGCATGAGTCCTTTGAATTAGGAGAGGTTGCGCGCCGCGAAATAGGCTCTTCTCATCAAAGTTCCCGGTAGTTTCTCAGTGCCCGCTCAGTCAAATAAAGTCGCTTTACTGCCTCTTGCACTGACCCCAGAATTTTATGACGCGTTATTAACCTTTATACTTGTGTGTTTACGGTCCTAATAATATGCACTAGGAACAAAGTATCTAAGATATGCCACATGGTTGTCGAAACATAATGTTCCAACACAGAATGCCCCTTGCGTAACTCCATCCCTATTATGTAATGGAATCTCGTCTAGCAATCCCTGTTCTTCTACATATTCAACTAAGAATTATCTCGAATATTTTCTTAAATCGTTCATTTTTATAATAAAATCAAATCAAACTGTGAATTAATTAACCAAAGTTGTCGTAAGTCCAAAGAAGTCTGAACATGCGTCCACACAGTGCAGTAGTCGGCGCAAACACGCATGTCTGCGCCGACTTTTTGATGCCAGATACAAAAATGCACAGATGTCGTTACAGGTTTGAGACTTCACGTTCACAAGTCCCATTGCGCAGACTAAAGTTTTTGCCGTGTGGACCCACCTTAAACCGTGTCCGCTGCGCCAAAAAACTAACAAAACATTTTAACAAAATATGTAACGAAACATGTTTAGGTACAACTGGCCGTCCATTCCGACTTTGGAGTGAACAATGTAGTGTTCTATTCTTTGGTTGTATGACAAAAATCAGCCAACACATCGCGCTTGATCTAAGGGTCCATACAAAAGTTACTCGCACCTGCAGCAAATGTATCAACTCGCACTAATCACTAATCAAAGCGTACACAGCCCATACATCTAGAATCTAGATCCATAGAGCGAAGCATATAGAAGACTGTTAAAATATAAAACGACACTCATTATTGCGGATAAATCAGTAAATTTCGTCCTCTTCCTCAACGTGCCTGGCGCGGTTTGTTTTGTGCATACCTATATTATTTATGATTGCGGCCGCATACTCGAAATGATATTACCCGCATCAAAGCCACAACAGCAGCATCCCTATTCCCTCTGATTGCGCTAACAATTGGGTGCCCGGCCTAATTAACAAAATGGCCGCCTAACAAAACCGTTGGATTAAGGCTCTTATTCAAATTCGGGTTCGAACCTTATGCGCTGGACACAGGCTTGTAAATAACGTAATAAGTATGTAAATCTAGTTTTTGTAAAAACACTTCATAAGCGAAATCTGACACGCACACGGCCCGCCCTTTATCATGGTCCGGCCTTATCACGCGATAAGTCCGTCCGTCACTGGCTGACACCGTTGGATAAAACGACACTGACGCTCTATCTTGTCGCTTATCGCGTGATATGACCATGATACGGGGCGTTTTAAAATACGTGACAACCGGCGCCACTTAATTAAGTAGGGATTAAAGTATGAAGTTGCCGTTTTGTATTAAAATGCTTTTTGAGGGGTCCCTTTGTTTCCCATAAACTTATTGTTCCGAATTTCGATAGTCAGAAATTGATATCCATATAATTTATAGACATAAACATCAGTAGTCATAATCTTTGTTAAGTATAATGTTTTGTAGTTCTAACATTAATGACCCATAATATTAAGTATTATAATCACAAAAGTCAGAAATTGATGTCCATAACGATCAAAGGTCTATCGATAATTATTCATAAATATTCTAAGGCATATATTTCAACGTACTAATGATTGTTATTCATATCGTTTTAATGCCTAAAGTGAATTATGTCTAAGAGACCAAATCTATAACATCCAAAGTCATATAGATAATTACTCAGAAACATTTCTAGACATACATTTGAAAGGGGTGCTAGGTACTACTGCGCGAAGGGTTTATGACTGTTTCGTAAAGAATACGTTTAAATAAGCATGTTTTATTAGAAACTTTTTCTCTGAAAATAAAAATGGCCAAGATATTGGACTTCTAAGGCAGGTCGGTGTAGGTACGACGACGAGCGAAGCGAGGAGGAGTGTTAGTTGTACCGCGACCCTAAGCGCGCGAGCCGAGCGAGCGAAGCGAGCGTGCCGCAGCAGCGGCCGGCGAAGCGCCAGAACCAATAATGACACAACATTCATCGAAATGTTGACAAGTACATATTTTTCCTAACTTTCGGGTCAAATCTTTTGGCCATTTTTGATTTTAGAGAATAAGGTTTTAAAACAAAACATACTTATTTTAACGTATTCTGACCACTAAACAAAACAGTGAGCGGCATAAAATATCTTTCAATCGGATCACTCTTTAGTTTTGCCAAAGTACCCACATTAATTATAATTAATGGGTATGTGGGTATGTTATAAAGCAGTCTTGAAGAACGCGCTCAGTAACGTTCGTTAGTAAAAAAAACATGTATTTTATTATTTTTCTGGGAGTGTGTTTATGGGCTTTAACATTATGAAGAGTGACACCACCGTGAAATTGAATGATATGACTAACTAATCAGATGACTACCAATCATTATGACTTGCGAAAAAATACCTTACAATAATTATTACAAACTAGATTATTGCCTGTAACATTATGTAATTGCATACCACCGGGACATTGAACGTTATTGGCTAACCAATTTTATGACTAACAAAAATGATGACCTGCAAAAATCGGAACTCCAATGTATATAGTTAAATTTTATGACTTTCGACAATATGAATATAAAAAATTATGGTGGAAAACGTTATGGACTGAAAAAATCGGATGTTAAATTTTATTGGAAACAATAGAGACCCGCTTTTTGAAGAAAAACGTTTTTATTCAATTAAAGTATTTACCCTCACTATCTACACATTTTTGCCATGTGATGGGTAGATTTTTTATGCCTTTGCGGTAGAGGTCTGGTGATTGTGACCCCTCAAACTAGGAAGTAGTTCACCGCTTCCTCGGAAGTATTTTTTTTTCTCTGAAAACAATATCGAAATTTCCAAAAAGGTGGTCGTCGGTCAGGGCTTGCACTGTAGGAAGGAGGAAGGCGGATGGTCTCCAACTGCATTTTTGTAGCGTCAAACTGGTTTGTCTTGCAGTGTGGGGTCTTGCGTTATCGTGGAGCATCTAATAATGGTGATCGATTAACGAGTCTGAGTTATTTCTTCGCGAGGTTCGCCATTATTGTTTTAAGTTCACACGGATCTCAAAAAGCTATGATGAATTACACCATGGGTAGACCACCAAACCGTTACCATCACCTTGCTATGGGTAAGCTTTGGTTTTGAGCATTGTGCTGGCCTATCTCCAGAGTTCATCAGCCATTAAATTTTTAACCGACGAAAAAAACGGAGGAGGTTCTCAAGTCAACGCGTATACATATATATATATATATATATATTAGAAAGGGTATACCTCGAAGTAATTCTAAATAAAAATTTCAACCCTAAGGGTAGGAAAACAGGGGATGATTGATTGTTCACTTACTCGTACTGATTGAAATGTATTGCATGTAAGTAACTAGTAATTTTGTTAGTAATTAACTAAAGTAAGCCACAGAATATTGAAAAATAAAAATACAAAAAATTAAACCGCCGAAAAAAAACTGAAAAGCAAAAAATAATAAACCTTTCTTATTTAGTTTAATAAATAAGTTCTTAAATGAATCTAAGTGTACCTAATTAATTTTGAGTCGGCGTTTCAACCGCCGCTCCGCTCCATGTCACAATTTTTGACAAAGTTGCTGTAGCATCTCGGCAAATTTTTGGTTATTTGATAGTGGCAAAATATCACTACCTGATACCTCACTACCTACCTAGGAGCGGCGGTTGAAACGGTTTGAGATTGACCCTTATAAGCACAGTATACCAAATTCAAAGTCGCCGTACGTAAATTCGGCAACTTCATGTTTAACCCATAATTTATTTATCGTATGGAAAAATCAGTATTTAGAACAGTGAGATCCTGGAAAAGGCAGTACGGTTACCCGGTTGTAGTATAAAGGTAGGTGAAATTGCTATACCCAAATGCGTCCTCCGACTAGCTCTTAAAATAACTGGATTTTCGGTGCACGCCGCTCGCTTGATAGTGGAATAACTCGAGGCAATGTTCTTACGGCGTAACGCTTTTAGCGTTGATCCCTCCTGCATTAGGCATCGGATGTGGTTGTTTAATGATTAACGTGCACTTTGGGCGGAACCAGGCGAAACGTTTTGTTTCTGAGGCACGGCTTAAGATAAGAGGTGGGCTTCACAGTTAAGGCGCAACGAAAGCGTGGACTTTCCATACAAACATTGGTTACATGTCTACATTGCTTAGTGACAAAAAATATTTTAAAATTATTTAATATGTATAAGTACGTAGTCAATCCTTAGATTATAATTATGCCCAGGGTTATATTAACCACATCACATAATATATACATAATATCCATATAAAATAGCCATGAATATTACTTTATTTTTCCATGTAAAAAATATTGGAAAAATAAAACTTCTAATCACACGGTTCAACTCACGTATTCAATGTCACTCCGGGCGACATGTTTCGAACTCTTCGGGAGTTCTTCTTCAGGATGAGTGTTCTCGCGGCGGTGTCGCTCGTAACACTGCCCGCGCTCGCTCCTCACGTCGAGCGGCGCGTGTCGCACGCGCCGACAGGGCAGGGGGAGGGGGAGCGTCGAGCGCTGGAGCAGTTATGTGAGATTGCGGCAGGAGGTCATCTCCTCCGAGAGACGATACGCACACTGAACTCACTGTGTCCACGGGATTGTCACTACACGCTGTCCACTTCAATTTAGGAATGATAGTTTTCCAAGCTGGCGGTAACATCCAGCCCCCATCACGATTAAAATTTGGGCGGCGCCCAATCTCAATCGCCTCACGAATCTTGCGTGGCACATAACCTTTCTCCCGTACCAGCAATCTCGCCATGTCGAAGCGAATGAAATGAGACGCGCCTGTATCGCACGCATGTTGTGTGCGACACGCGCCGCTCGACGTGAGGAGCGAGCGCGGGCAGTGTTACGAGCGACACCGCCGCGAGAACACTCATCCTGAAGAAGAACTCCCGAAGAGTTCGAAACATGTCGCCCGGAGTGACATTGAATACGTGAGTTGAACCGTGTGATTAGAAGTTTTATTTTAACATGTCTCACGAAAGTTTAAATTCGATTATTGGAAAAATGTAATAAATACTTGAAATTTCCGCAGATTATGTATTACTATGGCTTCTATGATAACAAGAAATAAAAATATAGGTAATAATGTTAATAATTGTTTTTTTTACATAACTTAAACCAACTCTAAGAACAAAGATGTTTACATATATATGCAGTGTTAATATCGGTAAAATACTTATCTAGTTGAATTCCCTGACCCCAAATATGTATATTCAGGCACCAAGTTTGTGATTCTAAGTGTCTTAGAAATCGTGATATTAATAAGTAGTCGCAGCCCGCGACTTAGTCCGCGTAGATTTTTGATGATGAAAAACATATTAAAATAGGTAAGTGAATTTTATTCTTATTAGTTAAAATGGTCTAGACAAAGACATATTACATTTCAAATAGTGGCAGACACTGATATGCAATTCTTAAAGAATTTTTGAAGAATTTCCGATTAGATTACGGGAATTGTTTGCAGGATACTTTGCTTAGTACTTATCCCGTCAGTTACCTGATGCTTTTAATCTTTGGCAAAAATGACTCTGCAAGATATAGAGCGACGCATGGATTTGGAGTTAGAAAATGGGGATCTTAGTTATTATGAGTGAGATTTTAAAAAAAGTTGAATATCGTAAGGCTGTCAAAACAATCTTTAAATCAGCACTGGAAATCGAGAGATGGAGACAGGTTAATGAAGAGTATCTCTTTTAATAATAATCTACAATTTTGTATCGGAGACCTGACCCCAGACCGCAGAACGCGTCCAGTGTGGCAAATCCCTTAAGGAATAATTAAATTCATTTGCTACACTAACGCCACCTGCTGACGAATAGCGAAACGTATAATCAACCCTTATTTTGCTTGCTCAAGTGATGTCAATTTAACCTTGTTAGGGGTAGAATTTTCTAAGTAGCGGTATATATTTCTGAATCACCGTTTTTTTATTTATTTTAATAAGTAATCTTTCTACATAGTTTCAAGTATCTAGCTAAAAAATAAAGTTTCCTCAATACAAACCTTGCACCCCTTTTTACCCCCTCAGGGGTTTTTTTAAATAAGTAATCTTTCTACAAAGTTTCAAGTTTCTAGCTAAAAAAGCCCCGTGTTCCCCGTACAAAATCTTCAATCTTTTTTAACCCACGTAGGGATAGAATTTCGTTAAACGCTGAAATTACTTTTTTGTATTTTTATAAGTTAACTTTCTACAAAGTTTCAAGTTTCTAGCTCAAAAGGAAAAGTTTCCCTCATACAAACTTTGCACCCCTATTTAACCCCCTTTGTGGTGAAATATTCTAAAACGCTGACAGCTGGTTTTTTGTATTCTAATAAGTAATCTTACTACAAAGTTTCAAGTTTCTAGCTCAAAAAATAAAGTTCCCAAAATACAAACTTTGCACCCCTATTTAACCCTCTTAAGGGTGGAATTTTCTTAAACGCAGAAATGACTTATTTTGTATTCTAATAAGTAATTTTTTTTACAAAATTTCAAGTCTCTAGTTCAAAAAATAAAGTTCGCTCCATACAAACTTTGCACCCCTATTTAACCCTCTTAAGGGTGGAATTTTCTTAAACGCAGAAATAACTTTTTTTGTATCTTAATAAGTTATCTTTCTACAAAGTTTCAAGTCTCTAGTTCAAAAAGTAATGTAACCCCAATACAAACATTGTACCCCCATTTAAGCCCCTTAGGGGTGACATTTTTTAATACGCTGAAATTATTTTTTTTGTGTCTTAATTAGTAATCTTTCTACATAGTTTCAAGTCTCTAGCTAAAAAAAAGGTTTCCCCATACAAACTTTGCACCCCTATTTAACCCCCTTAGGGGAGGTATTTCCAAAAATCCCTTCTTATCCCTAGCCCACGTTATAAAAGTAACCTACTGTGCCATAAATAATTATAATTGACGGTATTTAGTTTTATAATTTTATTTTTAATAATTTATTTATTTGTGCCTCTTTATCAATTATTAATATTATGCCTTTATTCGAATTTTAACTTTCGTGTGACATGTTAAAATAATACTTCTAATCACACACTTCAACTCACGTAAATGTGTAATTCAATGTCACTCCGGGCGACATATTTCGAACTCTTCGGGAGTTCTTCTTCAGGATGAGTGTTCTCGCGGCGATGTCGCTCGTAACACTGCCCGAACTCCCGAAGAGTTCGAAACATGTCGCCCCGGGTGACATTGAATACGTGAGTTGAACCGTGTGATTAGAAGTATTATGCCTATATTATTTAAATTAGACATTATATTTATTTTAACTTTTTAAGAATTTAATTGACATCTTCATATTTGCACGCTTGCATGCGAGCTAGATACATATGACCATGAAATACCTATTTGACATCCTTGTACTGTATCTACGCAAATAAATAATTTCAATTTCAATTTCAAAAATCAACTCTCTAACATTACAGTGTACGAGATTTGGGACTGGTCTTTGGACAGTTCCAATATGATGTAAAGAGTGATGTGGCTAGAGTAAATCGATTGTCATAATATCCGATTACGATTGATCATGGCTAATAAAAGGAATCGATTGATTGCTGTGTAATAATTATTTTTAGGAAATCAAATAGAGAGCCTATACACTGTCGTCTGCTAACACAAGTGTCCTGTAAGTAAAGGCAGAGACTGATAGTGCGAGAAAAATTGAGAGAGCTCGCGCGCCGTGCAGAAATCAATGCCATATTTTCAAAGGCAACATTTTGCACAATCAAATATGTCGGTTTCGATCGATGTGATTTTATTTCGTATTATCGTAACAGTAATTAAATAATACATTGTTATTTTCCTATTCACAATTATTTGATACATATCGATTTATTTCTAAATTGACAGACTCCAAACGATTAAAGCAGTATATCACTAAATTTAAAAATAAAAAGTCGTAGGAAGTAATGGTTTGCATACCGAGTTTCCAATGCTAATTTCTATACAAATAAGCCGTAAAAAAATATGACAATAATTTTATAAGTGCTAAAAAGAGCGTGCATGGAGATTGAACTTTGTTTTGTAACTCGGAAGCTATTGAAACCTTTTTTATGATTTCGATGAGCAGTGCCAATTTACGTTATATGGGTGTCGCGATGTGTCAAAAGACCAGTTCCAAATCTCGAACACTGTAGTAGTTTCGGCTGTGCTTTCATGAGTCAGTCAGTCAGGACTTCGTCTTTTATATATATAGATAACCTTTGGACCTTACAAGTGCCTGAAATAGTTATTTATTATGCAAGGCTGCAAAGTTGTTGTTTGGCGCAAGTGCTTGTATTGAAAGCTGAGCTAGCGAAGCATTGTAAAATTGAACCATGAGCGAAGCGAATGGTTCAAAAGTACAATCCTGAGCATAGCGAGGCTTTCAAGGCACGAGACGCCAAACAATTTTGCTGCCGAGCGCAACACACAACTTTTCACCTCACCACCGCGAGGAAAATTGTAGGTAAATGTAGGTAATGGAAGTAATTTGGGCCTTATCATTTTCAATAAAGGTTTGTTTACATCTCATCAAGATCTAGCATTTTATAATTATTAAATGTAACATATATATTTTTGCATCATTAAATAAACCCCACGCTTACCTACACTAAAAAAGTCAAAGTATTTGTTGGGTAGGTACTCATGGGTAAACTAAGGTTCAAATTCGCTTATGCTTTTAGCTATTAGCTAATAGCTGTATATCTTCTGCACTAAAATCTATAAATAACCACCATTATTTTGGTGTTACTGTCTGTGGCTTTAGAACAAAACAAAGTTAAATATGTAGTTTGAGTTTTTTCTTAAAGTAACTATTCAAAAGGTGCGTTCCAAATATGGAAGAAGCGATTTTTTTTTGAAACATAACTAAATTTTAAAATTAAAATTCAAACTCAAAAATACTACTAAAATTATAACAGTAACTAACAATACTACTTATACTTAACTAAAATAAATGGTCTCCCCGCGGCATGGTGCCGAAGATGCTGGCAGCATTTCCCCGCTGTATCGCAATACTTATGCGTTGAGCGAGGAAGCCGCCAGCTCTTCGGACCCCGGTGGTGTCGGCTAATTTTTTTGATATTTCTTTGAAAAGATTGAAGGCGCTGGAACCCCACGGACCAAGGGTCTCGGAGCCGAATGGAACAAAGTAGTATCCGGCGCCGAGACTCCTATATTTGTTAGTTTTTACCTTTTCTGCAGCCTCTGCAGCCGCACCGGCTCTGGAGGACGTTCCGTGGAGATGGGATGGGGCCAATGTGTCGACGCAGGTGGCGTCCCACACCAGCACCCGACCCATCTTCCACGGAATCAAAGACATTCCATCCGGTCTCTTGCCGTCGTCCCTGAGAATGCCGGGTGGCTCTAACAGGGCCGGCACATTGACGCGGGCAAGAGAGCGGCGTAGAATGTCGTTGAGTGCGGCGTGTCTTGAAAAGCGGCCCGCACTCTTGGCACGAAAGACCGTGATGTCCCAACGCGTTGACGTCACTGCCGCAGGGACACGTGTGTGGAGCACATACCCGGACTCCAAGCCGCAGACAGGTAGCAACGCGCAGGGTGTGGGGTTCTAAGAAAGTCCCAGTATGCACCGACGGAAAGACGTGTAACCAGGAGCCTGCTTCTCTGGCCCCCACAGCCAAGATCCTGGCGCGATCGGAACCTGTACTGCGATCTAGGAGAGTGTCGTATGTCATTTTTGACCATATGTCGTCCCAGGCCCTTTGTGATTTTAAATTTTGAGGGGAATCCTTACCCGGGCAGGCAATAGACCAGGCATTTTTGGCCTCCGTCAAGCCAGCAGTCTCATAGTTTACAGGGAACGTCCCTAAGATTTACCTATAAGATTTGCCGAGCTGTGAACGGAAGAAAAAAACGCCTGTACAGAAACACTGGAAATTTTGCGTAAACTTAGCCCACCGTAACGAATGGGTAGGGATGCTTGGGTCCAAGAATTCTCACTGAGTTGCAGGTTTAAAATAGATTCCAAATTGTCTTTCAATAAGTCGTCCAAGGGTGTTAGTAAATTAAGAAAATTATTAAAGGAGCAGCAGCGAAGTACATAAGTTAATTTTGGAACAATGAGACAAAACCTTAAAATAGTAAATGCAAAGTGAGGACTTTATTCGAGATAAAGACTTTCGTATTTTTGAAATTGGGAAATGGAATTTGAAATGAAACCCGAAAAAGATTCTTCAAAAATAGGAGATCCTAGGAGGCACAAGGATTTTTTATCTACTAATTTTATATTCGGAGTTAGGTCGTCAAATTTTTGTTTCATATCAAAACAACAGAAGAGTTCTGAATAAAAAGTACGCATTAGAGTAGTTGAGTTCCAGGCCTATGGACTGGAATTTGGATTTTACGGTCGAAAGATCTGAAAGTACAGACTCCAGATCGCCTCCTAGGGTTCCATCGTCAAGGTACCAGACGTTGAATTTCGATTTAAAATTTTGAATAATAGGGTTCATTGCCAAACTAAAAATTGCCGGCCCGAGAGGATCACCTTGCTGACAACCTACTTCCGATGATATAACAGTATTGGGGTAGATCAATTTCGTGCGTTCAGCGTAACAATGAAGTAGGTAGTTGTATATTTCCGGTACGTTAGTTTTGATTCCTGTCAGCAACGTATCCCTGTTAACTGAATTAAATGCGTTTTTAACGTCAATTTTGACCAGCACGTCGCAGGGGGCGTTGGAAAGGGAAGTTCGTAAGGCATAGACGGCTGCCTCACACCCTCCTTTTATGCCGAAGCCGAGCTGGACAGGTTCAAATAGGGGTTGTAATTTCGAAACTATGTATCTAACTGCAATGTTGGAGGCGAGGCGTCTAAGAGTTGAACCGACAGCAATTGGTCTTACCCCTCCGTCCTTTTTGGTGAGGGCAATGAGGTTTGCACCATACAGGATCGGGACTATATCTGGATTGGTGGTGCCTGTATACATGCAATTAATTAATTTTGTGATGGAGCAAACTAGTCGCTCGCCTGCATCGCCTCCAGAGTGAGACGTTAAATCTTTCAAATGTTGGGGTGAAAGACCGTCCAGACCCGCCGCAGAACCGGTTTTGAATGCAAAAATCGCTTCATGGACGTCTCTATTTTTAATTTCAAGGCAGGCCTGGTTTGTCTGTGGGGGTTCCAAAAAGTAAGAGTTAGAAGGACCTGGGGGATGTTTAGTCTGTAAAGCCGAAAGGGTGTCTGGAGTGTCCGGGGAAAAAACGTCGTTAGAGAAGAGGAGGCGCGCGGCACCTTTTAGGTCGCCGTCGCTTATCTTGGCCTCTATGTTTTTTTGGCGGTTGAAAGTCGAGGTGATGTTGTGTTTTAGTTGGGGAGGTCCTGGGTAATTAGTGCAGTTATTTTTTATTTTCTGGGTAAGGGAAACTTTAGAACCATCTTCTTCTACGTGGAGTATGTTATACGGAAATAGAAAAAGTTTATGCCAGTCTGTGATATTATTCTGATCGGTGCAATTATCTATGAGCTGAGATAAATGTGCGGCAACAGATATTCTGGCACCGCGAGGGATTATTTTTACCACGGAAACATTTTTTTTAAGATGGCTCAGGTGAAGATGGAACGGAGTGGCTGGTAGGTTGGCAGCGGGAAGGGAGGAGGTAAAGGGTTGTTGTTAAGAGGTAAGTCATTCTGGCTGAGAAAACGTCTATGGACTTTGGTTGTATGTATGTTAAGTCCTCTACTACTTTGAAACGACTTATTACAAAACTGGCATGTAAAAGCTGGCGCGTTAATAACGGGTTGAGTTACGGGTTGCATCCACACACGTTAAAAAACAAACGAAATGCGAAAACTTACAATTACAATGCAATAAAAAAGACAAAGAACACCATATAAATTACACCACTGCACGAAAGTCGCGAATCTTTAAAATAGAAGGGAAATCATCACAAAAATGTTCGCCGATAAACCAAACTTCACCATACCTAATTATTACCGACTTAGTTAGCATTATTAACAATTGATCAGTATCATTCGCAGTTTTAACTATGACACTAGCATTATTTCTTCAAAATAACTGTATAATGTAAATATATTCATTTCGTTGCATTTTCTGTTGTATTAACAGATACGTGTCATGCCAAACCAGACGCGCACAGGCGCAACAAACTGTCCCGGGCTCCGGTCTCCGGTCTCCATGGAGAAAAATGCTTGTGTGCACTTTGTCTATATTTAAAGTTATTATTTGCGTAAAATAATTGATTGAATCATGATCTAGTTCAAATAAATATTAAAACGGAGAATATGAAAATTGATACGTGTTTATCCGTTTCGTATTTTATCCTAAATCAGTCAAAATATTAATATTTCGTATGTACCTACTTAATTAAGAAAGAATAAGTATTATTTATTTTTTATTTTTATCAAAATAATAATAATTAATTATTGGCATAACACCATCAGTTTCTGAACGCACCTCTCATTCTGTATAGAAAAAAGTTGGATCTCGAGATTGACCGTCACGTTCCAAATTCAAAAACTCTTTCCACGCTTGCGGATAAAATGGACTTTTGGGCGCAGATTTTGAGCGATAAAGCAAGCCTTTTCGAGCCGGTGAGGTGAAAAAAAATTGGTGCTTTTGTCCAGCGTGTCCACATTTACGACAATTTGTTCGAGCACTCTGCCCCACGATTATGCCCAAAAGTCACACCGTAAATTACGGGTCTACGGCGCCTCGCACGGCCCTGCAAGAGAGTTAATAGTTGAAATTCTAAATTTCAATTTCCACGTTAACGTAGTGGGGAGACTGTTTAAAAGCCAATTAGTTAAAACTAAGAGGCAGCGCTTGTAACATACAGTATATAGGTACTCTTACGACCCCACCCGGTACCCAGCGGGTTACAAAGTTAGCCATATTTTCGTAGATTTTTATCTTTTAAATATTTCAAAAGTGTAACTGTGAAATATAACGTTTGTATACGAACAAAGTTTAGGTAATTAACTTTCAGACCGACAATAGTTTATATTAAATTCAATATGGGTACTAGGAAACAACATTTTGATACTATAAAAGAACTACGTTTGTATAAGTAATTGAAATGATCATTATGATAATTAAAAGCAGTTTTAATTGAAATAAACCTGAATCTCGGTTTAATGAATCATCATTTACACAAGCAAATGAAGTTCTACATACAATCGACGTGTTTTCAGACAGAATATTAAATTGGTGTTCGTTAAAATAATAATAATTTTATTAATAATTGCCTTAACATACCTGAACTAAATAGTGCCTACAATTACAATAATAACACATTGACAACGTATATAATAATAGCATATATATATATATATATATATATATATAAACGGGTATATGCAGCTAGGGGAGGTGTTCATACGAATATCTGATAAGGGCTTCCAGGTCGTCGCGTCGTCGCTCCGCTCGCCCTTTCAGCCTCGCTCTTCACATATCCGAGTGTTACGCGACAGCCGACCTGTCCCGGCCAAAACGTTAAGGCGGGCGTGAGATATACATAGGTATGCACTCTGCCTTTTTTGTTTTGTGTATGACGCACGAGTTCCGCCCGACCTGCTCGTGCGGCTAACTCGCATTGACAAAACAAATAAGTTTGATGTACATACATAATTATGTAAAGCCCCACGGGGAGGAGTGCGTCAGGACATCCATATTCTGACAATAAATACTTAAAAGAGATCTAATTCGATTTTATGTCTAACTTCTAATATCAGCTGACACTTACCTGTTGGCCCTTTATATTAAAAGCTATTGACTATTGTGTATGTTAACTACCCAATAATAGCCATGTATACGTAATGTATAAGATCTTTATGTGTATCGGAGAACTTGACTGTACGCTTTGCTTTTGGAGACAATTTATGCGGCGGAGTTCCAGATATGTCACTGTATGTCACAGTCTATTTTGTCTACTACAATGTCCACATGATTCATACTCCCCGTTTTCCTTGGACTTTGAAACTTGCTCAGTATAAAATCGTTCAGTTTATTCACCTCTTCGTTGCTGGAAGACGTTATCGCACGCTCTTCAAACCAGACTTGTGGCGCGGACGCTATGTCATCGATAGCCCAGTAGAGGAAGGCACCTTTTAATTTTGTTATATGAATAATACAAATAACAAATATATTAGCTGAAAGACGTCTACAAGATGCCCCAATTACCGGTTCCACGCCACCCACATCCAGTGGACTTCTGCAACCTTTACCGTGTGGGTGGTCTGCCTATGCTGCGCGTTCCGTTACGTATTCATCACTCGAGAACCTTTCCGCCCCTTCCGGTAATTGGATCTACTCGTACTTGTAACGTTCAGTGGTTTGGAGGGCTATAACGGTTACCTTAGTAGAGTAACTCGCAGCATCACCCTCTCCATTGCGCTGGTTAACTTTGAACCTTCTTATGAGGCGCATAGTAGGTACCTAAGCGAACACGTTTTCGTACCTTAAGTTGTGATGTCTTGGCAACACTTACTTACTGGTCAAAGACTCTCGTCTTGAGACAGTGCAGAATATTGGAGCCGAGTTGGATCCGACCATTGACCTATTTTCTGACCTAACTGATAATCGTCTACGTCTTCGAGTGTATAGTGTCCGACTGTGATAGTAGTTGGTGGTATACATGGTTATATAACATAATCTTAGACTTAACAAGTCAAAACAGCAGCAACAAGCATCGGACACTGATTTTCCATCTATCGTTGGTACTTGACAATTGACGTAGCTTAATCGCTTAAATGGCGTAGTAATCTTGTAGGACGCACGTGTTAGTCTTGGGCTCTATATAGTTATGTATTATGCTATATTAAATATTAATAGCTGGGATCTATTTAAATTCGCATTGACTACGTCAACTCACGCGACTCTCGTAACTACAGGCAGGATTTGACAAAAGTCAATGGTGGATAAAATTGGACTATCGTGTGATTTAATGCTTCGACAAAGCAACTCAAAGGTAGAAGATTCCAACAAAGTAGTTCATCCAAATAGCCACTCAAAGGTAGAAGATTCCAACAAAGTAGTTCATCCAAATAGCAACTCCAAGGTAGAAGATTCCAACAAAGTAGTTCATCCAAATAGCAACTCCAAGGTAGAAGATTCCAACAAAGTAGTTCATCCAAATAGCAACTCAGAGGTAGAAGATTCCAACAAAGTAGTTCATCCAAATAGCAACTCAAAGGTAGAAGATGCCAACAAAGTAGTTCATCCAAATAGCAACTCAAAGTTAGAAGATTCTAACAAAGTAGTTCATCCAAATAGCAACTCAAAGGTAGAAAATTCCAACAAAGTAGTTCATCCCAATAGCAACTCAAAGGTAGAAGCTTCCAACAAAGTAGTTCATCTAAATAGCAACTCAAAGGTAGAAGATGCCAACAAAGTAGTTCATCCAAATAGCAACTCAAAGTTAGAAGATTCTAACAAAGTAGTTCATTCAAATAGCAACTCAAAGGTAGAAGATTCTAACCAAAGTAGTTCATTCAAATAGCAACTCAAGGGTAGAAGATTCTAACAAAGTAGTTCATCCAAATAGCAACTCAAAGGCAGAAGATTCTAACAAAGTAGTTCATTCAAATAGCAACTCAAAGGTAGAAGATTCTAACAAAGTAGTTCATTCAAATAGCAACTCAAAGCTAGAAGATTCTAACAAAGTAGTTCATTCAAATAGCAACTCAAAGGTAGAAGATTCTAACAAAGTAGTTCATTTAAATAGCAACTCAAAGGTAGAAGATTCTAACAAAGTAGTTTATTCAAATAGCAACTCAAAGGTAGAAGATTCCAACAAAGTAGTTCATCCAAATAGCAACTCAAAGGTAGAAGATTCTAACAAAGTAGTTCATTAAAATAGCAACTCAAAGGTAGAAGATTCTAACAAAGTAGTTCATTCAAATAGCAACTCAAAGGTAGAAGATTCTAACAAAGTAGTTCATTCAAATAGCAACTCAAAGGTAGAAGATTCTAACAAAGTAGTTCATTCAAATAGCCACTCAAAGGTAGAAGATTCCAATTCCAATGACAGTTTTATAAAAAGTCGGCCACATTAAATAATCTTAACCATAGATTACTCTCTCACAACCTTTGGTAATCGACTGTAAACTCTTTCTTTGGTTTCTTCTTAAATTTGGCTTAAATTAAATGCGTATACTAAACAACACGTTATTATGGCTGCAATCTTCTGTTTAAAGGTATTTTCCCAGTCAGGCTGCTCCAAATATGAGCGAGTCGATGACATGACATGACATTCCGCTGTGCCCTGCCCTACCTCTCCTAGATGTGCTTAATTCTTTAAAGTTTTGACATTTCAAAGTCGCAATTAATTTTAGTTTGTTAAGATTTGAGGATCACAGCGTTTTTTGCATCACAAAATAATTCGGTATCAGATCAGCACGCAATGTTACAATGGGATATGGTAGAATTATATGAAAGTACGGTATATGTATTTGTAGAGTGTACACCGTTTACATCAAAGGCAGTTCGTTTATTGTATCCATTTGTAATATATTGCCAATGGCTCTGTGGCTTCGACGTCGCCTGTTCACCTGTACCCTCTATCCATTATATGTGGAATATGGTGGGACTCAACATCACGAAATAAGGTAAACAGTATCTATTATTCTTTATAGCTTGTGTTCTGGATGGCAAATACTTATTTCTGAGGTAATTTTATGCATTAAAGGGCATTTTCCAAATTAAATATTTGAGTCAAATATCGCTGTCCCATGACATTGGAGTACTTTTTTTCCATTAAATATTGTTCTAAAGTATAATATTTGTTTGTAAAAATGGTAAAATAACTCGTTTACTGTATAAATGTGGTGAATAATCCCTATAAAGCCTACTAAAAGTATTGTTTTTATCAAAAAAATCGAAGAAAAGGTGCAGATTTTTGGGTGTCCCACGTACACTTTGCTAACTTTGAGGCGAAGTTTACCTATATCTGTCTCCTTTTAGGCCTGAACATGGCTGTTGTGTGAATCGATCATATTATCGTTTACAAATTATGAACCTTATTTTTTAACGTTTAGAGTAAAAATATCATAAAAATCACAATTTATTTGCTGTCCTCCAAAACCAACGTGGTGGAAAATTCCACCTACGTTACGGCATTTTTACCAATTAAACATCAAAAAACTACCAAAACAGTTGTGTTTTTATATTACTGGCAACATTTTGAGCCTAAGTATTAACCGTTGTTTAGGTTTAATGTCAGTTTCGCTTCAAAAATGCGATAAGTTGAGCGTGCGTCATGATGTGCCAAAAAAAATTTTTCACCATGAACTGGATATACTGAAGGTGCGAAGCACAGAACACCTCCACTAGAAGCCTAATGTTTGTAATTTTGTTCCCGACGCGAGTCACCAGAGCATGAGGAAGAGGTGAGGGGAAGGGCGGGTGCTAACAGCGTTGCGATTGGTCGATGCGCTCGCGCGCGGAATGCGTAGTGATGGGACATGTTCACGTACAAGCATCCTAATTTTTTAGGTACATTTTAAAGTAAAGTAAGTAACTACTTACTATACTTTTATCTTTAAGTTAAGGTAAAGTATGATAGTTTTGTTACCATTTTAATACACAGTAAGTTAGGAATCCTAACTGGTATTGTAATTTTTTGCTGATAAATTATGGTAGGTACTTACTGTACATATTAAAATGGTAATTAAACTATCTATACTTAAAAGTGTGCTAAAAAAATACTGACCATTTAGTATTTTTGGTTCTAAAGATAAAACTACAAATCCTTCAGTATTTTTTATGGAAAGTTTCGGAGCAGTTTGATAATAAGTAAAGTCTCATTATTCCTTTAAAAGTTGTATTTATTGTTCTCATTTTAAAATAAACAAAACACGAAAAAGGCATTCGGCTATTTACGATGGTGACGTATATCACATCAACTCCGAGTTCCCTCGCACTTTCTCGAAGTTCATCATCAGGCCCATTTTGTGGCACTGGACCCAACTGCTCACTGAGAGGATTCTAAGAAACCCGCACAACGTATATCTATCTCACACCAACTCCGAGTTCCCTCGCACTTTCTCGAAATTCATCATCAGGCCCATCTTGTGACACTGGGCCCAACTGCTCACTGAGAGGATTTTTAGAAGCCCGCACAACGTATATCTAACTCACACCAACTCCGAGTTCCCTCGCACTTTCTCGAAGTTCATCATCAGGCCCATCTTGTGACACTGGACACAACTGCTCACTGAGAGGATTCTAAGAAGCCCGCACAACGTATATCTATCTCACACCAACTCCGAGTTCCCTCGCACTTTCTCGAAGTTCATCATCAGGCCCATCTTGTGACACTGGGCCCAACTGCTCACTGAGAGGATTTTTAGAAGCCCGCACAACGTATATCTAACTCACACAAACTCCGAGTTCCCTCGCACTTTCTCGAAGTTCATCATCAGGCCCATCTTGTGACACTGGACACAACTGCTCACTGAGAGGATTCTAAGAAGCCCGCACAACGTACATCTATCTCACACCAACTCCGAGTTCCCTCGCACTTTCTCGAAGTTCATCATCAGGCCCATCTTGTGACACTGGACACAACTGCTCACTGAGAGGATTCTAAGAAGCCCGCACAACGTATATCTATCTCACACCAACTCCGAGTTCCCTCGCACTTTCTCGAATTTCATCATCAGGCCCATCTTGTGACACTGGACACAACTGCTCACTGAGAGGATTCTAAGAAGCCCGCACAACGTATATCTATCTCACACCAACTCCGAGTTCCCTCGCACTTTCTCGAAGTTCATCATCAGGCCCATCTTGTGACATTGGACCCAACTGCTCACTGAGAGGATTCTAAGAAGCCCGCACAACGTATATCTATCTCATACCAACTCCGAGTTCCCTCGCACTTTCTCGAAGTACATCATCAGGCTCATCTTGTGGCACTGGACCCAACTGCTCACCGAGACGATTCTAAAAAGACTGCACAACCTATATCTATCTCAAACCAACTCCTAATTCCCTCACACTTTCTCGAAGTTCATCATCAGGCCCATCTTGTGGCACTGGACCCAACTGCTCCCCGAGAGGATTCTAAAAAGCCCGCACAACATCTCAAACCAACTACGAGTACCCTCGCACTTTCCCAAAGTTTATCATCAGGCCCATCCTGAAACCTAGACGCAACTGTTCACCAAGAGCATTCTAAAAAGTTACTAAAACAGTAAAGTAACTACTGCTACTAGTACTACTAATACTTATTATATATTACACTATTTACTTTAAATAACGAACAATAAATAAAACTAAATTTAAGTTCTAATCTACAGAATAACTACTTAAACCAAACGAGAAATCTGTATTTTTGTTACATTTCTTCAAATCGGTACGAACGAAAGCACGTGGTTTGTCGATTGACCATCATAGCATCATCGGGACATCACTAGTCGTGACGTGTTTTCGTAAGAAAGGAATAGCATATTGCATTTTCAAAGTGATGAAAAGTGACAGACATAGTGTGTCTGTACCTCAGTATTCGCACCGGCCAGTATAAAATGGCCTCCGCTGGCTATAAATATTTTCAATGAAATATTGAATTTGACTCAACTGTGGAATGAAATTCCATCTTTTTTGTAATTAGACGTCTTTGACGACTTTCCGCACCACCTCACAACATTACAAAAGCCCATAATTAGCCGCGAAAATCCTATTATTTTGTTTTTTTGTGAGAGTCATGCACACTCCGCACAGGTCGTTAACATGGACGCAACTGAACGGAAAGGCGGGCGACCGCGGATTAAATAAGCGCAACAACACCAACGCTTGGTGACTTGAGTCGCGAACAAACTGAGAAACATTAGGCTTCTAGTGGAGGTGTTTTGTGGTGCGAAGCCACTTTGAGATTAAGCGTTTATGAATTCAGACATATTGATAAGTGCGGTAACATGTAACAAAGTTAGAAGTAGTAAATTGCAAGGAATCAAAGCACTATTTCACTTTATTTAACAACTGGCATACTTACGTCACATCCACAACGATACGTTATGTATTAGTGGAACAATAAACGTGACGTATGGAAGGAGCTATTTTCATTCCAAACGTCACGTTTTTTGTTCTATTACGTATCATTTAGTTTCTATACGTGACGAATAATTCATTTACGTCACTTTGTCCTACTGTGGCTATGATGAATTTTTCAAGAATTCATATTACTTATTAAGAATAATTGATACTATTTGGATTCATTTGTTAGAATACTATAAGCCAATTCTGATAAATATAACTTTTGATAGTTGTTTTCAATATGTCTCAAGTTAAGATGATTGTTAGCTATGATGAAAACCAAAAAGTTACGTAAGGGAAAGATTTTGTTAAATAATTTTATTGTGACGCTTAGGTTTGCAAATGTTATTCATTTTTATAAGAATATTATTGTGTTAAATGTTATTTAATAAAGACTGGTTTGCAAACAACACTCTGAACTTCACTTAAAACACACCTAAAGTTCGTATCGTAATGGAATGTGACAGCAGTAGTCATTAGGTTCAAAGTACAATATTATCCATACTAAGCAATTTATATTGAACAAGTATTATTTTCAAAGAATATCAGAAGAAGGAGAATTCATTAATAAGCGTTTCTTCTAAAATAAATATTGTTTTATTGGGTGGAATTCCATTACGTCACGGAACTTATTTTGGAAATTGCCCTTAAATCAATGGGATAATCTGGCATTCGTGATGTAAGTATTTGCCAACAAACATATTTTTTCTACATCCACATTGCTTGTACAATGTTACAGGGCATTTAATAGCCGTAAAACACTATGAGGGTTATAAAAAGATACTTCACCTTTAGTGGGAATTGGGCCGGCAATTATTCATGTCTACAAAAGCCGGTAAACAATCTTCGAAAGAAGCGCAAGTAAAACGGTTCAGAGACATATAACATCGAGAGTTTGGAGTTGCCCTACAAAAAGTAACCCATTCCGGACGGTGTCGGGATCGTCGTAAAACGCGGCGGGACGGGGCCGGGCGAGGAAATGGAATCGATGATCAGGAACCGTGTACTTGTGGACGCTCTATAGCGGCCGGGAAAAATAGCGGCTTAAGTTGTCGCGCTTTTATCTGAACAAACCGATTTTAACCGCAACGCATTAGAGTCAGCGTTTCCGAATGTTCACCAATAAGGATGTAAGAATAAGTGTGAAAACAAAAGCCGATCTCTTCCGAGTTTTATATAATTGTTAAACAAAATATGAACGATAAGTTGACATAGAAATACGTGGTACGAAGAACTGGTAACCTACCGAAAAGATGTAGGTAAAAAGGGGAAAAAAAAATAGCGATTGCAAACCAAAAAATACTGACTTGCACTTACTAGCTATAAGTACTTAATGCATGAAAAAAAGAATAGACATTTACTATTATTAAATAAAACGTTTTTTATCCCTTTCAAAATCGATTCAAACATCAGAGTAACAGATGAAGTATAACTACAACTTAAAAAAGTTGAAAAACCCCCGACATTTTCATTTCAAACTCCAATATCTCAAAAACGGCGGAGCAGATTTTCATAAAATATAATTAAAAACACCCGGGAATCCCGAGCTCGGGATAAAATTATCTATGACACAAAAGAAAACCGCATTCAAATCGGTCCAACCGTTAGGAAGCTACGCTACCACAGACATACACAGACAGACACGTTATAGTATTTTATGCAACTGTTGTATAAGTAGGGTCTTAAAACGCGAGTGTCGTGAGTTGCGATGCGAGCCTTGGCGAGCATCGCAATTAAAGACGCCACGAGCGTTTTAAGACCAAGTTATACACCGTTGCATACAATATTTTTTCTACGACTATTTTAAAAAAATAGCATAATTTGACTTTTCAGGCAGTAAGTTTTCCGTTACTTCTATTACTACTCACGCAATTTCATCAGCGATGCAGTTATTTTCTTCTTCGTCCATTTTAAAAGGAACGTACACATTTTTCTTCACTTCACAAACACGAATCAAATCTTAAGAAGTTATTAATAACAAATAGTTATCATATTTGACACATTTCGTCTTTTAATTTTGAACTGGAACTTTGGTGGGAAATTGGAAACATGACACATTGACACCTCTTGTTTATGGTCTGTTTTGTTCTTAATTCAACTTGGCAGTACTGTCATATTAAGACCAAGGTTTTTCTTAAGTTGGCAGCAATGCCTTTAGTACAATAATTTATTTGAAGTAAATACATTCAGTGGTTTGTTAAGTTGGTAGTACCTAATGTATTTTATGTTTCGGCATGGCCCTCTAGATTAGTGTTCGAGATTTGGAACTGGTCTTTTGACACATCGCGACACCCATATAACGTAAATTGGCACTGCTCATCGAAATAATAAAAAAAGTTTCAATAGCTTCCGAGTTACAAAACAAAGTTTAATCTCCATGCACGCTCTTTTTAGCACTTATAAAATTATTGACATATTTTTTACGGCTTATTTATATAGAAATTAGCATTGAAAACTCGGCATGCAAACCATTACGTCCTACGACTTTTTATTTTTAAATTTAGTGATATACTGCTTTAATCGTTTGGAGTCTGTCAATTTAGAAATAAATCGATATGAATCAAATAATTGTGAATAGGAAAATAACAATGTATTATTTAATTACTGTTACGATAATACGAAATAAAATCACATCGATCGAAACAGACATATTTGATTGTGCAAAATGTTGCCTTTGAAAATATGGCATTGATTTCTGCACGGCGCGCGAGCTCTCTCAATTTTTCTCGCACTATCAGTCTCTCTCTTTACTTACAGGACATTTGTATTAGCAGACGACAGTGTATAGGCTCTCTATTTGATTTCCTTAAAATAATTATTACACAGCAATCAATCGATTCCTTTTATTAGCCATGATCAATCGTAATCGGATATTATGACAATCGATTTACTCTAGCCACATCACTCTTTACATCATATTGGAACTGTCCAAAGACCAGTCCCAAATCTCGTACACTGTAGTCGCGTCGCGGCCTACTCGATCGTGTCTAGTAGGCCGTGGCACAATGTAGCACTACCCAGGTTTAGAAGCGTATGGCTGCTAAGCGTATCGTTTTGGCGACAAAACAGCACGGTTGT
This sequence comes from Epinotia demarniana, assembly GCA_945867215.1. Classification (NCBI taxonomy): domain Eukaryota; kingdom Metazoa; phylum Arthropoda; class Insecta; order Lepidoptera; family Tortricidae; genus Epinotia; species Epinotia demarniana. The sequence continues at coordinate 13,941,665 of OX244259.1, read as the reverse complement.
GCCGTACTGTTATGGGGAATAGAGTATAGACTTTTCTGCAGACTTATTTTGTATGTCTTTATATTAGTGTTCGGGACTATGTAAATGACAGATAAAAGTACAGGAGTAGAAAAAAGTTATAACACCCCTCTTTTTGCGTCGGGGGACCAAAAACGAATTTGAACGGCATTTCAGCTAAAATAGGTTTGTTCAACGTTTTACTTGCATTGTGGTCCTATGTCCAAGAGACGAAATGCGTTAATCCCCACCACATTAACATGCAAACGAAGTTGCAGGTACAGCTAAATAATAATATTTACGAGTGGAATTTCTGTTAAATTTGGCAAGCAGGGCGTCATTGCCATCTCCATTCCAGACCGCAACTGTATTTTGGGGTTCGACAAACATTATTATTACGTTTCTAAGTAATTGTTTTTTATTTCATGGGTAATTATTGAATTCGTTATACTGTTTTTATTGACCGTTTTTCATGGTATGTAGGTATGACTGAATGTCGTGTCAAGCTGTTAATTTTGTGAGGTTTGGAATATAGTGTATTATGTGAATAGACATACATATGGATGGGGTAGAGCTGGCTGCGTCAGCCATGCCCCTGAGACCTCGCATCCAGTAATTTATTAGACTAGTTTGCTGCGCGTTGCTATATGCCGCCCGCTTCCGGTGTGAATATACCGCTTCATACGCGCCCGACACGCGCAGCACACGCGCGGCACACGCGTCCGGTGGGTGGAGGCCTTTACTTGGCGCGCGCGTGTCGATGTAACAAAGGCATACCTACAGGCAACTACGGAACCCTACTGATAGTGGTCCGACACGCACTTGGCGAAAGTGAAGACTTTGCAGTATACATATACCTACATATTATAGAGTCCTCAATATTATTATTTTTTGTCATAATTATATATAACTGTTCTGAAGCACAGAATAAGTAATTTTGAAGTTAGAGTCAGACAATAAGTTGTTTCTAGTTATGGGCATCAATCACTCTTAGTACCTATTCAATGAAGTAGATACTTATTGAAAAATACTTTTCTAATTCAACAATAGAAGTATCGGTTCTGTAACCATACTTAATCGTATTTCATATAATATATTTTAGTTGTTTTAGTTATTACTTATGCGCCTAATGAATTTTTACTTGAATTACTTCTATACTTCTTATGAAATTAAACTAGAAAGGCATTGTATAAAGTTTAAACATCTAACGAAATTTACGGACAGTCAAGGGCACCAATACATATTCACTCAAGTTTAATAAATATGTATGATACAACCTGATTGTTGCAGAAATACGGTCTGCCTACATCTTTTGAGACTCTGTGCATGGTGTATACATATCGGTTGGTGCCTTTGACTGTAGGTACCTAGTACCTACTGATGAATACGAAGCGTAAAATTGATCACATAATTAAGTTCTCCTATCTGTTTTACATGTCATCCGCGTAAATTACTCTAATAAATCATTTGTAACAATCGGTTCGAATTCGCGAGCAGATAACGTCATTAGGCCGCCCTTGCCAAATGCTCCCATGGATCGCTACCTGCCGTAAAGCTGCCTTTTAGGGTCCCGTACCCAAAGGGTAAAAACAATATCATATACTTAGGCTCCGCTGTCCGTCCGTCCGTCCGTCCGTCACCAGGCTGTATCTCATGAACCGTTATAGTTCGACAGTCGAAATTTTCACAGAAATTTATTTCTGTTGCCGCTATAACAACAAATACAAAAAAACAGAATAAAATAAATACTTAAGGGGGCTCCAATACAACAAACGTTTTTGTTTTTGCCGTTTTATAGACTATAATGGTACGGAACCCTTCATGCGCGAGGTCGGTACGACTCGCACTTGGCCGGTTTTTATTACACTTTAATCTGCCGAACTCCTTTCGTCGAACTGTGTACCATAGACTACTATTTACTAGCTTTATTTAGTACCTATACATTTGTATTGTACGCGGAGATCCAGTGTGGAATACACTGTATCATCGCTTACAAATATTCTAAGGCAGTTGTTATCGAGTTGAAAATTGTGTCAGCACGACGGCCCCTCCTACACTCCAATATAACTTAAAACGATATCGTACGTGACTCCATCCTGCCTTCGCTTCTATTATTAGAGCGTTCGCACTGTACTCACATAAACTACTATTTTTTATATTAGATTGCTGCACGCGCTACATGAACGTTTTGTTTCTCCGTCGCCTGTATCAAGTAAATTTAAACATAGTAGGTACAACATGAAATCGTCAGTTTAAGAGTCAAAGAAAGAATTTACGACAGCAAGTCTTATTCCGACTACTTTTTTGAACATTCAACTCATTGAGAAAAGGCTTTCGTGCATGCAGAGGGGCTACCGCGAAACGAAAACGAACTTCGTTTGTGTATCTCCGACAATTTATATAGGTAAATAGACGAAGTGCCGGTAGTTACTATTTTTTTCTGTACACGTGGTACCGAAAAGTAAATTTAATAGGTAGGTACCTACTAATCGTCCGTAACGTTCTAGCGGGCGAATGTTCGCTTTTCTTTGCTAGAATCATTTTAGAAATCGTTGTCGACAGAAAATGATAACAGTTGCATTGACGTAGTGAACAAATAAGGGACTCACCTAAAGTGCGAACGCGTGCGTTCCGTAGCAGCGCGCGCGGAATTCACTAACATACCTACCAACTAAGTTGGTGGCCGGCGCCGTGGCTTAGGTGTAGTTCTCCAATAAATACAGACTTATATTATGTTCAAAAAAATATACAGACAACCTTTCCAAAATATCTATACACAGTGTTTTGTTACTGACATAAGACGCATGTGTAGATATTTGAATGGTGACTTTATTAGATACTAGCGGCCGCCCGCGACTTCGTCCGCGTAGATTTTTGATGATGACAAATTAAAATATGTTAGAGAATTATTCTTAGTTAGTTTTCTTTCAATAATAATCAACAATTTTGTATGGGAGTCCTGACCGCAGACCGCAGAACGCGTCCAGTGTGGCAAATCCCTTAACACGTTCGACTCCGGCAGCGTTTCACTGAGCCCTTAAGCTATGCCGGGCGAAATTATCATAGTCACGTATTTGTGTCACTGGCATAGGAGTACGAATAAAATGGTCACAGATACGTGTCAACTGGCATAGTTCATAGGTATGACACTGATTTGTGACATTGGCACTGCATAAGGGTAACTTTTAATAAATTTCAAAAACTCTCAAGATTTTGGAACCAACGCATAATTCGATTTAATATTTGAGTAACATAACTGTACATTCATTCTAAAATTTTTTACTTGGAATTTTGTTGAGAAAAAGGCGTAAAAATAAAATCACACATATGTGCACTGGCATAGGAGTAAGAATTTTTTGATCACAGACGCTGTGTCACCGGCGCCGAACGTGTTAAGGAATAATTAAATTCATTTGCTACACTAACGCCACCTGCTGACGAATAGCGAAACGTATAATCAACTCTTATTTTGCTTGCTTAAGGTATGTCAATTTAACCCTGTTACGGGTGGAATTTTCTAAGTAGTGGTTGATTTTCTAAATCGCTGTAATTTTTTTAGTTTTAATAACTAATATTTCTACAAAGTTTCAAGTCTTTAGCAAAAAAATTAAGTTTGGCTCCATACAAAGCTTGCACCCCTTTTAAACCCCTTAGAAGTTTTTTTAAAATAAGTAATATTTCTACAAAGTTTTAAGTCTCTAGCTAAGAAAATAAAGTTTATCTCATACAAACTTTGCACCCCTATTTAACCATCTTAGGGGTGGAATTTTCTTAAACGCTGAAATTGCTTTTTTTGTATTTTAATAGATTAACTTTCTACAAAGTAACAAGTTTCTAGCTCAAATTGAAAAGTTTCCGTCAAACAAACTTTGCACCCATATTTAACCCCGTTAGAGATGGAATTTTATAAAACGCTGACAACCGGTTTTTTGTATTCTAATGAGTAATCTTTTTACAAAGTTTCCAGTCTCTAGTTCAAAAAATACTATTCCCCCCATACAAACATTGCACCCGTATTCAACCCTCTTAGGGGTGGAATTTTCTAAAACGGTGAAACAACTTTTTTCGTATCTTATAAGTAATATTTGTGCAAAGTTTGAAGTTTCTAGCTCAAGAAATAAAGTTCCTTCCATACAAACTTTGCACCCTTATTTAACCTCTTTACGGGTTATTTCAAACATCGGACGTGCTTAATTTATATTACAATAAGTTATCTTTCTTTACAGTTTCAAGTCTCTAGTTTAATAAATAATGTTTCCCCCATACAAACATTGCACCCCTATTTAACCCCCTTAGGGGTGAAATTTTCCTAAACGCTGAAATATATTTTTTGTATCTTAATAAGTAATCTTTCTACAAAGTTTCAAATTTATAGTTTAAAAATTAAATTTCCTTCCATACAAACTTTGCACCGTTATTTAACCTCCTTAGGGGTAGAGTTTTCTAAAACGTCGAAAGTGCTTTTTTGTTAATTAATAAGTTATCTATATAGTTTCAAGTCTCTAGTTTAAAAAATAATGTTTCCCCCATACAAAACTTGCACTCCTATTTAACGCCTTAGGGGATGGAATTTTCTAAAACGGTGAAATCACTTTTTTTGTATCTTAATAAGTAATCTTTCTACAAAGTTTCAAGTTTCTAGCTCAAAAAATAAAGTTGCTTCCATACAAACTTTGCACCCTTATATAACCTCTTTACGGGTAGATTTATTTCAAACGTCGGTGGTGCTTTTTTTATATTACAATAAGTTACCTTTCTTTACAGTTTCAAGTCTCTAGTTTAATAAATAATGTTTCCCCTATACAAACCTTGCACTCCTATTAAACCCCCTTTAGGGTGGAAATTTATAACATGCTGAAATTACTTTTTTTGTATCTTAAAAAGTAATCTTCCTATAAAGTCTCTGGCTCAAAAAAAAGTTACCCCCAAACTAACTTTTCATCCCTTTTTAACCACCTTAAGGGGCTTTTTCCAAAACGCAGAAATTGCTTTTTTTGTATACTAATCAGAAATCTTTCTATAGAGTTTCAAGTCTCTAGTTCAAAAAATAATGTTTCCCCATACAAACATTGCATCCCTATTAAACACCCTTTAAGGTGAAATTTTCTAAAACGCTGAAATCACTTTTTTTATATCTCAATAAGTAATCTTTCTACAAAGTTTCAAGTCTCTATCACAAAAAAAAAAGTTTCCCCCATACAAACTTTGTACCCCTTTTTAACCCCCTCAGGGGAAGTATTTCCAAAAACCCCTTCTTATCCCGAGCCCACGTTATAAATGTAACCTAAAGTTACAAAACTCTAGTATAAAATATAAGTTTTCCCCCATACAAATATTGCACCCCTATTTAACCCTCTTAGGGGTGGAATTTTCTTAAACCCCAAAATTACTATTTTTTTTTAATGAGTAATCTTTCTACAAAGTTTCAAGCTCATAGTTCAAAAATTTATGTTTCCCCCATACAAACATTGCACTCCTATTTAACCCCCTTAGGGGTAGAATTTTCTAAAACGCTGAAATTACTTTTATGTATCTTAATAAGTAATCTTTCGACAAAGTTTCAAGTGTCTAGCTCAAAAAATAAAGTTTCTCCTATACTAACTTTGCACCCCTATTTAACCCCCTTAGTGGAGGTATTTCCAAAAATCCCTTCTTATCCCTAGCCTACGTTATAAAAGTAACCTACTGTGCAAAAATCAAAAGTCAAAAGTGTTTTATTTGTAAAACATAGGTGATGGCTGCATAAATACAGAGATGTTACAATTTCTCGTGTTACACTATGCTTTGCCAATTGGCGTACAAAAACATTCATGTAATGATAATTAGTCAGAAATAATTATAAACAATTTAGGTCATCATTTAGATACTCGATAACTGAATAATAACACTTATTCGTAAGCAGGGCTATTAATTTACGTCTCAGAAGTGGTATTGGTAACAGTTTAAATTCAATTGGTAATTGGTTATGAATCCTTATCGCAAGTGAACATACACTTTTGTGCATCAAAGCGGTTTTTCCAAGAGCTAGGGATAGATCCTCCCTAAATCTTTGCCTCAAACGTTCGCTAGTATAATTGGCTTTTTTAACCAGCGCTGGGTTATTTTTTACGAACATTACCATTTCTAAAATGTAAAGAGAAGGCATTGTCAAGATGTTCAAATCCTTGAAATACGGTACACAACTATCTGTTTGTTTAAGGCCACGCATTGCTCTGATACATCTTTTTTGGGCTTTGAACACCGCTTCCTTATTTGTAGAATTGCCCCAGAATATAATGCCGTAGCGTAAAGTCGACGCTACAAACCCATGGTACGCAGTTATTACAGCATCAGGACTAGTTTTCTTTGCCAGTTTATATAGAGCATAGGCAAATTGTTTTCTTGCAAAATTAGATTTACAGGCTGGCACAGGGGCAACCTTGACTTTTCTCCTCCTAGTTTGAGCTTGTGGTACAAATCTTAAGGTAAGGTGCAATTTTGATAGACTAAGTACAATATATAGTTTCCGCATGGATAGCAACTCACATTCCTTGTACAGTTCAGTGGTAGGATACCTGAAGGGCTTTTTGAAAATAACTTTGAGCAGACTCCTTTGCGCCCTTTCCACTTCAATAAATCTAGATTTACTAGCACCTCCCCATATTGGTATGCAGTATGACATTATTGATTGAGCTAACGAGATGTAAAGCTGCTTTAGGAGTACATTGGAAGCAACATGTTTTAAAATCTTAAAAATCCACATCAGTTTTCTAATTCGCCCGCCCAAGTGTTCAATATGGTCATACCAAGATAATCTTTGGTCCAATATTATGCCAAGGTATTTTATTGAAGCTACTTTTCCAATTTTTGTGCAGTTGCAGTTACCAGAAACTGGGTTACAGGTATGTATTTTTAGTTCTAAGTTGTTTGGTGGCTGCGTGTTTTCATATTTTGAAAAGCACATGTAATTAGTCTTAAAGGTATTTAGTGTAAGCAGGTTCTGTTTTAGCCAAGAAGATATTATGCTTAAGCCTCTCTCTGCTTTATGGTATACTCCTTCCCAGGAACTATCATTAAATATTATTACAGTATCGTCAGCATACGAAATCACGCAACCTCCGAGAGTGGATAGACTGGTAAGGTTGTTAATATATATTAAGAACAAGGTGGGTCCAAGCACGCTACCCTGTGGGACGCCAAATGAGATGGTATGTTCGCAACTTATGTGCTTTCCAATTTTTACTCGCTGTGTGCGTTTATACAAATAATCAGCAAACAGTTTGAGCGGTATTCCCCTGATGCCCATTGATTCAAGTCTCTGTAGAAGGATTGGGAGAGAGACGGTGTCAAATGCTTTCCGCAAATCCAGGAAGATTGCAAGGCATTTTTGCCCTCTGTCTACCTGCTGCGTTATTTTCGTAGTGAGCGCTAGCACTGCATCTTCTGTGGACTTACCCTGTCGGAAACCAAATTGAGATTGTGAAAGAAGGCAATATTTATTAAGGTAATCTCAGTATGCGAGTTCCATGACAGGTGGTTATCTACATTTATTCCTAAAAACTTGGTAGCAGAAACTGATTCAATCAGAGTCCCTCTATAGTTACAGATAATTGGAACAGGCAGTTTACGTTGATAAAAGTGCATGACTTTAGTTTTGTCAAGATTAATTAATAAATTATTCACATTTAGCCATTCAATTATGTCCTTTATAGTATTATTAACTTCCATTTCATAATCATTAATATCATTACATTTTATAATAACAGTGCTGTCATCAGCGAATAATACCATAGGGTGTTTTACGTGCTGGGGTAGGTCGTTGATGTAGATTATAAATAGTAGAGGTCCGAGAACACTTCCTTGTGGCACGCCATACATAATTTGCCTCTTTTTAGATCTGTAAGCCTTTATATATTTAGTGTGCATGCATATTTGTGAAAGTTCTGTGTATTGGTCTCTATTGCTCAAATAGGATTTCAACAACTCTAAAACATTGCCACGAATACCGTATGCATTCAGTTTCCTTAAAAGTATGGAATGGTTTATATAATCGAACGCTTTAGTCATATCCATAAATACGGCACACACTTGATTTCGCTTATCTAAATTTTCTAATACTGGCTGCACAAGGTCATATATTGCCATATTTATGGATTTTTTTCTACGAAACCCTTTCTGTTCTGGAACTAGTAACTGATATTTCTCCAAATAATTGTAAAGTGCCTCGTATATCACCTTTTCTACTACTTTCGAAAATATCGCTGCTAGAGCAATGGGTCTATAATTGGACACATTCAGTTTGTCCCCTTTTTTATGTAAAGGTTTTACAACAACGGGCTTTAGCTTGTCTGGATATACTCCCGTTGAGATGCTGATGTTAATAATGTGGCTAAGGGGATGGGCAATTTCATGCGATATCTGCTTTACAGCTTTAGTATTTATGTCATCATATCCAACACTATTAGTGTTTTTGAGTGATTTAATGATATTCATTATGTCCTGGGGAACAGTAGGTGTCATATACATTGATTGGCTACAGTTACTTTTTAAATTACATTGCACATCACTGCTTTTGGTTACAATTTGGTCAATAAAAAAATTATTGAAGGCATTGGCTATATGGGTCGGATCAGTAATTGTCTCACCTTCCTTAATAAGCTTTAATATTGGCTCTTTGGGAAACAGCTGCTTATTTTTATTAATGACCTGCCAAGTAGCTTTTGATTTATTGGTCGATTGCTTTATAAAATGGACATTTTGTGAGCGCTGTGTGAGATTTAGTATTTTCCTATATCTAGTATTATATGCTTTAAGAATGCTTCTATTAACTTTATTAGGACAAAGTCGATATTTCCATAGTAAAGCTCTTCTCTTTTTGCTACATATTTTGATCCCTCTAGATACCCACTTGGGTTTCATTGTAGATTTAAGTTTTATTATTTTGAAAGGGAAGCACAAATTGTAAAAACAGGTAAAGGTATCTATAAACAATTCATAAGCTAGGTTTGCATCATTACACTGTAATACATCCGAGAAAGACTGACTACTAATACATTTCTTAAATAGGGCCAAATTCTCTGAACTAAAATCTCGTTGCTTTACTCGCCAACAATTAATGAAACAGGTCTTCTTTACGGGGCATTTTAATACTTGAGCCGTATGGTCCGATAAACCAAGTTCAATAACTTTTCCTTTGGAGCCTTTAACATTGTGTGCAAAATTGTCAAGGCAGGTGCCACTAGCTAATCTAGTTGGTTCCCTAATTTCCAATTTCAGATTGTGGTTTAGTAACAAATATTCAAATTGTAAAGCGTTGTTACTTTTCTTTAAAATGTTCAAATTAAAATCACCACATAATACTACCTTTTTATTATTAGTGTAATCACATGTTTTGCAAAGGATCGTATCTAATTTATCGAAAAACAACGGTAGGTTCGATTGGGGCGTTCTGTATAGACATATAATAATAATTCCGTGTTGTAACAATTCAATTGCACAGCATTCAATTGAATACTGCAAGGATACATTTTTTACGTTGGTTAATTCTTTATATTCATGGTGGGACTTTACTAATATACATGCACCCCCTCTGCATTGCTCTCTAGAAAAAAATGTTACAAGCTTAAATTTAGGTATAGTGACGAGATTTTCCGAGCCCGCCATCAAGAAGTGCTCAGTGATACATAATACATCAATGGGCATGCTTTTTGTGTCTAATTCCTGTAAGTATACCGACAGCGTGTCGGCTTTATTCAATAGTCCGGCTATATTTTGGTGCAAGATGTAGATGAAATTATAGGAAAAAAATCCAGAATCGTTTTTGATTTTTGTCCAGATTTTTTCAAACCTCCAGTATGTTTTGGAAAATAGTCCGATAATTTCTTTTGGACCATTGTTATTTTTTGCCCAGTTGTTTCATGCCCTTTGGTAGGTCGAGTACTATCCAAAATAAAATTTCTCAAATGGCACAAAATATTTGTCATTCCAAGATTATTGATACGCCCCGTGATTGCCGAGAACATGTCAAATGATAGGTCTAAGTTCGAGTCAAAAGACACGTGTTTTTCATGAAATTTAGCATTGTTCCGTAGCAGACTATTAAATTTTTCTACCTTGGAATTGTAGATAGGCTTACTACATATATATGTGGGGCAAATAACAATGATGTTAGTGTGACTTATACGGCATGAAATTTCAGATATATAATTTACCAATTCATCATATTTTTCGTTTTCGTGAAAATCTTCCTCTCCTATCATAATTACATAGTAGTCGGCTAAAGTTAAATTTTTTGTATGGCATTCAGTTTGTCCCAGTATTTGCCTGATTCCTGCGCCAGGTGTTAAAAAATGACAGCAATTAAATTTATCCAGAGTATCACTACTAGTAATTTTGTTTGACTTATTATTACTCGCTATTACGATTTGATTTTTCAAAGGTTTCGGCTTCGATGGCTGACTTTTCGTGGATGGTTCTAAAGGTTCGGGCTTCGGGACAGGTGCTGGACGGTCACGGTGATTCTTGGGCGTAGATGAAGAAGTCTCTCGGTCCATACTGAAGATAATCGTGTCATTTCCAGCTTCGCCTTGAGTTGACGATTTCATTGAGTCTTCCTTCGATGTATTGGGGGTCCAAAGGTTCTCCAGGATCCGACATACATTTGTAGATCGCTCTGTACTCGAGGACTTCAGATTGCATAATTGACTTATTTTTCGGTATGTAGGAGTGGACGACATTCGACCTCTAGAAAGTATTTTCGAGGTGTTATTGTTATGTTTTAAGATATCCGAAGATGTTACGGTTTTGTACATTGCAATTGTTTTTTGAGATGCATCATTTTTGCGTTTAAGGTCTGAGATTTCCAGTGAAAGTTTTGCTATTTCTTCATTGGCGACCTCCAGCTCGTTCTGAAGGTCTCCTACTTGATGTTTAAGGTCCTTAACTAACGATAATTCTTCAGACGATATGTCAGGAAAACTGTTTAGTGTGAAGTTCAATTTACTTTGTGAAGATGAATATAACATATCATCTGAGATATTTAGCTGGTGCCTGCGTTTTCGAACGGTAATGTTATCATAAAATGGCATTGTAGCAATGTTTCACACCTCAAATAATTACGAAAACAAATATTGTATAAAACGTAGGCCTATTTCCTTTTGTTCTTCAATTGCCGTCGGCAAGTTGCATCGGGAGTGGGCGTGCTCAATGCTTATCAGTAATGCAGCGGTAATGTAATGCAGATAGGTTTGTGAATACAATTGCTATCCCGTTCGCACTTTTCAATTTACTATGTACGCGCTTGGCTGCTTGCAGTCATCCGTCTCACTTATCTATTCGCTCGCTCGTTGTGTTGGGTCGTCTCCTTCTCTCGTTGTCGTGAACTTGACCGTGAATTTGCTGTGATTGTGTTGTCTTACCATAGATGGCAGTAGTGTTTACCAGTATAGTATGGATCGTTAATTTTGATCGATGATATTTTCACACTTAATTAGATCAGGTATTTAGTTTATAGTCAATGTTAATGAAAGAACTGTTGTGGGCACTGTAATATACACTGTACTGTATCCACCTCGTTTAAAAGTTTAAACTACTAACCGCCGTTTTCGACACTGTCTCTTCCATTTTCACTGATTAGTCACGTTAAAATATTGAAATAACACTGTCACGTACAGCAAAGGTAACTATCTTGAAGTGTTTGTTTTATTTACTTGATTTAGGCAACTTTTCCGTATGTTTTAAATTAAATAGCGCGAGCTTAGTGTTGACTCTCCAGCTGACAGCTGTCACTCAATCAACACACAATCAACCCTCTAACATCAGTAGTTTCGGCTGTGCGTTGATGGTAGATCAGGACTTCTTCTTTTATATATATAGATTGAGGAACTCGATTGTACAAATGAACGGCGAAAGTTAAATACCCCGTAGTTGTGTAAACCTCCAGTTCTGTGACTTTATAGAAGAACACAGACATACCGACTCTATTTACAATTGCAAATGTATTACAACTATAAATATTTAAAATCATTAAAATACATACGATATTATCTCTCATCTCTCACTTATAATAAATCTCTAATTTGAAAATGGAATCAGCCAGTATCAAACTAAGCATTTACGTGTCCCAAATGATCTCGGCTTCCCATGAACGGAAAAACATGTAGATTTTTTCATAAGTACATTATTACTCTAGCTTCCGTTTAGGATAGTTTAAATCCAACAGCGACAGTTAATTAATTTTCGGAAACATTTGACCTCATTAAGTTATACAGTTCTTCTGCTTGAAATCATAGCCGCCATATCCGTCAACTGTCAGTGACGTCAAAATGGCGGACTTGCCATATCTAACTAACAGTAATAATTTCGATCCGGTGTTGTGATAGACCTTCACAAAACGCATATTAAATTCTAAAGCATAAAAAAATAATCGATTCTGATATGGAAACTTGTACGCGCTAAATTCGTATTGAGGCGTAATTTCAATAAAGGTATCAACAAAATTCAACAAAATAACGTCAAAAGTCTGACTCTTTTTTTTTTAATGGCATGGCCTAGCGTTGTCTCGCGTTCAGCCAAAACGTCTAGGTTTATGAGTTTCTGCAAGATTACACGCTGAGTATTTGTCACGATACTTAACGGCTATCACAAGATGGCGCGGGAGCTCTCTCGATTTTTCTCGCACTATACGTCTCTTTCTAAATTGTCTATTACGAGAGAGACGGATAGTTCGAGAAAAATAGAGAGAGCTCGCGCGCCGTCTTGTGATAGCCGTGCTGGTTTGTCAGTATTTATATTTATGAGCAATAAACAGTAAAACTATATTAAATCAGTATAGAACGGGCACCTATTTTTAAAAACATTAATTATCAAGCGCGTCTGTAGGTATTAAGAGTCCGCAGTAAGCTCGATTCTCCATACAAACGTAGTTACGCTCTCATTTTAACACTACGTGTTGGATTGTAACGAAACTTTGCATGGACAATGATATGAGGTATATCTATGTCTGTAATTAGTTTATGTAGCTTCACATACTATAGTTAAAAAATACAGCGAATTTAAGTTTTTCATACAAAACTTGTTTTTGCGGTATTTCATTTGTTTTATAAACTGGAACCATAGAAACTAATTACAGACATAGATATACCTCATGTCATTCTATATGCAAAGTTTCGTCACAATCCAATGAGTCGTTTTAAAATGAGAGCGTAACTACGTTTGTATGGGAAGGTGAAATTCGGCCGAGCTTACTGCGGCCTCTCAAGGCGGTATATTACTTCGTACTTCGCGCCTTCAAGTTGACATTCAGCCTATATAGAGACAGGAATCGGCCAACATACAGATAAAACTTTTATCATAAAGCCTGCAATACACATTCCTTAAGTTGACAATGGCGGGAACATACAGAAGATCGGCAGAATGTGATAGTGCGATCTGAAACATTGCAATATGAAAAACATATTACTTTAATATTTTTAATAATTACATTAATTACCTTTAATAGAAAGGGACTCGGACTCGCGTTATGGTTCTAGAACTTAGTTAGTGGTTAGGTATAGCTTGGAAATATAAATTCAGACGTTAAAAAAGAGATCTTTTGTTTTTCTCAATCTATTTATTAATTCTATACACATCTTTACCTGTGAGTCGGAGTTACACAAGATGATTTCAGTCATCACGTTTGTATTTATTTAATATAAAACAGTGTTATATTATAAATATGTAGAGAAGAAGATATATACCTAAACATTTAATGCTGCAGCCTGTGTCCTACCTGTTGTATCTATAGCCACAAACATCTACTAAACTATTACCCCATAAAACGAGTTTTGTCCCTTTCTTACTAATTTAAACATCAAAGAAAAGAATTTTAACGGCATTTTAGCTAAAATCGGTTTTTCAACGTTTTACTTGAAAGGTTAAATTAGAACTGCATGTGTCCTATGTCCAAAATAAGAAATTCGTTAACTCCCACCACATTACCATGCCAACGAAGTTGCAGGTACAGGTAGTTATTAATATAAATTCAAGGCCCAAGATGCCTTCTGACTAAATATTTGGGCGCCTTAGTAAACATGCAAACACATAAGTATAGTGGGACAAGTAACAACCTTTTTTTCAATGAGACCCATCTCAGCATCTGTCTAATAAATTTAATCTCGATAGATAGTATCTCAACTGAGCTTCAACCCAGACAGACGGACAGATGGGAGCCTTCCCGTGTATAATTACGTTACACGGGAGCCCGGGGTTTTACGAGTACAACTAGACGCGGGTACCGAGAACAAGCAAACACAAAGGGCATTGCGGAATCTTGTATGAGAAATAATGTCGTTTTTATTGTTCGCAGCGGCCAAGGATATTTACTTAATAATCGTTTAGAGGACCTCTTAATACGCATAGATACATAAAATTAAACGCGTTAAACAATATCGGAGCCGAGTTATTTAAGTTTGAAGTTAATATTATAACTTTTCAATATGACCTGTGAAAATATACATTGCAAATATCTCGGCTCCGATGCATTTTAGTGTAAGTACATATTATATTTCATAACAAAATATGTAAAAAAGTAAAAAAAAAAGTAAAAATATTGATTTACCAAAAATTAATATGTATACGTTTAACAGTTTTTATCGGCGACTCCCACACTAGGCTAAGCCTGTATCGTGGGAATCAGAGACATTTATGGTTACCGTAAAATAAACATAGCTGCTTAAGAACCAGCGTGCATTTTTTTTTACTATAAAATATTATACTAACGATTTACAATTAAAAGCTGCGCAATTACATGACAGTTACAAATAAATGTAAATACAAGTGTTCATTAAAAACTATATTTCATTGCCTGTAAGTGTGTGTAAATGATTTGGTGTTAAGTGTGTGAGTGTTATGATGTGAGTGTGGGACATGTCGATGTAGAAGTGATAGTAGACATTGGAAAAATCTGGCCGGGCGTGAAGCCGCTTTTGGACAGCTACTTTGGAAACGAAGCTTCAACCACGATTTTAGGAAAGAATATCCTCAGATTCCTTGTAGGTCAATGGCAGTAAAAACTTACGTAATTGACTCTTAGCCTTAGCGAGGTGATAGCGCTTTACATCACAAACTTTGAGCACAGCATTATACACATGTGGAAAAATAAACGGCTTAAAGCATCTCGCGAACTTACTGCGGACTCGAGGAACAGGAGCTCTGAACACGCGTTGCTGTAGCATGTGTGGGTAGGAAGTAGAATTTATTGACTAATGCTTGTATGCTTTGACTAAGTAGATCTATCATAATCTACCACTTTTACGAATGGCCGCTCGTCTAATAAAATATCAACATTTTTACCCAACCCCTGTATTTGGAAACTGAATATTTTGAAAACTATCAGAAAATAAACTATTGGGCCGAGCTTGGTCTAACAATCAAGATAAATAAGAACGTTTGCATTTTGTGTAGAACTTCTCTACAAACTTTCCATGATTTAGCCGCTGATTTTAACTTACCATTTTTACGAAGGGTATGTACAATTATGATAATACCTTACATAAATGTAGAATATAATGTAACATAATCCTCGGCCATGTATTGAATACACAATTGAATACATAAGTGTAGGTACTTATTGAATGCCATTAAGTAATTATGATAAGAAGGAGTCCTATAAAAATTCTCGATTTTGTGCTCCCTGGCTGTATCTTCATTTCCAATTAACGAGTTCTGTAATTATTGTTATGGTTTTTAAAATAAATTGGACTGGTAACATTAAAAAGTCTTTGGACAGGTTGATTGAAATGAACCAATCACGTGCAAGAATCGTTGGCCAATCGGATTCGAGTTCCGGTCCGGTAGTTTTTAAGCGCCTAGTCGATCAAAAGGCGGGCATTCTAGAAACGGCACTGGAAGTGAGCGGTTGTCTTACTGTCAAGAAATAATCAATGTTAAATATATTAGCGTAGCATAAGCAGTGATTTGTCGAGATGTTAATAAAGTATTTTAACAACAGTGAATGAGTTTAAATCGTAATAACTCAGAAGTGGGATTCTTACAAGGCTACAACCAGCCTTTCTGCGCTCGCAAGCTCAAGAAAAAAACGTAAGTACAAATTCAAACAAAAGTGGAGAGTTTGATAAAATAAATGGAATTAACGGTTAAATTTTTGCGAGGCCCAACGGGAACTACTCGGTTTTTAGCCCTCATTATTAGCTTGCAACGTAGGGCGATAACAGCTGCAATGGTTAATTGGTTTGAAATTAACCATTAGTTTTCGAGATTACTGAATTTGTAGGATAAAACTGTATTTATCGTTACGGAGTAATTCCGGAGATTTATACGGTTGGTCTTGCATAATTATCTTGCTAGGTCACTCCCTAGATGGGCATGCTAGATAAAATTATAGTTAGAATAGTTTCATGATTAAACTCTATTTATCATTACGGAGTAATTCCGGAGATTTATAAGGTTGGTCTTGCATAATTATCTTGCTAGGTC
This sequence comes from Epinotia demarniana, assembly GCA_945867215.1. Lineage (NCBI taxonomy): Eukaryota > Metazoa > Arthropoda > Insecta > Lepidoptera > Tortricidae > Epinotia > Epinotia demarniana. The sequence continues at coordinate 13,925,216 of OX244259.1, read as the reverse complement.
ACTCCCTAGATGGGCATGCTAGATAAAATTATAGTTGGAATAGTTTCAGGATTAAACTCTATTTATCATTACGGAGTAATTCCGGAGATTTATACGGTTGGTCTTGCATAATTATCTTGCTAGGTCACTCCCTGGATAGGCATGCTAGATAAAATTATAGTTGGAATAGTTTCAGGATTAAACTCTATTTATCATTACGGAGTAATTCCGGAGATTTATACGGTTGGTCTTGCATATTTATCTTGCTAGGTCACTCCATAGAGATGGACATTCTAGATAAAATTATAGTTGGAATAGTTTTAGGATTAAACTGTATTTATCGTTACGGAATAATTCCGGAGATTCATACGGTTGGTCTTGCATGTTTATCTTGCTAGGGCACTCCCTGGAGATGAGCATGTTCGATAATTCAGTGATAAATTATATGTAGAGCCGATATGTAGAGCCCATATGTAGAACCGATATGTAAAGCCGATATGTAGAGCCGATATGTAGAGCCGATATGTAGAGCCGATATGTAGAGCCGATATGTAGAGCCGATATGTAGAGCCGATATGTAGAGCCGATATGTAGAGCCGGTATGTAGAGCCGGTATGTAGAGCCGGTATGTAGAGCCGATATGTAGAGCCGATATGTAGAGCCGATATGTGGAGCCGATATGTAGAGCCAATATGCAGAGCCCCTTTATGTTGACCCCTGAGGCCATGTGGTGAGGTTACCCCTGATAATGATCTACGGTAAATTCCAAACCACGAGTTTAAAATTTAACCAGTACATTTAGTCCATAAGCTCAGAGTGGCTAAGCAGGCTAGTAGTGCCTGATTCAGTCATGTATGGCGTGTGTTGTTTAATTTATGAAAAGGCTGATAAGGACAATGTTTGTATCTTGGAACAGGCTAAGTATATCTTTTAGAACAGTCTAAGTATCTGTTAGATTAGAACGGGCTAAGTATATGCCTGTTAGATTAGAACGGACTAAGTATTTCCGATAGATCGGGCTGAGTATGTCCGATAGATTGGGCTAAGTATGTCCGATAGATCGGGCTAAGTATGTCCGATAGATCGGGCTAAGTATGTCCGATAGATCGGGCTAAGTATGTCCGATAGATCGGGCTAAGTATGTCCGATAAATCGGGCTAAGTATGTCCGATAGATCTGGCTAAGTACGCCTGTTAGATTAGAACGGACTAAGTATGTCCGATAGATCAGGCTAAGTATGTCCGATAGATAGTGCTAAGTATGCGCGATAGATCGCGCTAAGTATGTCCGATAGATCGGGCTAAGTTTGTCTGATAGATCGGGCCGAGTATGAATTAGATTATTTTATTTCATGAGATAAATTACAGTTTAAAGTTGGCTTAGTCAAAATTATAAGAATTTGTGTCACAATCGTCACAAAATAACACACAGCGCTCAACAAAGTCGTAATTGTTCGAATCTAATTTAGTGTGTGCGCTCAGCTGATATTCTTAGGCATTATGGTCGCTTATCGCGGTATGCACGGCGATACAGTCGCTGCCTAAGTTTGTAATATCACAGTCGATACTCGAACTCGACTCGGCGATTGCACGAGTGGGAAAATCAACTATGTTTTTACATCCAAAGCTATTCAGTACGTCATCTATCCGCTGTTTCGCACTGTTATTTGATAAGTAATCTACGTTGTGGTCATCAACTATCAGATACCTTTTATTTTCGTCATTAAGACTACTTAAAAATAATTCCAGTTTCTCCAAATAAATATCAAAGTCACCATTTCTTGTTCTATCTGATAGAACGGGCTAAGTATGTCTGATTAACGTGTCTTAATGTCCGTACACATATCAAAATTTCAGTATAAGTGTAGCTGTACCATACTTGAATAATATAATTCAGTAGCAATTAATTACAATTTCAAATGCACCGATCTGGAAGGAGGTACAGGCCAACTATGTCCGTTAGATTAGAACAGGCTAGGAATGTCCGTTAGATTAGAACAGGCTAGGTATGTCTGTTAGATTAGAGCTGGCTAAGTATGCCTGATTGAATCACCTGTGCTTGCACTATGTAAATGTGTAATCACTCTGCAAACACAGGTATGGCACAGGCTAAGTATGCCTTGTCAATTATAATTATGCAATTACCACTACCGGGCAAACAAGCATTTATTTAGATGTATGTACTTTAAATAGTATCCGAAATTAATGCCTTCTAGTAACTTTACTATTTTAAAATTAAAAAATGTAAGTGCTTGAACATGGTTAAGAACAAAGATCTTATAAACTAGAATAATTCATGCGTATCCAACCTGCATGCAGTTGTGCAAAGATTTCTGTAATTTTATGACTACTTAGTAGGATTAGGCTCAAAGTGAGACGCTTTATACCACAGAGTTCCAGTTAACGGGTCTGTTACATGGCAACCCTCAGAAACCAGCACACAGCCAGGTGTGCCTGTAATGGGTTATCGAATTACATAGTGCATCACCATGTGCGTACTACTAAACGGGCCATGTGAGCCTATGATATTATGCCAGCAAGCTAGCGTGTGTGACCACGTGCGTAGCCGCTAAAAGGCTATGCCTACAGTGATGATACATGCAGTGGGAGATTAAATGCGTAACGACTATGATTACTATTATCATTTTTCTGACTGGCGGAGTTTTAGACTGAATGAGAATGAGAATCATTTATTCGTAAAAAAATAGGTACGATAGCTTGGTCTTAAAGAAAATAAACATGTGAGACACGTTGTTTTGTCATTAGGCGTACGAGTATGATATAATGTTAATCATAAATTATAATTAATGCTTAAATAAATAGATCAAACTACAAGAATGTCATGCAAATCATATTAAATAACGAGAAACATTCACTACGATAGTTTTGATTAGCAAAAGATAATACATTATTTAAATGTCAAAAAGAGAAGATTCAATAAGATTAATATAAATTGTCCGCGTAATAAATTATAAGTCAGTATCATTTAAAAATTGTTATACTACGAGTATAATAAATGTTAGACTATAATAACATTTTTCAATATATGTATATGTTGTCTGGAATTTTATTAAATATTTGTGGCACCATTCCCAATACACTTTTGCGTAACTACTAAGGCGGTTTTACGTAAGTAATTTATTACGCAATGCGTTTTCGTACTGTGGTCTGGTTTTTCGTACAGGGAGCCTTCGTATGTCAGCAATTTTCCGTACAATTTAGGATTACATTTAACAAAAGAGCCGTTTCCAAAATATATAGACTGAGTAAGGTTAGTGATCTAAAATATAGAATGCAGCTAAGAAATGACATTTTAAGACCACACATTGAGTGGACTAAGTTAGGTAGTGATGAACTGAGCAGTTAGTTAAGATAGAGTTTGAGATTAAGGTTCATGTTTGAGATCTGATTTGGATTCAAGTTTGGGAGGATGTTTTAGTCGGTGGCTCGAGCCACTAGCTTTGGTTTTATTCTGGATTTAAATATAACTCTACAAAATATTGTTTTGTTATTCCGAGATGATGACAACCGATGCCGAGTATGAGACGCCAGATGAAACACGAGGCGTCATACGGAGGAGGAGTAGACATCAGAAGTCATCTTCACCCCGGAGGCACCACAAGAAGGCGCGTAAAGATGTTCCAACGACGACTTGGACTGTTGAAGACGTCGGAGCCACCAGTCAATCCAGTCACGATGACAAAAATGTTGTCAGCAGAGGGTTTCACCGTCTCACAGCCCAGTGGCTTTCCAGCACAAGGAATAATTTTGAAGGGGGTGTATTGGAAATGATCGTGTGCTTTGAAAGGCCGATCTGACTAAATTAAGAACCGATAAGGTCTGATTTTCAGATATACATAATTATGATTCTTTACTATATGATGGTTATCTCAACTAACATGCATTTGATTATTTAACTTTAACTACTAGCTATAAATAGGTACATCTTCAAAGTAAATCTTTTAGTTTAGGCTGTAATAAAGTTTTTGGGTGAAGAATATTTTTAATTGTTTATCAAAAGTGTTTGGTTCAATTAAAATTTTAACGATTTTGGTTAATGATTATAAATTCTGATTGTGACTCATGTACGCTACTCGAGATATTTTTTAAAAATTTGGAAAACCGTAACTTTGGGTTAATAAGATTGTGGTTATTTCTTCTATTATTTATACTTTCTTAATGAACTTCTGATAAACTAGCACGTCTCAAAATATACCTACATGGAGGCAAGGGTGAGCATACGGTATTTGAGAAAATATGGTCTGCCTGAGTCTATTGGGCCAAGATTTACAAGTATTCTCATATATTTAATTGAAGGATAAATATTTTATCTGTATCGGTACTATTCCCCATAGATCAAGACCGTATGAGAGCCTAGAATAGGTATGCACATGCATAGTACGCAGTGTGGGCTGTCTTAAATTCCGTTACGCGCTTGATATGCTGGAGATGAAGGGCGTAGGCGAAGGAGGATAGTTTTTTTTTTTTGGAGATGTTTAAAATATGTGACGTCCAATTCACATTTGTGTGCAAATTTACTCCCAATAATGTTGCATCGTGTAAGTTTTTTTAATTTAGTGTCTTTGTAGTGGTAAACTATTGGCAATGTGGCTCCCTGATAGGGCTTAAATTGAATTATTTTAGTTTTGCTGTGATTAAGCTGTAAGTTGTGAGGTTGTAACCAGTTTACAATTCTAATTATGATCAGAGTTAATTTGTTATTAATTCCGTTAATATTACCACACGATAGCAATATAGAAATGTCATCCGCGAAGAGAGTACAGTGGTCTTCCAAATCGTTTGGAAGATCAATTTTGTACACAAGGAATAATATATACCTACATCCCAGGACACTCGTACCTTGCGGAGTAGAGCCTATCACAGGGACTATCAGATCGAATATTTTGTGTTATTTCTGTTTGGAGTCCACGTTCAATTCCTACATACTGGAAGCGATTGGTAAAATATGAGTTAAACCAGTCGAGGGCAGAGCCTCGTATTCCCGAATTGTACAACTTGCCCAATAGTAAATAATGACAAACTCTAACGCATGCGTATTTCATATCGTTAATAAGTTAATAACCTTGAGACTCTTCGACATATTCGTAGATTGCTAGTGTCGTTGAGCGATTTTTCTTGAAACCGTTTTGGTTATCATTCAGTAGGTACTTTATATTTTTCATAATAATGGTATAGTTGTTTTATCATAACCGTTTCATATAATTTAGTACATGTTGGCAGAAGGCTGGCAGTAATGGTCGGTAATTATTTACATCAGATATTTCACCCTTTTGTGAACGGGCTTTATTAAGGATTTTTTTAACGCGTCTGGTAAATTGATTAACTAACTTATAATATCGTATAAGTCAGAATGTACTTTATGGGTCAACGGGACTTAAAAATTAGTTAAGGGTCTTTTACTGGCAGTCATTGTAAGGGAATTTCCTATGGAGTAGAAAAATATGTTGAACGAGTTCGCAATTTCCTTAGGGTTAGTCTGAAATTGTTCTGTTTTTTTGGATGCATTTATTCAACGCATTCCTTAGAGTACTATCAAATAGGTTATATTTTCGACAACCGTTTTGTTACTTGAGAATATAGAATGTTATGGTTGTATAGATCGAATTTATAGAGAATGTAAATGATACATTGAAATACTATATGTGTAATTACATAGTGATGAAATATAAGTAAAAATGATAATAATAATTATGATATATGTATCCTTAGGTAAGAATAATTATATGAATAACATTTCAGTAGAAGTAATCACAGATCAGTGCATTCTGCAATGTGAATTCAATACCTGTAAATGTTATTTCTCTCAGTATAAGGATCATAAACTTAATTTATGTAAGGTGCGTGCACCGGGACGTTGCACGAGTCGGATGGCCGAATGTTATGGTTTTTAAAATAAATTGGACTGGTAACATTAAAAAGTCTTTGGACAGGTTGATTGAAATGAACCAATCACGTGCAAGAATCGTTGGCCAATCGGATTCGAGTTCCGGTCCGGTAGTTTTTAAGCGCCTAGTCGATCAAAAGGCGGGCATTCTAGAAACGGCACTGGAAGTGAGCGGTTGTCTTACTGTCAAGAAATAATCAATGTTAAATATATTAGCGTAGCATAAGCAGTGATTTGTCGAGATGTTAATAAAGTACTTTAACAACAGTGAATGAGTTTAAATCGTAATATTATGGAATAAACAAATGTTAAGGAGTAGGTATCTCTAAGTATAAAAAGGAATCAAAAACTTAGCTTGAGCACATGGTTACTGCGGGGCGCGGTGGTATTTCTAAATCCCTCAAGGACTCGCGCAATTCCATCTTAAGAAATATATATACTTGTGGAGGTCCATTCAGACTCAAACTAAAAGATATATCAATATAGGTAGGTACAAACAAAACTACTTATACTTCACTAAAATAAATGGTCTCCCCGCGGCATGGTGCCTAAGATGCTGGCGGCATCAAACAAAAGTTTGACGACCTTACTCCGAATATAAAATTAGTAGATAAAAAATCCTTGTGCCTCCTAGGATCTCCTATTTTTGAAGATTCTTTTTCGGGTTTCATTTCAAATTCCATTTCCAAATTTCACAAATACGAAAGTCGTCTTCTCGAATTAAGTTCTCACTTTGCATTTACTATTTTTTCTACTCCTGTACTTTTATCTGTCATTTACATAGTCCCGAACACTAATATAAAGACATACAAAATAAGTCTGCAGAAAAGTCTATACTCTATTCCCCATAACAGTACGGCACAACCGTGCTGTTTTGTCGCCAAAACGATACGCTTAGCAGCCATACGCTTCTAAACCTGGGTAGTGCTACATTGTGCCACGGCCTACTAGATACGATCGAGTAGGCCGCGACGCGACTAATCTAGAGGGCCATGCCGAAACATAAAATACATTAGGTACTACCAACTTAACAAACCACTGAATGTATTTACATCAAATAAATTATTGTACTAAAGGCATTGCTGCCAACTTAAGCAAAACCTTGGTCTTAATATGACAGTACCGGCAAGTTGAATTAAGAACAAAACAGACCATAAACAAGAGGTGTCAATGTGTCATGTTTCCAATTTCCCACCAAAGTTCCAGTTCAAAATTAAAAGACGAAATATGTCAAATATGATAACTATTCGTTATTAATAACTTCTTAAGATTTGATTCGTGTTTGTGAAGTGAAGAAAAATGTGTACGTTCCTTTTAAAATGGACGAAGAAGAAAATAACTGCACCGCTGATGAAATTGCGTGAGTAGTAATAGAACTAGCGGAAAACTTACTGCCTGAAAAGTCAAATTATGCTATTTATTTAAAATAGTCGTAGAAAAAATATGGTATGCAACGGTGTATAACTTGGTCTTAAAACGCTCGTGGCGTCTTTAATTGCGATGCTCGCCAAGGCTCGCATCGCAACTCACGACACTCGCGTTTTAAGACCCTACTTATACAACAGTTGCATAAAATACTATTAAGGTTTTGTCTCTTTGTTCCAAAATGAACTTATTTATTTATTTATTTAATCTTTATTGCACAAAAGAATATCTTATGGTACAAAAGGCGGACTTAATGCTATAAAGCATTCTCTACCAGTCAACCTTAAGGCAAAGCAGCTCGCTTCGCTGCTGCTCTTTTAATAATTTTCTTAATTTACTAACACCCTTGGACGACTTATTGAAAGACAATTTGGAATCTATTTTAAACCTGCAACTCAGTGAGAATTCTTGGACCCAAGCATCCCTACCCATTCGTTACGGTGGGCTAGGTTTACGCAAAATTTCCAGTGTTTCTGTACCGGCGTTTTTGTCCTCCGTTCACAGCTCGGCAAATCTCATAGGTAAAATCTTAGGGGCGTTCCCTGTAAACTATGAGACTGCTGGCTTGACGGAGGCCAAAAACGCCTGGTCTATTGCCTGCCCGGGTAAGGATCCCCCTCAAAATTTAAAATCACAAAGGGCCTGGGACGACATATCGTCAAAAATGACATACGACTCTCTCCTAGATCGCAGTACAGGTTCCGATCGCGCCAGGATCTTGGCTGTGGGGACCAGAGAAGCAGGCTCCTGGTTACACGCCTTTCCGTCGGTGCATACTGGGACTTTCTTAGAACCCCACACCCTGCGCGTTGCTACCTGTCTGCGGCTTGGAGTCCGGGTATGTGCTCCACACACGTGTCCCTGCGGCAGTGACGTCAACGCGTTGGGACATCACGGTCTTTCGTGCCAAAAGAGTGCGGGCCGCTTTTCAAGACACGCCGCACTCAACGATATTCTACGCCGCTCTCTTGCCAGCGTCAATGTGCCGGCCCTGTTAGAGCCACCCGGCATTCTCAGGGACGACGGCAAGAGACCGGATGGAATGTCTTTGATTCCGTGGAAGATGGGTCGGGTGCTGGTGTGGGACGCCACCTGCGTCGACACATTGGCCCCATCCCATCTCCACGGAACGTCCTCCAGAGCCGGTGCGGCTGCAGAGGCTGCAAAAAAGGTAAAAAATAACAAATATAGGAGTCTCGGCGCCGAATACCCGAATAATATGTTCCATTCGGCGTCGAGACCCTTGGTCCGTGGGGTCCCAGCGCCCTCAATCTCTTCAAAGAAATCTCAAAAAAATTAGCCGACACCACCGGGGACCGAAGAGCGGGCGGCTTCCTCGCTCAACGCATAAGTATTGCGATACAGCGGGGAAATGCCGCCAGCATCTTAGGCATAGGCACCATGCCGCGGGGAGACCATTTATTTTAGTTAAGTATAAGTAGTATTGTTAGTTACTGTTATAATTTTAGTAGTATTTATTATTTATTGATTATGTTGTCTCTTAAATAGATTTACTGGTAGGTACACAGCTGAACTTATATCAGTTATTTATAACCTGCCATTGCTAATATAGAAAAAAAAACATAAGTTTAGTGTTGTAGTTTAGTGGGCCAAGTAATTTCATGGCGGTCTGCTCGACTACGAGGTGACCACCGTGTAATGTTAAAATTACCTATAGTAACTGCAAGGTAAAGCGTAGCTCTTAACTATTTCAGTTCGTAGTATGTGTTATACGTTCAGGGTTCCAATAACTGCTCTAACGGTGTGTTTGTTTTGTTCGAGGAGATTTTCAGCGACAATAATCCGAGCCCAGCTAAGATTTTCAGGTATTTGGATGTGAGAACATTTACTCATATATTATTTCTAATCAAAAGCTAAATATTCTTGTAAGAAACTTTTGATTCGAATTCTTTGAAAACTTTTTTATTGCTTGTTAAGTTTCTTCGCTAAGAACCGAAATTCTTTCAAAATAAGTTTCACCTTTTCAGAAAGCTACATAAAATTAAAAGAAATCCCCTGATGAACAATAGTACATTAATAGGCCGTGAAGTAAGGGATTGCTGGACGAGCTTTGGGGTAGACGTGATTGATTACAAATATATTGCTCGTTTAATAATATGTCAAAGTATCCACGGATCGGCATAACTAAAAACCAATCCAAAGGGGGAACGCAGCCAGTCCCATCGGATATTCTGCAGGGATCCAACATTGAAACCAATCCAAAGGGGGAACGCAGCCAGTCCCATCGGATCTTCTGCAGGGATCCAACGTTGGAAACCATTTTTCATTTAATTCTTATTTTCTTCATTTTAGGTAATGTAAGTACCTATTAAACGCAAGTCTATTTAAGTAGGTACATTACTGGCCAAGAAGTAATGTAGGGAGCCAAAAACAAGAAACTTCTTGTCTTCATTTCGTGATATTAACGCATACCGCATATATGTATGAAAACCCTAACTAAAAACATTATCGTCCGCTACTCTAAATTTTTAAATTTGCTTACTAATATTAAACTGGCAAAAGAAAAATTACATACTGCCAAGTGCCAACCACCACTCGACTCTGTAAGCAGACTTGCGACATAAAGAAAAATCTATGGTACTATACTTATGTGCGGTTAAACATGGTGCTTGAACGGCGGCAAATTACATAGATAAGTCTACCCCAAAGCTCGTCCAGCAATCCCTTATGTCGCGCACAGCGCGATTCGCCATAAAACAATCGGTATGTATCAGCCTTTAGTAATGTCAATATATTTTGTAGTGTGGAACACCACGCTTGGCTTTGACTAACCAGTTATGTTGGTACTGGCCCAGAACATGGCGGGAAAAAATGGTCGCCGGAGACTAGCATGGCAGGGAGTTGAGAGAAAGTGTGATTAGGAGCCACGAGCTTCTAGGAGGTCCCACGAACCCCGGGTGAGTTTTAACTCTATGATATCTTTATGTCGACCGGTAAATACGTGAATTGTGGAAGGATGAGTGGACGGTTATAGTATAGGTCATAGATTTGACATTTTCTCCGTTACGGGTAGTCCAATCTTGCAGTGCACAGCACATTGTGGTGGTCAAGGACATTGGACAGGCAAAACCTATAATCCTATATCTGTAGTGTGGTTCGGAAACACACTGGCACGGTCGACTAAGTTGGAGCAACCGTGGCGAGGCTATGGGGAAGGTGGAGGCCTCCGGGGGGCCACAGGCCCCCCGTCCGGCTTAATGACTAACAAGCAAATATGAACAAAGTCATCAGGGATAGACCTGGAATAGACCGGAACGAGTCGACCGATGCCCAACTAAGTAAGGAAGTGCACAGCCATTAGTAGACTACAACCAAATAACAGTCATGAGGTTCCTCTATAGAGTTCGTGGATATGCAACAGAGGCAATAAGAGATGGAGAGGCACTTGGTATAACCGTAGCATGTGAGTGACACAGTCACAAGTGAGAGGTTTAACCTCACCGTTCAAGTTATGCATATGTAATAACAGTGGAAGAAACCTGGTCGACTCATCTTTCCACTCTCATGATAAATGTATATTCTATTATATGTATTCTCATGTCGTCCGTCGTTTTATAGGCGAAGCAGGTAGTAATTCAATTTATTGAATAGAAGAGACTACACCTTACTTCACGGCCTCTGCAGTAATGTACTATTTTGCACTTGACTGTGGCAACTTTCATTTGGGTTAATTACTTATAATCTTTTACTACTTCTAACTATTAATTTTCGAGTAACTATGAAATATTCTTGATTTCATTTATATATCCTATAAGCATTCGTTTTTATTTTTCGCACAATACATATACAATATTAAACAATAGGAACTATTTAAAAGTAAAAGAAAGAAGTACCTACTTAAATAGACTTACGTTTAATAGGTACTTACATTACCTAAAATGAAAAAAATAAGAATTAAATGAAAAATGGTTTCCAATGTTGGATCCCTGCAGAAGATCCGATGGGACTGGCTGCGTTCCCCCTTTGGATTGGTTTCAATTCAATGTTGAATCCCTGCAGAAGATCCGATGGGACTGGCTGCGTTCCCCCTTTGGATTGGTTTTTAGTTATGCCGATCCGTGGATACTTTGACATATTATTAAACGAGCAATATTCGTATACATATATTTGTAATCAATCACGTTCTCGAAAACGGCTCTAACGATTTCGATGAAATGTGCAATATAGGTGTTTTCGGGGGCGAAAGTCATATCTGGCAATAGTACATTATTGAAGAGGCCGGGAAATAGTAATTCGTGGATGGGTTGATTTTGTCGGATGCAGCGAACGCAGTTTAGTTCGTTATGAATTTTATTCGACAGTATTTTTATTTTTTAAAACAACTTGACTACCGAATCTAACAAGAGCAAGTTGATGTGGTAAATTGCTAGACCTTTAAACGTACCTAGGCATTGGCTGTTTATAGTTATTTGTCTTAATCAGAACATATTATGATTACAAGGTAAAAAAGTGGGTCTATATCGGGTGGCATAAAATTGTTGATCCTAATATTTTGTCGCATACCAACTTTGTGCCGAATATCGAATTGCATAAACATTGGTGTGCATATTTTTTATTTGCCGAAATTGTTATTCCTAATATCGATTGTCCTAAATATTTATTGTCCGAATGTTTATTGTGTCGAAGGTTTTTTTTTATAATGATTGATGTGCATAACTTTGATATTACTAATATTTAATGTACTAAAAATGTTGTGCATACATTTTGTTATGGTTATACTAGAATTATAAAAATAAATGTTTTATTTGTGGTTACCTAATCTTTCCTATTTAGGTACGTACTTTTAGAACTTATAACCCACCCTCATGTCGACGGAGCCCCGCTTCGCGGGGCCCCTATTTCTGCTCTGAGGGACAAAAGGCAACTAACGAACCTATCTAATTGATCTAAATGAAGGTTGCCTCAGCTAAGAATTGCCTAATACTTGAATAACCTATGATCCACCTTCGTGTCCACGGAGCCCCGCTTCGTGGGGCCCCTATTTCTGCTCTGAGGGGCAAAAGGCAACTAACGAACCTATTTTATTTATCTAGATGTAGGTCGGGTCTGCTGAGAGTTTACAAATAGTATAAAATTTAGGAAAAAATAGTAAAGGTGGTTTAATTTTAGCACGTTTAACAATAGGCAAAATAATTACTATGACAATGAAAATTAGGACTATTACTTTTTAGGTCATTCGATGATCGAGTAATCAATATTAGGATAAACATACTTTAGGACTTTTAAATGTGTATGCGCAAAAATGAATAGGCTAAATAAGTAGTATGCCACTCAACATTATGCCAAACATTCTCGGCCGAAAAATTTTAGGACGATCAACATTATGCGATACGACAGGCACCCTAAAAAAGTATATAGTAATGGAATTTCATACACTTTTCACGCCACTGCTCGGAAATGTGACAAAAGATGGTCAGAATCGCACGCGCAGTGCAGTGTTTCATCTTTAATTAGGTACTTTTCTCAAAAATGATCGGCAAAGTTGACTTTATTAGTATTTTACTTCGTACTTCGCGCCTTCAAGTTAACATTCAGCCTATATAGAGACACAGGAATCGGCCAACATACAGATAAAACTTTTATCATAAAGCCTGCAATACACATTCCTTAAGTTGACAATGGCGGGAACATACAGAAGATCGGCAGAATGTGATAGTGCGATCTGAAACATTGCAATATGAAAAAATTAACATATCACTTTAATATTTTTAATAATTACATTAATGACCTTTAATAGAAAGGGACTCGGACTCGCGTTATGGTTCTAGAACTTAGTTAGTGGTTAGGAATAGCTTGGAAAATATAAATTCAGACGTTAAAAAAGAGATCTTTTGTTCCGCGTAAGCACTTACCGGTCAATGGGTACCTACTCCGGGTACTCGAAAGGATTATTAAATCTATTTATTAATTCTATACACATCTTTACCTGAGAGTCGGAGTGACTCAAGATGATTTCAGTCATCACGTTTGTATTTATTTAATATAAAACAGTGTTATATATACTGCTTTATTCTTGTAACATATGGTGATCGTCAAGATCCACAAAACACAAGTTCATATACTTGAACTTTACATATACCGTCATCTACGTAAAATGTGACCATTTATATGTCTTGCACATAAAACTACTTTTTTTACGTCACATTCTAACATGCTCTTGACTTTGGTACATAAAACGTGACGATATATAAACGTGTTATATTATAAATATGTAGAGACGATATATAAACATTTAATGCTCCAGCCTGTGTCCTACCTGTTGGATCTATAGCCACAAACATCTACTAAACTATTACCCCATAAAACGAGTTTTGTCCCTTTCTTACTAATAAAAATAGGAAAGCGACAGGAATGTAAATGGGTGAACACACGTGCTATTAGTATGAGCAAAAAAAAAACAAGAATTATTGCAAATATGTAAGCAAGACGAAAACAATAAATTAAATAGAGTATTATATAAAAGGTACCGGAATCTAACAAATAAATATATGGAGAAAACTAAAAATAATTACATTAAACAAAATATATTAAATAATTTTAAAAATGAAAAGAAGGTTTGGGAAATAATAAACAATATCTGTGGCAGAGTCTGTAAATCCGTTGATGATGTAATCTTAAAACACTTTAAAGATGAAAGCAAAAGGATCTGTAACACTTTTGCTTATGGCTTTGATAATAACGTCCAAAACATTTGTTCTACTTGCGATGTAAAGTTATTACCTAATTACTCATACCAAACTGAGTCAAATGTATCAATGAGGTTAAGAAAAGCAACAAACGATGTTATACATAAACTAATTACACAGATGAATAAAAAAAAGAGCCCGGGCATTGATAACATACGTGTAAGGGACATATTGTGTATTAGTGCAGAGATTACACCAGTAATTACACATCTGATAAATGCATGTATCACCACGTCCTTATACCCCGATCCGCTAAAAATAGGTATTATTAGGCCCATTCACAAAAAAGGGTCCTATAGTGACGTTAACAATTATAGACCCATCACTATTTTGCCAAGCGTTGATAAGATAGTTGAGAGGTATTTCGAATCTGAGATAACCAGTTTCCTAACGACTAATAGCCTAATTAATGAAAAACAATATGGTTTTCAAAAAGGTAGAAATACCAGTCAGCTACTGTCAACTTTCGTCAATGAGGTCAACCAGCACTTGAATAATAGAAATCAGGTGCTGGTTGTCTTCATTGACTTCAGCAAAGCGTTCGATACATTACGATATTCCACGCTTTTCTCAAAATTAAAACAGGTTGGCATACGGGGCCCTCTGCTGGAATGGTTCCGTAACTATAACACAAATCGTAACACCGTGGTACGCGTAAACGGACAGGATAGCGACCCAATCCCTACGCTGCGAGGAACAGCTCAAGGATCAATTTTGGGCCCGACCGAATACTTAATTTACGTGAACGATATGTGTAACCTCTTCACTGAGGGCTCAGTATTTCAATTTGCGGACGATACTTGCATGGTTACATATGGAAATAGTGTGAGCGAGGCTCAGACGATGATGCAATGTAATTTCGATATTTAAATGGGCGCACGATGTGGGTCTGGTCATCAACGCAAATAAAACCAAAATTCTGCATATACACTCCCCATACATCAAAACTGATATCCCAGTAATCGTAGCCCACTCGCACACCTGCTTGCATGGCCGGCCCGCGGCGTGCGCCTGCGCACCGCTTGAGCTGTACGCTTACCATGAGTTTGACAATGACGGCTTACGCTAACGAGTATCGAGTTTTCTATCTGTGCATCCCGCTCGTACTGTCAAAGTGCAATAGAGATGCACAGATAGAAAACTCAATACTCGTTAGCGTAAGCCGTCATTGTCAAACTCATGGTAAGCGTACTGGTGGACCACCACACCTACCTGGGCCTCGTCATCGACAAAAACTTCAACTGGAAGCCTCATGTTGATCATATATGTCACAAGTTGAGATCATTACGAGCTAAAATGAATATACTAAAGTATAAAATACCGTATAACATTTTAAGATTGCTATATTTATCGCTAGCCGATTCAATAATAAGCTATGGCTTGAGTAGCTATGGACGTACATATAAAACCAACATGCGCTGCAACTACAAGCTACAATTGAGCATACTCAAAACTATTGCACCTACATACATGAAAAATAAACTTAAGGAAGAGTCCAGTGTATTTAAGTATTGCAAAGTAATGTCAATCTTTAACAAGCTTGACATGTCAATAGTTCTAGAAGACTATGATAAAATAAAATTGTTAAAAACTCGAGACAGGCATAAACAATTACGTAAGTTAGACTACCAACCTAGATATATTCTACCTAATTATATAAACGTATATGGTATGAGGCGGTGGGAGTACATGCTTCCTAACTTTCTAAATAGAATACCAGAAGATATACTCACAAGTGTCCTTGCCGACAAAAAGTCGTGCAAGATCGCATTAAAAAGATATTTTCTAACTGGGACAAATAGCGAGGTGTAGTTGCTGGGGTGAAAATGCAATAAGTACTCATCTATCTATCTTTTGTAATTGCCTATAAGTATAAAGATTAAGTATGATTAACTGTCGTGAGCGGTGCGATACATTCGCGTCACGCATAAACCTTATATAGGTTTCTGTACGCGTCTATTAATTTTGTATTGATTTTCTCTTTTAATATAAATAAATAAAAATAAAAAAAAAAACATCAAAGAAAAGATTTTTAACGGCATTTTAGCTAAAATAGGTTTGTTCAACGTTTTACTTGAAAGGTTAAATTAGAACTGCATGTGTCCTATGTCAAAAATAAGAAATTCGTTAACTCCCACCACATTACCATGCAAACGAAGTCGCAGGTACAGCTAGTACATATATATAATCATAGTAGTTGCACCGTTAGTAAGAGTATAACCCAATTCTTAATGGAGAGATTTGTGGGTGTCATTTTGGCATGAAGATTGTGCTAATTGCTCTCAGTCCACTACTGCTGCAAAAACGGCCTCTAGCTGTTAATTAAAGACATTTTTGCCTCCGTAATGGGGTCGCCAGCCGTTTCATTACAAAGCGATGAACTCGCTGCAGCCAGTGCTGCCTGTGTTGCTTCAGTTAACAATTTGAACTGCCAGCAAGGAAACTGAATATTTTCTAATAATAGACCAAAACTTTTTGGTGAACCTCATGTTGTGTAATGTGTAGGGAATGCAATAACCGGTCAAATTCCATAACCGGTTTCGATTAAGGTTATGACCGACAAATAACCGGTTTCGGTTATAACCGGTTATTTTTCATTACTGAATAAAACGGGTAAATATCACTAAATAACGGTATAAACTAGGTATCGGGCATAGCAAATGAAACAAAAGCTTAATTTTGACTTGGTTTATCAATTTTAAAGAGATTTATGAATATTATTTAAATTTAACAATCAACATTAGTAAAGTAACCATATAATATAATATAATATTAACAGTTCAAATCAACATGTTTCATATATCAACACGATTTTTTAATCGTATTGGCAGATTTAGGCCACGTGTGTCCACTTTTTTTAAAGAGGCGCACAAGATCCACTGAATTAACAAACACTCTAAACGTTAACCCGTCCAGTGTAATCATCCGTGTGACTGTCATCTCCATCGATTGTTCACTTTTATAATAGTCGGTCAATTTCCTTGTCTTTGGAACAGGTTCCTCTGATACGGATTCTTTTTGTGTATCTTTGTTCGTTGACGTCGAAGGCATAGAAGCCACCGCAACAGGAATGTTCGTGGTAGCAGTCGCGCCTGCAGCACCAGTACCAGTATGTCCAGTATTCAAATAATGTTGTTTCACTAGGTGAGTTTTTAAACTGGATGTGCTACCGCCTGAACTGCTAAGCACTTTTATTGCAGTGTATGCACTTGACTTTCTGGCCCGATGAAGAACGCAAGAAGTGGTTCCAAACCTCACTTTTACTGGTAAATTTTCTGAATTCTTCCATTCTTGAGGACAACCTCAAGCTCTGTCAAGCAAAATAAGTTTAAATAAATTACTGCACTTAAATTTTTGTACATTCAACAATAGAAAAACATATAATTTTAGATTGCTCTAACTTATGGTCATATTTATTTATTCGAGCCTAGGGGCTAAAAACTAGTAAAAACATTAGAAATACTATTAATACAATGTAAAATAGTTTTTGTGTTTGGTTAGCATTACATTATAAGTTGAATTTAAGCATAGACACATGATTATCATAAGTATCATGACATGATGTAAAATAATAAGTTTTGTTAAATACACAGATAGATTAAATTATAAATTACTAAAAATAGTAAATAAAACACTTTCTTACCTTAGAACATTTGTAACGGCAAATTATAGTTCAATATTCACTCAACCAACACCAACAGTTCAACACCTATACTATAATAATAACTTTTAAAAAATTCACTACAAATGTGCTATTTCCCGATAAACAGATTGGTGACTGACGTTCTAACTTTGCCGCTCGGGTAGATCCATTAGCTTAAACCAACCTTCCTTATCAGTGCGAAAGAGACATAAGATTCTTAAACAATAAGACGGTAATAAACAAATGAAGAGAAAGCGGCGCTGGGTTGGTTGCCGGGTGACGACCATCGTGGTATTTTCGGGATTAGCAGCTAGTATTAGCACTATTTATTATGTCTGTTGTTAACCGGTAGACCTGCATATATTTAGTTTTGACTTGAAATATATTTGAAGTTATTTAATGATCATTGCGTACATATGTTTATTACAATTAACAAAATCAGGATTTATATGTCAATTGGTATTTGTGATAGCAAATTATAGGCAAAAATGTCATACGAGAAATAACCGATAATAACCGAAACCGGTTATTTTAAACTCTCAATAACCGATTATGAAAATTGGCCAAATAACCGGTTATAACCGATTATTTCGGTTACGGTTATAACCGGTTTGCATTCCCTAGTAATGTGTCATGGAAACCACTAGTCTGCCACTATTTGTAGGAGATACGAAATTATGCACCACGATCTTCACCCAGTGTGATACAAGTGAACCCTGTGATATATTGTGATACAAGAGGCGAGATTGTTGATGAGAAAGCCGAGGATGTAATTATCAGAGCTCACGCGTTTCATACGATTCAATACATTTGTGAGGAAAAATCTTATTCAGATTCAGATCGGTTGTATGGAATACGTTCAATTTATTAGAGCCTATTCTGCCTTTTTCTCTGATCTGTGCTGTATTCATACTTACACCTTGCTGCAAGGTGCCAACGTGCCGTAATCGGGATATAACCATGAAACATATGTCGTAATGTTATAAAACACGCGTGTACCCAGGATTATGAGCCTAAAATCGTCGTAATAAGAGCGTTAACAGCGTAAGAGTGTTAAGGCGCGTTACTAGCAATGTGTTTAAAACTATTATATTACTAGCTTTTGCCGGCGGGTTCGCCCGCGTAGTAAAAGTAATTTTCCAATAATTGTTGAATTGCTATACGCCGCCAACTAACCTACTACTACTAACTTCCCCTACTTCCCCCCTTCGTCATAACCCTTGGTAAATTAATTTTTATTTACTATTATATTTATGCCCGTGTGGTGGCGGGTTAGAATTTCACTACCCTCTTTCTTCCCGTGTGTGTCGTAAAAGTCGATTAAGAGAGCAGGGTTGAAGTGTGTTGTGGGTGATGGGCTAACAACCTAAGCAATATCACTTTTTGTCGATCTTTTATACCCACATTTATGCTAAAAACGGCGCTGGAACATAAAGTTCATGTGCTCTGCCTGCCCCTTTTGGGAATAAAGGCGTCAATGTATGTATGTATGTACGTATTTCTGTTATTAAATTTACAATCATGATTAATGGCTGTCAAAGAACGAGCAGCTGTTATTTGCTAGGTCCCTTTATTTATTATAAATTTAATGCTATTTCACGTATATAAAGCCCATTAGGTGTAAAATAAATAGTTTTAGTCTCAATTTTAATGTATATATAATAAG
This sequence comes from Epinotia demarniana, assembly GCA_945867215.1. NCBI lineage: Eukaryota > Metazoa > Arthropoda > Insecta > Lepidoptera > Tortricidae > Epinotia > Epinotia demarniana. Next base: position 13,905,892 of record OX244259.1, on the reverse strand, counting down.
TGAAGTGTTTTAGTGACGTTTACAAGTGTTTTGTAGTATCTGAAATTTGTAACCGTCGTAGGTTATAAATTTGAATTATGTGTTCGTCTCGCAATCCTATCTGCTTGTTTTACACACTAATAAATGCCAATTGTGTTTGCAAGAAACAGTAAAACATTGTACAGATTTAAAAACACACAGTTTAGGCATAGTGAGACGTCACTATTGCATGTAAGTACCTATGTAAGTCGCTTAGCTTAAGTAAGCAGTTCCTTGATCTGTTTTTATGTTTTATTTCTTAAAAGAAACATAAATAATGCTAACTCGCAGAGCAGCCGCCGCAGCTCGCCAGCAGGTGGCTGACAAACTCCAACTTACCTTGCTTGAACTAAAAACATCCAAGGAATTGTGTGCTCAGCTGCTTAGTGAGAGAGAGGACAGTGAGAGGGAACTGTTATTAGTACTTGATAGCAGAGATAAGTTAAAAAAAGAGCTATGTTCATTAGAAAGTTCTTACAATGATGTAAATTCTGAGCGGGCCCGGCTTCAGGAAACGGTAGACAGATTTTCTGAGTGTGGAGCCGCTTATGAGGAGGCTTTGAAGGACATCGGCTCAATGGAGAGAGCGCTACATGACGCACATGAGCAAATCTACAAGCTACAGGAGGCCAAGAACAATGCTGCAGAGGCTCACACTCAGAGCTTATTCGAGGAACTGGTTGGGCCCGGCTCACAGTTGGTTACCCCTCCAATTGAAAACCCTGTGGTTACTATAGATTTAACCAATGATTCTGCCTTACCAAGGTTAGTAAATTGCAGTGGTAAAAAACTAAAGAAATATTTCAAACTGAACAGAATAATAAGAAAAACTCAAAAGTTGACAAAACAAAATAATATGTTTTTCAAGAAATTGAGATTTTGCAAAATAAATGTTAATTTAGTGGACAAGTTGGATATGTATTCTGCTCAGTTACAAAACAGTAGATCAAAATATGAAATTGACACACAGGAATTAAATTTAAAAATTCAGAGCTTAGAGGATTCAATAGAATCATTAAATAAAATGAATGAGAGTTCAAAAAAAGTGATAAGTGAATATTCATTAGCCATGGATGATTTAATATCCCAAATTAATTATAATTCAGAGCGGTTTGAGTCACTGACTAATGGCCAGTCTTGTTTATGTAAACTAGTGAGTGGTCATTCGTCCACTGGTGATTCAAACTCGAGCCTGTGTGCCAGTTTACCACCACCGGAAATTAATAATAAAAGCTCCCTCCACACTACACCTAAGTGCACACCTAGCTCTAATGCAATTATGTACTGTGATGAAATTGGAAGTAATATGGGCACATTTCTGAACCATCACCTAAAGGGACTTAGCACAATTAGCAATTGTCTGCCATATAGTAGCCTAGATAACATGTTAAATCAAATTCTTAACGACAAGAATATTCATTCAGAAACAACACTGCTAGTTCTTATGGGAAACAGGGGTAATGTGAACAAAACTGATTTAATTGAATTCTTGGAAAAGTTAAACACTCTTATAGTGAAAAAGGTTATTTTGTTCACATTCCCATATAGTAGTCAAATGTCAAAAGTGGAGAATGACACTAGATATAAATTAAATATATCTCTATATAACTGTTGTACATATAGTAGTAAGTTTAGTATAATTGACATGAACAAATATGTTAGTAAAAAACATTTGCCTATGTTTTTTTTGACTGAAGGTAAGTTTTACCTTTCCAATTATTGTAAGAGACAAATAGCTCTGTCGCTATCCTATTTACTTGACATTTATGCCAAGAATTTGGCACATAACTCAGCTCCTATTGAGCAGCCCAATGTTAACTTGGAATTGGTTCCAATCTTAACTAATAATTTAAATTAAACCTTAAAACAAAAGAGTACTCTGTCTCTGGCAATTTAGTTTTAAATAAGTATAAAAATTATATCCACCTGGTACATCAAAACATTCAGTGTATTAGAGGGAAAGATTTACAAATTGAACTTTTTTTGAATGATTGCAATATTGATATTCTATGTATAACTGAACATTGGTTAACCAGTAATGAATTAATGCCTCAATTTAATAATCACCAGGTGGGTAGTTCGTTCACCAGACTTCATTCCATACATGGTGGGTCGTTAATTATATTAAATAATAAATTAAAATTTAAGGAACGCAAGGACATTGTATCCTTGTCTGTTGAACGGGCCATAGAACTGAGTGCAGTAGAATTTGAGCAATTTATCGTTGTTTGTGTATATAGGCCGCCAGTAAGTAATTTTGAACTCTTTGAAAACATAATGGAATCTGTGCTTCTTAAAATATCGCGTTCTAGAAAGAAATTACTTATATGCGGCGACTACAATGTAAATATTTTGGAAAATTCAACAATAAGTATCAGATTGTTGAGTCTTTTCAAATCTGGTAATCTCAACCACGTATTTATGGAGCCTACTAGAGTGACTGCTACTAGCTCAACATGTATAGATAACATTTTCACTAATATTTTTCCTAGTAACAAAAGTATAATCAGCAAATTAGAATCAGATCACTTAGGCCAACTCATGGTATTTGAGACATTAAGGAAAAATATCGTGAAAAAACAAATAACTTTTGTACCAGTAACCACAGATCGTGTGGAAAGAATGAAACATAGTCTAGCTCAGGCACTACCCTTTCTGTCTTCCGATATGAGCCCTAATAACATGTACAATTCATTCTTCCATACTTTTATGGCACTTTATAATGCGGTATTTACTCGCAAATCGGCCGTGGTTACTAGTGCACCAGTTTTTAGTGAGTGGGCTACTGCGGACTTACATAAACGTAGACAAGTACTGTATGCCTTATATGAGGAACGGCGGTTTAATACGAGTGATGAATTTAAAGAACATGTCAAGCAATATTCGAAGCAATTTAAAATAGATTGTCATGTTGCCAAGCGTAATTATTTATCTCAGAAAATAAAAAATAGCTCTGACATTATTAAAACAACCTGGAAAGTAATAAACATGGAGACTGGCAGATCGAAAAACACACCGACTGATCTTAAAATAAAAATTGATGGCAGAATTGTAGATTCTAGTTTGGAAGTAGCTACTGAATTTGAATATTTCTTTACTGAGATACCAGTCTCCACAACTAAGTATTTAAATTCATCACCTTCCTCTGCCGTTACATTGTTGAAAGAAAACGCCCCAGAATGTAATACAAACCTCCATTTTGAACACGTTAGTTTCTCAGATGTAGTAAAGGCGTTTAAATCGATTAATGTCAAAAAAACTAGTGACCAGAGGTTAGGGAGTTTCTGTTCATGCACTCAAATGCATTATAGAAATCATAGCGCCTGATTTGGCAGTTATATTTAACAACAGTGTCGATTGCGGCGAGTTTCCTGATCTAATGAAACATAGTAAAATCACTCCGTTATTCAAATCGGGTAGCACTACTGACCCCACTAACTTCAGACCAATATCTGTGCTCCCAACATTTAGCAAAATTTTTGAAAAATTAGTTTTGTCGCAATTAATAAAGCATTTTAATATAAACAATTTGATGCATAACATGCAATTTGGATTTACCCGGGGTCGCTCGACAACCGACGCTGGTGTCGAGCTGATTAAACACATTTTCGATGCCTGGGAGGAATCACAAGATGCTTTAGGTATCTTCTGTGATTTATCCAAGGCCTTCGACTGCGTTTGTCATGAAACATTGATCAGGAAACTCGACTACTATGGAGTCAGAGGATCAGCACTGAATTTACTAAAGTCATACTTACATGGTAGAATACAAAGGGTCGAAGTGAATGGACAGCGATCACCGGGGTCATTGGTCTCGATGGGTGTACCGCAGGGATCAATATTGGGACCTTTCCTGTTCCTTATCTACATAAATGACTTGCCATATCTCGTAAAGACCCACCATGATATAGTATTATTTGCTGATGACACCTCACTTATTTTCAAACTTATAAGACAGCAAAAAGCTTGCAATGACGTAAACAATGCTATTTCTAAAGTAGTAAATTGGTTTAATATTAATAATTTATTGTTAAATGAGAAGAAGACTAAATGTATTAAATTTGTCACGAATCACGTTGAACACGAGCAAGGGAGTGTCTTTGTGAAAGATGAGGAATTGGAACTAGTTGATAGCACAGTTTTTCTTGGTTTAACGTTAGATTCTAAGCTTCAATGGGGTCCCCATATTGCTAATCTCTCGAATAGACTGAGTTCTGCAGCATTTGCAGTGAGTAAGATCCGTCAATTAACAGACGTGAAAACAGCTCGATTAGTATATTTTAGCTACTTCCATAGCATTATGTCATATGGTATTTTATTGTGGGGCAGTGCCTCGGACATTCATTCGATTTTTGTTCTGCAGAAACGGGCTATTCGGGCGATGTATAGATTGAAACAGAGAGACTCACTTAGGGATAAGTTTAAAAATATTAATATCATGACATTGCATTGTCAATATATCTATGAAAATATTGTGTATGTACATAAAAACATTGTCAATTTTAGGAGAAACTGTGACATACATAATATTAATACTAGAAATAAGCATAAGCTCGCGGTGCCCACCACTCGGCTCCAAAAAATAAAAAAATCATTCATGGGTAATTGTGTAAGGTTTTATAACAAACTTCCTGGAAACGTAGCTGAGTTATCTATTAATAAATTCAAAAACTATGTGAAACGTAAACTTATTTCTAAAGCTTATTATAGCGCACAAGACTACATGAATGATAAAACTTCTTGGGACTAATTTTGACTGGATTTATAATTTATTTATTCCGTTTGGAAAAATTTGACATTGTGTTTTTAATTAATTATTCTCGTTTTAATATTTGTTTTTAAGCAGTAACGCTGCTAAAGAAAATTATAAATTTTTAAATGAAAGGAAAAGTTGAAGAATTTAATGCTCCGAGCCGGATTCGAACCGGCGACCACAGGCATTCATGGCCCGTCGCTACTACCAACTCCGGCTCGGAGCATTAAATTTTTCAATTTTTCAATTTTTCCTTTCATTTAAAAATTTATTATTCTCGTTTTATTTATTTTTTGACATTAGATTGTCTTTCTAGAAACATTCTAGACTAGTATTTTTTTATATAAAATTTTAAATATTTCATTTAAATGTTACTTTTTATGTTTAATAAATTACTCGAAGTAATTAGCTTAAGATTATGTTTCTACCTGACGATTTGAAAGTGCTTGTTACTGGGCCTACTTGAATAAATATAATTTTGAGTTTGAGTTTGAGTTTGAGTTTAATGAGAATCTGTCCTCTGGAATAAAAGCTACTTTATGTTCATGAACACTAATGTTGAAATACCAAAATATCTCCACGAATTTCAAGTCAAATTTGTAGCCTGGACATTGCTATATAGGCTTGTTTCCTAAGATTTTTTTTCCATGCTTTTCGAACCAGTATTTAACATGTATACCCAAAAATTTGTTTTATTTTAACGGCGGCCAAAATGCTTAACTTATTAAAAGTAAGCAGATCTTCGTGCAGCACCTTGAATGTACTTATTACGGATCCCAATGTCTCCTACCCTCCCGTCCCGCCGCGCCGCTCGCACTCGCCTAGGTACCGATTGCTGACGATCGAGATGGCACCAAATACAAACTTTAAAACCTATAACCCTATATAATGCGGGTCTCGTTCCATACCTCAAAAGCAAAAATAGAACCCTTATTTATAGGATCACGTGTGGCTGTCTGTCAGTCCGTCTGTTACAACCGATTTGCTACGAAAAAAACTGGACCGATTGATTTGCTATTTGGCACAAATATTTTCATGAATTTTCATGTCCACAACATTACATTTCAACATCTATGTGATTTTCGTTATTAACGTACCAAAAAACCGTAATAACAACGCCCATATTGATATTTAGACGCCACGTTGGAATGTAAAACAATAGATGCCGATGTTGATTTTCAGATTTTGTCACCACATGTCTCCTTTTAGGGGTTGAATTCTCAAAAAACCAGAAACACCTGTTTACTCATTTGGGTCGTTCTTCTTTTTAACCGACAATGAATCGTCTTTTATATGTTTTTTGCGTTTTTCAACTATTGATAATGATGGTTTTAATGTTTGATTTTAATAAACGTTGCATGTATTTTTTATTAGGACTAATTCATGATTCTTTCCGTGGCGATAATGTTTTTTTTTATGATAGTTTTACAGAAAATACTGTGACAGAGTGGTCGTTTTCTGCGAGGACCACATTTTGGATTACCACTCTGTCACGCGATTCTATGGAAAAACCACCATAATGAAAAAACATTATCGCCACGGAAAGAATCATGAATTATTCCTAATATAAAATACATGCAACGTTTATTAAAATCAAACATTAAAACCATCATTATCAATAGTTGAAAAACGCAAAAAACAGAAAAAAGACGATTCATTGTCGGTTAAAAAGAAGAACGACCCATTTATCGTTAGGAATTATCCTGTGAATTCTCGAATAAAATTGTCTAACTAATCTTTTTTCTCCATACAAACTTTGGACCTCCTTTTTAACCCCTTTAGGTGTAATTATTTCAAAAACGCTGAAAGCACTTTATTTGTAAATGAATAAGTAATCTGTCCACAAAGTTTTAAGTACGTAGTAGCTAAAAATAAGTTTCCCTCATACAAAATTTGGACCCTCATTTAACCCTCTTAGCGGTGAAATTTTATAAAACGCTGAAATTACTTTTTTTGTATCCTAATAAGTTATCTTCCTAAAAAGTCTTAAGTCTCTAGTTCAATAAATAATGTTTCCCCTCCATAAACATTGCATCCCTATTTAACCCCCTTAGGGGAAGAATTTTATAAAACGCTGAAAGTACTTTTTTGTATCTTAATAATAATATTCCTACAAAGTTTCAAGTCCCTATTACAAAAAAATATGTTTCTCCCATACAAACTTTGCACCCCTTTTAACCCCCTTTGGGATAGGATTTCCAAAAGTCCCGTCTTATCCCTTGCCTACGTCATAAAAGGAAGTTCTGGTGTAAATATCAAGTTTGTAGTCCCAGTAGTTTTGAATACAAACTTTGCACCCCTATTTAATCTCCTTAGGGGTGGAATTTTAAAAACGCTAAGGATATTTTTATTTGTATCCTAATAAATAATCTTCCTACAAAGTTTCAAGTCTCTAGTTCAATAAATAATGTTTACCTCATACAAACATTGCACCCCTATTTGACCCCCTTAGGGTAAGAATTTTCTAAAACGTTGAAAGAACTTTCTTTGTATCTTAATAAGTAATATCCCTACAAAGTTTCAAGTCTCTAGTACAAAAAATAATGTTTCTCCCATACAAACTTTGCACCCCTATTTAACACCCTTAGGGACAGAATTTTCAAAAATCCCGTCTTATCCCTTGCCTATGTCATAAAAGGAAATTCTGGTGTAAATTTCAAGTTTCTAGACACAGTAGTTTTTAATTCAAACTTTGCACCCCTATTTAACCCCCTTAGGGGTAGAATTTTATACAACGCCGAAAGTACCTTTTTGGTATCAATAAGTTATCCTCCTACAAAGTTTTAAGTCTTCAGTTCAATAAATAATGTTCCCACATACAAACTTTGGACCCCCATTTCACCCCCTTAGGGATAGCATTTCCAAAAATCCTGTTCTATCCCCTGCCTACGTCATAAAAAGAAGTTCTGGTGTAATTTTCAAGTTCCTAGTCCCAGTAGTTTTGAATACAAAATTTGCACCCCTATTTAAGAGGGCGTTCAAAATTTCGTCAGGAATAAGCGACCATTACCGATTTTTGACGGTCTAAATCTAAGAAACGGAAAGATTTTTATAGATTCCGATTACTTATTTGCATAGCTCAACTCCTTTTATTGTGCGTAGCGGCCTCTGATTTAAGAAAAACTGAATATGTTGACCGAATATACCCGATTACCGACAGTAGTTTTCGGAAAAGAACGCCGAGCCATAAGTTTGACCGCCTAATTCTCCATGATGTTACATGAGAACCTAGTTGTGTTTTTTCTTTTCATTATTGTAATATGTCCGTATTGTGCGTAGCGGCCTCGAATTTTCCTTTTTTTTCACGTATGTATATATAAATTGATCTCAATTACACCATATTTTGCAACAATATCGTACTGAAAACACAAGGATTTTCTCATTATTGTTGAATTATTAGTAAATTGAAGCTTAAATAAAATTAAAGTTCATACTTTTACCAACACAATACAGTAAACGCACACAGCAATGATTTCCCACATTGTCTAAAGGAAAAACAGGACTGCATTATTTTCGCAGACGACACTACACTTATAATACAAGGGGATAGCAATTGTCATGCTGCATTTGAATCAAAAGTTAACATTACATTAGCAGAAGCGGTTGAATGGTTCGAAAATAACAAATTGAAAATAAACATGTCAAAAACTAAAGCAATGCAATTCTGTTCATACAACTCAAACCCACTGCCTATACAAATTAATTATGGCAATTTAAATGTAGAATTAGTTGACTTTGTTAAATTTTTAGGTTTTAATATTGACACCAATTTAAATTGGAAGCTTCATGTTGACACTGTTTGCAAAAAACTAGACAGGTTTGTCTTTGCACTCAGAAGAGTGAGACAAACAGTGTCATTAGATGCAGCTATAACTGCGTACCACGGTTACGTCTCATCGGTCTTAAACTATGGAATATTACTGTGGGGAAATTCCGTAGAGTCGGATAAAGCATTTAAACTTCAGAAACGGTGCATTAGGGCCTTGGACAACGCGTGGTTTTTGCAAAGCTGTAAGCCTTTATTTATAAAATTTAATATACTCCCGCTGCCTTGCCTGTACATAAGAGACGCATGTCTCTTCGTTAAGGACAACCCTAGTCTCTTTATAAATCGGTACGACACCAGTGCTAGATATACAAGGGCCCAGTACCAAAACCTGTTATACCAACCTCGCTGCCAAACAGTTATCTATAAAAAAAACTGCTACAATATGTGCATAGTCATTTATAACAACTTGCCTGATGACCTTAAATTGGAAAATAAGAATTCTTTTAAAAGTAAGTTGACAAAATGGCTGCAGGAGAAGTGTTTTTATAGTGTAAATGAGTATTTGGCAACAGACATAAGTAATTAAGTTATCTCTTTGACATACATACAAATTAGGTAATTATTAATTATAGAATAATCTGATGAAATGACATGTACGAAAATTTAGCTTTATGACATAGTAATACTTTGCACACCTGCATGCAGGTAGAATATGAGAAACAAAAATAGCTTTAAGACCTTACCTGTCACCATATTCCGGCAAATAAAGAAATTTTGAATTTTGAATTTTGAATTTAAAAAAAATACAACTTTTTCCAACATTTATATTTTTAAATAATCTTTCAAACATAGTATAAATTTACCCTCGCGCGCGATCTCTTGCCAGTGCCAGTACCGGCTTAGCCGTTGTCTGGGTTGGACCTGTACGTCGTGTAATTGTGGCTATTCACGAAGGCTAACCGTCAACTAAAATATTATTTTGATCTCCGACTAGGCATAGTTGTTATCAATGTCGGGGTCAAACTATACTAGTGAGTCATTCGTGAGGCTAATCGAGACAACTTACGAATTGCATAACTGCCATGTCAATTATTTTACGAGTGATCGTGATACTTGGTGATTTTTTATAAGCTTTTATTTAGTTCACCTATCCGTTGCCTGTAATTCAATCTTTCAAGTTAAATTTGATCCACTTCCTGGTTTCCGATTGAGCTGAAATATTGCATGCATGTATAAATTGGATGACAATGCAATATTATTATGACATAAAGCTGATCTGATGATGGAGCTGGAAGGTGGTCATAAGAATTCTGTAATTAAACGACGCAACCCCATCGAGTTTGGGCTCGTTTAATTCGTCTTGACGAGTACTTTGGTACTATATGGTAACCAGGGTCTGATGATGGAGCTGGAAGGTAGCCATAGGAACTCCGTAATTAAAAGACGCAACCCCATTTCATCAGTCCACTTTGTGGCGGGTCCGCTGCGCCATCTGGTACGTGGTCTCCGCTCGAGAACCTTTCCGCCCCAACGGCTTTAAAGTATTTTATTTCTCTGTACAAGAAACTACAAACCACCGACATAATATGCAGGGTTGTTAAAAATAACAATATGAATAAAAAACTTTTTAACCGACTTCAAAAAAGGAGGAGGTTATATGTTTCACTATTTTTTTTATGTACGTACGTTCGCCGATTTCTCCGTCAGTTGTGGCCAGATTAAAAAAATATATTTAAAACATGTATACTTCTGAGATGGTCCCATCGTCACCAAGTCAGGATCTGATGATGGGATCCCAGGGAAATCAAGGGCAACCCTCAAATATTACGTACTTATTACGTGTTTCACGAATTCTCTAAAGCTTTTCAGGTATGAACTTGCGTCTGGTAGTCATCAGTTCATGTTGGTGGGCTGATGATGGAAGGTACAACTCCTCAACGTTTAGGAGTTGGAGGAGTTTTTTTAAATCTTATACACCGTTCATCATATTCTTTCAAGTTATTCAGGTGAGCACACGTCAGGATCTGATGATGGGATCCCAGGGAAATTGAGGGTACCTAACCCTCAAATTTTATAGGCACGCGTGTAGTTGACATCGGTATTTTCTATTATGACTCGTGTATTTATCTTTGGAAATCGTAATTTTGGTGAAGTTGAACTGGTGATGAAGAGACCAGGCTAATGGAGAGATCCATTCTCCTCCTCCTGGAGCAGTCCTTAAGGATGTAAAATACGAATTTCACGAAAATCAGTTGAGTGATCCAAGTAGAGAGTGCAAAAACCGGTCAAATTTCAAAACGGGTTATTAACCGGTTTTTACTAAAAGCTAAAAGAATTGTATTGGAGGATAATTTTACTGTAAGAATGTTAGTTCTGGTTTATTAGTAGGCGATGTGTAGTTCAATAAGTAACTAACCTTTTTTTTACTTTTTATACATCATCATAATTGTCCTTTTACAGTCAAGGAAAATGATTCGCTTACCGTTTCGCTGAATTATTGCTTGAGAGATGGACATATCTTAAGGTTTATATTCGCTTCAGCAAGCGAGTGTTGACAACGACGATTGATAACGTGAAAGTTCGGAGGCTGGTCCGAAATTATTGACGTTAATATCATCTACGATAAGATGATTAATTCAAAGTCTATGTCATGGTAGTGCTGTACATGACTCGTAAGGCCGATACGTATTTTATCGCTATCATACTAACTTTAATTAAACTTACTAAAAATTAATAAGTTACAATTTACTAATTTTCTTGCTAAATAACGGTCTCGGCTCACAATTTCAAGTATTTTATAAATGTAACTCATTGGTTTATAGTGTCCAAACCCGGTTATTTACCGAACTCAAAAAGTTCCGGTTAACCTGTTTGCATTCCCTAGAGCAACCTATAGAGGGGACAGCCGGATAGCCGGGCAAACGAAAGCATTATTGCCCTATAGTTGAATATCGAACTCGCTCACAAAATTTCATGTGAATCTGTTTAGAGATGCAACCTATAGAGGGGACAGTCGGATAGCCGGACAGCCGGACATACGAAAGCATTTTTGCCCTTTAGTTAAATATCGAACTCGTTCATAAAATTTCACGAGAGTTGGTTCAGAGATGCAACCTGTAGAGGGGACCGCCGGATAGCCGGACAGCTGGACATACGAAAGCACTTTTGCCCTATAGTTACATATCGAACTCGCTCACAAAATTTCACGAGAATCTGTTGAGAGATGCGACCTACATATAGAGAGGACAGACGGACCACTTAAAAAAAAGCATTTTATATTAAAAAAAACAGGCCAAGTGCGAGTCGGACTCGCGCACCGAGGGTTCCGTACAAACCATAACAAGCAAAAGTTGTAGTATGTTTATTACTAAATGATAAATGAAAATGGAATCTGTAACATTACAATGTGCGAAGCTGGGGGAGCATAAATTTAAACAAGGTCTCTTTATCAATTTAGTAATCCTAAAAAAAAATAAAAAATTAAGAACCACATCATTTATCTCTCACTTATAATAAATCTCTAAATTAAAAAAAGAATCAGCCAGTATCAAACTAACCATTTTTGTGTCCCGAATGATCTCGGCTTCCCGTGAACGGAAATACTTTAAACTTTTTTTACAAGTACATTACTATTCTAGCTAGGACTTAGGATAGTTTTTATCCGACTGCGATGGTTAATACATTTTCGGAAACATTTGAATCTCATTAAATTATTCATTTCTTCTGCTTGAAATCGTAGCCGCCATATCTGTCAACTGTCAGTGGCGTTAAAATGGCGGCCTTGCCTTAACTATCCAACAGTACCTAATAATTTCGATCCGGTGTTGTGATAGACCTTCACAATACGCATATTAAATTCTAAAGCATAAAAAAATAATCGATTCCGATATGGAAACTTATATGCGCTAAATTCGTATTGAGGCGTAATTTCAACAAATGGTTCAACAAATTTCAACAAAATTACGTCAAACGTCAAAAGTCTGACCGACTTCCTTTTTTTTATGGCATGGAATATTTAGCACTGTCATCGGCTCATCGCGTTCAGCCATGAAGTTTATTTGAGTTTCTGCAAGATTACACGCTGAGTATTTTATCACGATACGATACTGCACGGCTATCACAAGACGGCGCGCGAGGTCTCTCGATTTTTCTCGCACTATACGTCTCTTTCTAAGTTGTCTAATAAGAGAGTGACGGATAGTTCGAGAAAAATCGAGAGAGCTTGCGCGCCGTCTTGTGATAAGCCATGCTGATTTGTCAGTATTTATATTTATCAGCAATAAACGTATGTATTCAATCAGTACAGAACGGGCCTTTATAAACATTAATTATCAACCGCGTCTGTATTAAGGCGGTATTATAACTTCGTACTACGCGCCTTCAAGTTGACATGCAGCCAATATAGAGACACAGAAATTGGCCAACATACAGGAAAATACTTTTATAATGAATCACAACCATATCACAACATACATTTAATTAAGTTGGCAATAGCGGTAACATACATAAGATTTGGCAGAATGTGATCTGAAACATTGCAATAAGTATGAAAAAAAATATATCGGAGTGACTCAAGATCATTTCGGCCATCACGTCTTTATTTATTTAATATTAAGTGTTAAAAATATGTACAGAAGAAGATCAATAAACATTTAATGCTGCAGCCTGTGTCCTACCTGTTGGATCTATTGTCACAAACATCTACTAAACTTTTCCCCCGATATTCATAAAATTTAAAATACCTATGTTAAATAAAACGAGATTTGTCCTATTCCTACTAATTTAAAAATCAGAGTGACAGATAAAGACGAACGAATCTTAACGTCATTTCAACTAAAATGGGTTTATTCCACGTTTTACTTGATAGGCTAAATGAGAACTGCATGTGTCCTATGTCCAAGAGAAGAAATGCGTTAACTCCCACCACATTACCTTGCAAACGAAGTCACAGGTACAGCTAGTTTTATAATAAAACTGATATACCTGAAATACTTACACTAGATTTGCAGCAGCCTGGCAAAACTTCTTTTATCAAAGTGGTTTATTTACAAAGTTTTTACTCACTATCTTTTTATAAATCCGGTTCAAAATACTAATTAACTGTTAAAATTGAAAAAAATTAACCAGACCTGTAAAATGTTGACTGAAAAAGGTATGAATAGTACCACATTGAAAATTGAAGTTTGAAAAAACGTTATCTATAGTTGTACTATTTCGTGTAGTGCTAGTGCTTATTAACGGAAACATGTTTAGGGATGAAAAATATGTGGAAATTCCATTTTGGGGATTCATTCTAAAATCGATATTGAAGTCTCCCACAACAATCAAACGGGAACACGGGGTATAGCCCCTTTGGGGTTGCTGCCGTATATTGTTATATTTATGCATTAAATTGCAACATTAATTTGACATTGTGGTGATATTATATATATAGATACAGTTATCACTCTGCCTGACATCAAACATTTCAAAATGCAAGCATTCACAATGGCCGTTTGCAGCACCTGGGTTATTTAAAAAAAAATATCTTGTACATGATGCATCTGGGATGGCATCCTTTAGATTGCGACGTACATAAGCGATAGATCCCCAACCTGGATTTGCTTTAGATATAGCTGGACTTTCTACTCTGCACACCTCATAAAAACCATCAAGTTTAAAAGTGTCTCTACTACATCCCAGTTTTAAATTATGCGACTTATATTGCTATTTCTTATGATTGCGTGGACATAAAAGTTTCGTTTTGCTAAATTGCTACAGCTGAAAGGTATTATAGACCTGAGTATTTGATATGAATTTCAATTAAATACCTCTACGCGTTTACGAGGAAAAAGGTAGTGAGTTTAAAATTTATAAAAATATATTTGTATGATTTTACTATAAATGTATACTTTTCGTAATTTTTCCATTGTCTGTGCTATATGAAGTTTCTTCGTGCCAAGTTTCAAGTTTCTGTGTTAACGGGAAGTACCCTTTAGGTTTTGAGTTTCTTGCGAGTACCCAATTTCAAAATATGCGACTTAATTTGCTATTTCTTTTGATTGCGTTGACATAAAAGTTTGGGTTTGCTACATCTGAAAGGTCCTATAGACATGACTTATTTGACATGAATTTCAATTTAAAATCTCAACACGTTTACGAGGAAAAAGGAATAAGTTTAAAAAAATTAAAATCATTTTTTTGTATGATTTTACTAAAAATGTCTACTTTTCTTAATTTTTCCTTTGTCTGTGCTATATGAAGTTGCTTCGTGCCAAATTTCAAGTTTCTGAGTTCACGGGAAGTACCCTTTAGGTTTTGATTTTCTTGCGAGTACCCAATTTCAAAATATGCGACTTAATTTGCTATTTCTTTTGATTGCGTTGACATAAAAGTTTGGGTTTGCTACATCTGAAAGGTCCTATAGACATGACTTATTTGACATGAATTTCAATTTAAAATCTCAACACGTTTACGAGGAAAAAGGAATAAGTTTAAAAAATTTAAAATCATTTTTTTGTATGATTTTACTAAAAATGTCTACTTTTCTTAATTTTTCCTTTGTCTGTGATATATGAAGTTGCTTCGTGCCAAATTTCAAGTTTCTGAGTTCACGGGAAGTACCCCGTAGGTTTTGCGAGTGTCGAAAAACTCAATTTTTATAGCATAAACGACTGTATCTTTTGATTGCGTTGGCTTTTAAGTTTGATTTTTTCACAGCTCCAAGGGACAACAGACCTGAGTATTCGATATAAATTTCAGCTTGATACTTCCAAGAGTTCCTGAGAAAAATGGTCTTGACAGACAGACAGACAGACAGACAGACAGACAGACGGACAACAAAGTGATCCTATAAGGGTTCCGTTTTTTCCTTTTGAGGTACGGAACCCTAAAAAGACGTAACTACTTAAATATTATACTTTGTCAGAGTATTTTAATATGTATAGAAAATATGTGCACAAAAAGCAAATACTTGCATTGTTCAAGTTAGGGCACCACGTTAGCGAAGTAATACTTACCATCTTTTAGTGCAAGTATAATATCGGTCGCGCATTCGCTCCAACGGTGCGCTATACAGCTACAGTAAGCTTGTGTGCGTGCTAGTAGTATTTACACACACACAACGCACTACGCGTCTCAAAATACCGAATCCTGAGCGAGCGCTTTTTTCAATAGCACTCTTAATCCCCTTAGGGGTGGAATTTTCTAAAACGCTGAAAGAACTTTTTTTGTATCTTAATAAGTAATATCCCTACAAAGTTTCAAGTCTCTAGTACAAAAAATAATGTTTCCCCCATACCAACTTTGCACCCCTATTTAACACCCTTAGGGATAGAATTTCCAAAAATCCCGTCTTATCCCTTGCCTACGTCATAAAAGGAAGGTCTGGTGTAAATTTCAAGTTCCTAGTCCCAGTAGCTTTGAATACAAAATTTGCACCCCTATTTAATCCCCTTAGGGGTGGAATCTTCTAAAACGCTGAAAGAACTTTTTTTGCATCTTAATAAGTAATATCCCTACAAAGTTTCAAGTCTCTAGTACAAAAAATAATGTTTCACCCATACAAACTTTGCACCCCTATTTAACACCCTTAGGGATAGAATTTCCAAAAATCCTCTCTTATCCCTTGCCTACGTCATAAAAGGAAGGTCTGGTGTAAATTTCAAGTTTGTAGTCCCAGTAGTTTTGAATACAAACTTTGCACCCCTATTTAACCCCCTTAGGGGTGGAATTGTGTAAAACGCTGAAAGTGCTTTTTTTGTATCTTAATAAGTAATCTTCCTACAAAGTTTTAAGCCTGTAGTTCAAAAAATAATGCTTCCCCCATACAAACTTTGGACCCCCGTTTTACCCCCTTAGGGGGTGAGTTTTGAAAAATCCTTTCTTAGTGCTCCCCTACACCTTATAAGGAACCTACTGGCAACTGGCAAGTTGAATTAAGAACAAAACAGACCATAAACAAGAGGTGTCAATGTGTCATGTTTCCAATTTCCCACCAAAGTTCCAGTTCAAAATTAAAAGACGAAATATGTTAAATATGATAACTATTCGTTATTAATAACTTCTTAAGATTTGATTCGTGTTTGTGAAGTGAAGAAAAATGTGTACGTTCCTTTTAAAATGGACGAAGAAGAAAATAACTGCACCGCTGATGAAATTGCGTGAGTAGTAATAGAAGTAACGGAAAACTTACTGCCTGAAAAATCAAATTATGCTATTTATTTAAAATAGTCTTAGAAAAAATATTGTATGCAACGGTGTATAACTTGGTCTTAAAACGCTCGTGGCGTCTTTAATTGCGATGCTCGCCAAGGCTCACATCGCAACTCACGACACTCGCGTTTTAAGACCCTACTTATACAACAGTTGCATAAAATACTATTTCGTGTCCGTCTATTATTTGTCAGGTTATTACTCAGAAATTGTAAAGTTCAATTGGGCAATATCTAGGCTAGGAGATGCCTTTTGTGTACCGCTTCATATTATAATGTGCAATTATGAGTGAGGACTGACAAAATGCGATCCAAGCACATTTTTTTTTATTGACTCCTTTTCGTAAAATGATTTACTTTTCTGGTCTGTCTATACGTACCATGTATACCGTTTTATAGTCGGCCACCAATATCGAGCATAAGATATATATTGCAAAATCGATGACTATTCTAATAAAATATGAAGAATAATTTTCGTTTTGTTTACATCGGTGACATTCAATGACTTCCAACGTATGTTGTCAAGAAAAACATTGCAATTGAAATAAATTACTTCCACTGAAAATCCGCAACAGCGAGGGTTTTTTTTTTTTTTCCTCCTGTCTTTCTAAGTTGGGCCCCGAAGGGGCCCGCAACAGCGAGGGCTAAATAGGAACTTGTCAGGCTTACTAATGCTTCGAACAGATAAGACAGAGAATAACTATAGTGATTTGTGTCACAAGGGAGCAAAATAGTATATTTACGGCGAGGGCGGTGTATTGAATCCTGAACGTAGCGAGGGATCCTACAATAGAATCCTGAGCGTAGCGAGGGATTCTAACGTAGGATCCTGAGCGTAGTGAGGGATTCAAGTGTTTACGCCCGAGACGAAAACAATTTTGCTACTATTTTTCACACCGACTATGTGGAAATTAAAAAAAGCTATTGTTAAAATATATCTAAATTATCTTAATTTTTATTACTAATTTTTAAATATTACGAAATATTTATACATCTTTATACAACATTGTTATAGTTAAAACTTGAAATATGTTCGTTTTGAATCGACTACGATGAAATTACAATCGATTATTTTATTAACATCTGTGTTTAATTGGCACATTGCGTACAAATGTTCCAATGCCAATGTATAGATTAAAAAAGTAGCTTGAATAGAAAAGTAGCGTTTTGGTCCCTCTCGTCGTGGAGCAAAACTTACTTTTCCGAATGAAAGGTGTGAAAAAATCATTGTATGACACCAATATGACACTCTAGTATAAAGTTCGAAAGTAAACCCGAAACAGAAAACATTTGTCATAGTCCATATACTTACTCCAAAAATACTTCTTATACGACGATATTTACTAGCCCCTTAGCTCTAGTAGAGGATTTGTCTGTTTAATATTTTTATTAATGGACCTGGTTAAGTTTATCTCGATAAGGAGAAATACGTTGGTTTTTATGAAACTTTAGGTACCTACAATGGAACATTAGGGCATATGTTGTTTGTTCTACAAAGCATCCATGTTTAGCAAATTTTATCAAGAATAATACAAATGTGGTAAGTCTATATACGTATAATGTTTTACTGCGATATATTGCTACTTATTACACTTCTTTATGTACACTATTTTTGTATAAAATAATAAGTAAACGACCTTTGTAGTGCCTGGGGGTGAGGATGTAATAAATTAGTTATGATCACCTATTTGACCAAGTTCTGACACATTTACAATAAACATTTCCATGAACGCACCCAAGAAAGTACCTTTAGTCAACAGCAGATATATATCTGCACTTACGAGGAGCTCAAAAAGGCCTACACATTAATGTCAAACAAAGAAAGAAAAGTAGCTAAATCATTCTAGGCAGACATGTGCTGCTGACTGTACTTACTCACGGACCTGCGCATATTATAAAATCATGTTAGTATAAAGTACCTACTCGTAAGTATGACAGCTATGTTACATGAAACACACAATTTGCTGTAGCTACATTCTCCCGAATTGAGCTTAATAACTGGTGGTCTTACTATAATTAACCCCCTATGCAAAAAGAGAGGGGTGTTATAGATTAACGTGTCTGTCCGTGTATCTGTCTGTGGTATCGTAGCTCCCAAACGGATGAACCGATTTTCGTTTAGTGTTTGTGGTGTCATACATAATTTTATCCCGAGTGTTGTCAGCCATGTTTCATGAAAATCTGGTCAACCGTTTCTGAGATATTGGACTTTAAATGAAAATGTCGGGGGTTTTCAACTTTTGTTATAATTTATAATGTTAGAATTCAAAAACTGAAAGGGTTATTTTTATAAAGAACACATTTTCATGGTAACTATCTAAATCTAATATTTTACTTAGTAAGTACGTAGTTTAATGAAAAGACCCAACCCACTAGAGATCACCATTAAAAGGTACTTAAGGCTTTTGCGTTATCTAGAAGGTTCTTATTTCAAATTTTACATGACATGGGTCGGTCTTTTTCATTAACCTACGTCATATAGACATTTTATTTCTTGTTCAGTATTAGTTATTCAAAAGGCTTCAAATATATCCTGCAGGCTGACTTATTTATTCACTATCACTACTCGACAGACGAACATGACTGAGTCAAAATTTAGAGTCACAGAAAACTAAAGTACTTAGGTATTACCTATATCATTATAATGAAACAGAATTTTGGACACAATGTTAACTATTTTGGAAACAACGCTTAATCAAAGTAGATATTCCGTTAACAAGGAACATTTGTAACATCTCAGAAATATCTGCTTATCTTGTTCTGTATTCGCAGCAGGAGTTGATAAAACTGACAAGCAAATTAGAAGAACATAAAAAGGATGATTCGGTATTTATAATCCTAGCGCCCTGCAATGTACATAATCATATTCAGCCTGCTAAATTACGCGATCGATAACTTATGCTGGGGTCAACTCCTCCGTTGATTGGTCGAACGCGGCTGGCGGGTTCCCAAATTGCAGGTTGCGACTAGGAATAGCGCTCAACATGCTTTGCATATCAATTTAGTTGAGGAAAAATATAACTACAATGAAACGACGTCGCTCACTTTTTTCATTTCGTATATAGATTAATAATATATAAATAAACCTACACTGCTAAATAGAAATATCTCAGTACATAGTTTCGATCCAATATGGACAAGCGAAACGATCAACTTGTTACAGCTGCTTATCGCGTCTAAATATAATTACAAATAGATGAAGCGTATTTTAATGGCTTTTGGTCTTGCGATGTGAGCCGCTGACGATCTTGAGTAGCCTTACGACGGGCGCCTCGAACGCCAGCGAGATCGCGAACGATGTCACGAACGCCATCACCGCGTACCCCGAGTACGAAATGATCTGAAACAATAAAACACGCCTTTACCGACATGAAAGCATAAAAGTTTCGCTCTGCCGGATCGCTGCCACAGACGTGAGCGGGATAAAATACGGAGCGCACCGACTGACACCGTATTATTTAGCCTCCATGGAGAGGCTATTGAATGGCGGTCGGATATTGTCAAACGGAATGAATACGAACGCACCTCCATAATCTCTATTCTGAATCCGCTTTTATGCCTTGCGGTTAGAGCATTTTACCCTAAAGGCCTAAAATTGAACTCTGGTAGATATTCGATTTAACCAACAAAGTTGTTGAACAAACGATTTGCTTCGGCTGCACAAGCGTTCCGCGTAGGCGGAGTCGGGATCGATTGATTTAGTACCCCCCCGGTGCCTCTTCTCTGTACTCATTGAAACTGGGATACGAGACTGCCTAAAAATAAATATCCTTCAAATATTACATTCCTTCCTCACTGTCCCTAGTCGCACATAGAAGGCTTCTCTGTCGAATATTGCCTTCGTGGAATCATATTTTGACGACCGCTTTAGCCTAGTTGGTAGTGACCCTGCCTACGAAGCAAGAAGTCCTAGGTTCGAATCCCGGTAAGGGCAAAAATTTATGTGATGAGCATGAATATTTGTTTCTGAGTCATGGATATTTTCTATGTATTTAAGTATTTATATCTATTATATATATCGTCGTCTAGTACCCATAACACAAGCCTTACTGAGCTTACTATGGGACTAAGTCGATTAGTGTAAGATTGTCCCCTTATATTTATTTATTTTACTTATTTATATTTATACGAACTTTAGATTTAAACCCGAGCTTTAGTCTTTAGGACGAACCTATACCTCAGCGCATCTGGGATACTTACGAGAGCTCGTGTGTCAGGCAAAACATTTATAGGTAGTTTGATAATTCATTGCAAAGCTTTCATACAATATATTTCTTGTCCGAGATGTTGATAAATTATGAAACCCGAGGGAATAACAACAAGACTTTGGTGTTAAAAGTTTTCCTGAGAATTGTTCGGGCAGTTCCACGGGTCGCCGCCACGTCCTAGGGGAATGAAAACTGATCTCTTATTTGCATGATTTCGTTTTAGAGCACTTTTCGAGTTTGCCCACCAGTTCGTCACGTACGTGGGGAGTAAAAGATTTATATCCATATTATTACGAATGACAACAGTCATACCCACGGGTCGCTTCAGAAGCATATTTCATGTGAGGTACTTACACATTGTTCTATGCTGAATTGCTGATTGTAACTATACATATTAACAAAGTCAGGAGAGTTATTAAGATATTTCTATATATACATAGGTATATGAAGGGATTCGAAAAGTGACCACGAATAAGAAGACGAAGACTATTGTCCAGTAAGGGATTAGCTTGTTTTAAGGCTCCCATGCAGTATTTAGGTACGATCACGTTGAATAGAGCTAATCTATTTTACGGTTGAAATTCGTTAGAGAATAATTCCTCCTTTCACGATTGCACTTGATTCGGTCAAACTGGTTAAAATCAGAGTGTCGTCTTAATTAAATAGTTCAACGGGTTCAGTCTAGGATCAACTATTAGCAAGGGGCGGACACTCCGCGATTTACGTTCATCGCTACAAGTGCATCATGCCGGTGCCCCAACGTTGGGTAACCGGTATGTAATTGTAGCGATGAACGTCGACGTCATCGTCGACGACGTCAGAGGGCCATATATCTTAATGTTTTGGCTGAGAAAAAAGCGCCTTTTGTAAAGATCAAAGGAGTGTCCCTTCTGTACTTGTACTATTATCTATTCTGTGCTATTAGGTACTAATTTAGTTTTGCTCGGCCCACTGAAGTTCTGAGACTTGAATCGAGTACATTTCTATTAAAATCTACTGTTCTATCCTTATTCTATTTTTGTACTTTTCCGCTGACTTTCTTTAAATAAAATATGTCTATCTTACTATTACTAAGTATATTCTATTAAGGGGGCGTTTCGGAGCAGCACCGCGCGAAGTTTAGGTTTTTAGCGCTACTCACACAACGATAGAGGCTCGCGCACCGCACACGCACACATGCACGTATACACAGTGGGGCGTCGGACTTTGAATCGCCAACAAAATTGTAACTTTGGATTTTGTTACCAAATATAAAAATTGTTATGTCAAATATAGGTTTTTCATCTTAATACCTACCAACGTTCGCCCGAACCGAGCGCGCAGCCTATCTAACTATGTGGACAGTTGTTTTGTTCGACCGAACGGCTTATAGTTAAAGCAATGACGCGTAATTCAATGTTGGAGAGGCAACCAGATGGCTAGCGGTATTTGAGCTTCCGAAGTATTGTGGAACCACCCTGTGCAACCCGAATTGAGCCAACTGTGACTGGTTCGGAAATAGGAGAAGGGTTGTAAAAAAAAATGTTGCGTGGCAACCGATTGAAACGCGGTAGCCTGAACGTGTGTACGCTGTCTATATAGTGGAATTTTTATGCCATCCCTCCTAGTGTGACCGGAGCCGAGTAAACGAGCGAAGAAAAAAAAAAAAAAAATTGGCAGGCAACCGCTTGAATACAAACGCGAAATTCGACAAAATGGGAATACGCCAAGAATACGCGCAATAAAAGGTTTTGCAATCAATTGCCATGGACAATTTTTGCTTGGGAGGGACGGTTGCCTCTCCGACATTGAATTACGCGTCATTGCTCTGAATATTAGGCGAGGGCGATTTTTTCCATATGTAGGAGGGTCGGGCGGAACTGGTGGAGATTCATTATTTTCCCCACTCTCGTTAACCATGATATTTCACGAAATTAAAGTCGATCTACACACTCTTTAGGTTTAATCAGTTTGATTAGAATTACAAATAGCACGAAATAATCATAAACCACTCGGATGAAAACAGATTACTAATTCTGTAACACGGAACGTGAGGAGATTCATTATTATCCCCACTCTCGTTAACCATGATATTTCACGAAATAGAAGTCGATCTACACTCTTTAGGTTTAATCAGATTGATAAGAATTACAAATAGCGCGAAATAATCATAAACCACTCGGATGAAAACAGATTACTAATTCTGTAACACGGCACGTGATGAAGTCGGCGGAAGGTTGGGAGCACAACCGCACTACAGCTCGCGTCTCATTCCAAAGTGAGTTGCTTGTCAACGTGTTTCCCACTCCACCTCCATGTGACAGCTGTCAGATTATATGATTATAATGTAAGTATGAGAAAAAAATTGTTCGTTTCCGGAACATCGCCGGCCGCTGCCGCTGCACGCTCGCTACGCTCGCTCGGCTCACACCCTGTAGGTTCGCGGTTCTTCCTAACACTCCTCCTCGCTTCGCTCGTCGTTGTACCTACACTGACCTGCCTCAGAATCCAACAAGAAATATTATGCTAACTATACGTTACTAATAATAGTAATTATCATAATTCCAAAGCAAAGTTTATATTTTCCCAAATGACATTTGACGGTTGGTTTTTTGCCTAAGCAAATCATTTACTTCATAATTATTTGCCACATAAAAGTCTGTTGTAGCATTGCATTATAAAAATGTTGCCAAATAAGCATAGTGCGAAGTAAAGTTATGCCAAAGATTGATTTATCAAATGAAAATTATGCGAAAATTTGGTTGCGAAGTGAAATTTAAAGAAACATATTTCGTCGAAAAGGCAGTAAATCATTTTGGCCCTATAGTTAAATATCGAACTCACTAACAAAATTTCACGAGAATCTGTTGAGAGATGCGACCTATAGAGGTGACAGCCGGACAGCCGGACATACGAAATCATTTTTGCACTTTAGTTAAATATCGGACTCGCTCACAAAATTTCACGAGAATCTGTTGAGAGATGCGACCTACTCATATTATACTCTATAGGTGCTAATTACTACCCAATCCTTTTTTATGATCAAACCGAGGAAGCATGTTGTTAAGTTCTACGTGATTTAAATATATTAATCAATGAACATAAGAATAATTTTCGTTTGAACCACCGTGTACTCATTTTGTGTAAGTACACGGTTCTATCGCAATCTGTCAATGCGGCGCCAAGCGACGTGGTCTCGCTCCGGAGGCTCGCGGCCGACTGAACGCGGCCGCCGCGAGCGGTCGCACTTGTAGTGAGCCGGCCGCTCCATACTAATTCGTATGAAGAATTTGAGCGTAAAAATTGGGCATCTTTGTGATACTTTTACACGAAATAAGTACATATTTGTTAAGAAACGAAGATTGCAAGGATTTAACTATAGTTTTAACTTTATTATTTGATACAATTCATTTAATAACTCTTGATACTTACTCAGTTGTTACAATTCGGGAGTGCGTTTTACACGTTTTTAGTGTTTTTATGTTTTTTTTACACTTACTTATAAGCATTATCTTAAATTCGAATGATTCAAGAGGAAGTAACATTCATACCCTCGATTGCCCCCTGCCGACCCTTAATGAAGTAAGTGAGCTTTTAAAAAAACTGATTTTTATTACGGAGCATATTGTAATGCATGCGTTAGCATAGTATACCTAGTCGACTTAAAACATCTGTTCACTTCAGGTTGATTATACATTTAGAACATGGACAGCAAATATGACAATAAATATTCTGATATTTGTGAGAAATTTATTTCTACCGTTATAATAATAACGACTGTAAAGTTGTTAAATACTGACCACCATAGAGTTCTGCAGATGGAAGGGTCCGTCGAGCAGGAAGCAGCTGTACATCATGATGGTAGGGTGCACGAGGTACGCGCAGTAGGTCAGGCGGCTCAGCGGCAACAGCCCGCGGTACGAGAGGATCGAGTTGACCAGCCCGCCGTACCCGCAGCAGCACGCTATAGTCAGCCAGGCCAGCGCTAGGCCCCACGCTGTAACACACAATGCACCATCATCAAATATCGCCAATATTAAATAACATCTAAGTCCTAGGTGACTTTTTCAACGCTCATAAACCTTATCTGCAGCACGGTAAAATCGACTCTGAAGTACAATTAAACGAAGGCATGCGGTGGACTACTACAGATTGTTGGCTGCAAGTGGCTTCCTTTGAAGATCAGTTCTTTGCTTGCCGTGTACAACTGAGAGCAAACGTTGTTCACGCAGTATTATCCATTTAAAATAAATGTTATTTTTTTTGTAAGTTGGCACTACTAAAACCCCATATCGATTAGTATGAACATAGATCTTTTCTAATCTGTGAATTCACCTGTAAAATCGTGTAGTTGTCAACCTTGCCTTTCTTCAGTCGAAAAAATAAACGTCACAGAAAAATCATCTTGTTTTAATAAAAATTTCTCCACGCTGAACCAATCCAATATAGCTGAACATTTGGTCCTATCGAACCGGCTATAAAATCCAAAAAGAGTGATAATACGAACAATTAGAAAAAGAAATCAGTGGCGTTGTCGCAAAATCCAAATATCCACCATGAACCTTATAGGTTATATCAAACTGCAGAACGACACGCATGAAAGGTTAAATAAAGCGGCGGTCAACTTAAAAAAGACTCCGAAAGCTCGAATTACTATTTCGTATTTGGAAGCGAGGTTGGAACTTTTAGATCGATATTGGAGTTCATTTGAAGGAAACCACCAACACATTCTGGTTTTATCTGAAGACGAAAATGATGCGTATTTCAAGGACGGTATATACGATACCGTGGAGGAGAAATACATCGTGTACAAATCAGAATTAAAGGAAGCATTGTCTCAGTTACAACCTCAAAATCAACCAGCAGCAACTAACACGCAAAACCACAGTGACTACAACAATCACAGTGAATCCAGTGCTGTCAAACTTCCAAAGATTATTTTGCCTGTCTTTACAGGCCGGTACTTGGAGTGGCCCACATTCCACGACTTGTTCGAATCCTTAATTCACAACAATCCATCTTTAGCTGATGTACAAAAGCTTCACTACCTAAAAAGCCATCTGTCCGGAGAGGCAGAGCAACTACTGCGGCACATTCCCATCACCGAAGCAAACTATGAACAGTGTTGGATACAGCTAAAGAAGAGGTATGACAACAAACGCTATATCGCGTCTTGTATCCTCAACAGGTTAGTGGGCCAAAAAGCTTTGTCAACAGAATCTTCGAACGGTCTTAAGCAGATTCTAGACACAACCAGTGATTGCTTGAACGCTCTTACCAACATGGGTATAGACATCTCAACGTGGGACATTCTTGTTATCCACTTGGTCACCCAGAAGCTTGACCAAGAATCCAGAAAACAATGGGAACAGAAGATAAGCGACTATTCTGATATACTACCAAGTTACAAGGAATTATCTTCATCTAGAGTCCAGATTCCGTGCTTTAGAATTTTTGGAGCCACAGCCAAAAAGAGAAATATCCAAGGATGTGAAAGAAAGTCGCTCAACAAAGGTATTCAGTGTCACGAATGCATCAATATCCTGCCCTTTCTGTTCGGAATCCCATCTCATGTATCAATGCAAGCGGTTTGCTCAAGAAAGTATCCAGAGTCGTCGGGACTTCACCAAGGAAAAGCGATTATGTTTCAACTGCTTTGGAGCTAATCACTCAGCGACTCAGTGCAAACGACACATCATGCAGACGTTGCGGCCGACGTCATCACTCCCTGCTGCATCAAGACAACGTTTATCCACCTACGGCACAGCCTGGCCTAGCGGTGGCGGGTGAGCGGCGAGAGGTCATCCACAGCGACTCGGAGCAGGGAGAAGCGAAGACTAGTAATATTGCTACTCATTTCTCCAAAGGATCAGTAATGTCAATGAATGAGGTAATGTTAGCCACGGCTTTAGTTAAAGTAGAACATAAGACAAACTGTTATAAATTTAAGGCATTATTGGACCAGGGGTCACAGGCCTCTTTCATAACAGAGCATGCAGTACAACTGCTGCAGCTTCACAAACTGCCAGTTAATGGTAGTGTTTCTGGGTTGGGAGGAGACAAATCCTTGTCGATAAAATACATGGTCAAATTCCGAATACAGTCCATTTGCAGCTCTTTTAGTGTTGTTATCCAGGCATATGTATTGAGTCGACTCACCTCCACTCTTCCGTCTCAGAAAATTGAGATACAGGGTTGGCCAGAATTGACAGAGTTGGTTTTAGCTGATCCAGGTTATGGCACTCCAAGCAATGTGGACATGTTGCTGGGAGCTGAAGTCTACGGGCAGATCCTGACAGATGGTATTGTCAGACATCCACTGGGCACCTTGACGGCTCAGAATACCTTGCTGGGCTGGATCTTGTCCGGAAGAGTACAAGTAAGTAATCACTCTGATAACATTATTACTACCCACATTCTAGACAACTCCCTGAATGACATACTACGCAAATTTTGGGAAATTGAGACCGACCAGCCTCGTACATTCCTGTCTAAGGATGACCAGGCTTGTCAGACTTACTATGCATCCACTACAACTAGGGACAACACAGGTCGTTATGTTGTTAGTCTCCCATTCCGGGACGACGATCCGTCTTGTCAATATGGTCAATCACGGAATGTAGCTTTGCGAAGATTCCATATGTTGGAAAAAAGGCTTGAAAGAAATCCACTCCTAAAGCAGGAATACTCTAAGGTAATGAACGAGTATGTATCCATGAACCACATGGAACTTATTCATGACCAGCAGGAGGTGAATAAACCCGGCTGTGTCTATATGCCACATTTTCCAGTAGTGCGCGAAGACAAAACTACCACCAAAGTCAGAATTGTGTTCGACGCTTCGTGCCAGGGTACTAATGGCAAATCCCTCAATGATGATCTTTTAATAGGTCCTAGGCTACAACCAGAACTGCGCCACATCATTATGAAATGGCGTGTTCATCCAGTTTGCTTTGTAGCAGACATAATTAAAATGTACAGGCAGGTTAAAATCATTCATGAACACACTGATTTCCAACGCTTGCTGTGGAGGGAAAATTCAAATGAAGATATAAAGGACTTCAGAATGTTGCGAGTATGCTTTGGAGCCTCGTCAGCTCCCTACCTTGCAGTCAAGAGTTTGCAGCAAGTTGCCATAGATGAAGGGAAGGATTATCCACTGGCTGCAGATAGGGTGCTGTCAGACTTCTATATGGATGACTTTATGAGTGGTTGTGAGAACCACGATGAAGCCTTGCAGATCCATTCCCAAACAGTCGGCTTACTAGGCAAAGCGGGATTCGAGTTACAGAAATGGACTAGCAATAGTCAAAGGTTAATGGAAACAATTTATCCAAATCCCGTCACTAGCAATGAGAAGGTCATTAAGATGGATGACAGCATTCGAATTTTAGGCCTATCATGGAATTACCAAAGTGATTCATTTCACTATAGAGTGAACTTACCTCCACAGCGAACGCCCATTACTAAGCGAATAATCCTATCCGATATCTCCCGTCTATTTGATCCACTCGGATGGATTGCGCCTGTCATCATCCGAGCTAAGATATTCATGCAAAAACTCTGGCTTTCAGGTGTTACCTGGGATCAAGACATTTCATCCAGCCATCCCGGCATGGTAGAGGAGTGGAACCAGTTTCGAGAGGAGCTACCAGCACTGAACGAGTTCGTTGTACCCAGATGGATTGGTGTAAGGCAAGATACTACGGACGCCTCGATACACGGGTTTTCAGACGCATCCAACGACGCTTTCGCAGCCGTCGTATACCTACGCGTAGTAGACAATGCAGGTAACGTTTCAGTCAGTTTACTAGCAGCACGAACGAGGGTTTCACCTGTGAAACAGCTATCCACCCCTCGTTTGGAACTTTCTGGTGCCGAGCTATTAGCTAAATTGATAGCGGAAGTAGCCACAGTCTTATCAATCCCGATGTCCCGTTGTCGAGCATGGACAGATTCCACTATTGTCCTGGCTTGGCTTCAAGGTCAGCCAAACCGATGGACAACATTTGTAGCTAATCGTGTAGCCGAAATACTGTCCATACTTAACAACGACCAATGGGCTCATGTGGAATCGATTAAGAATCCAGCCGACTCTGCTTCACGTGGCCTAAATCCCCGCGAATTTATCCAACTGCAACTGTGGGTCCACGGTCCAGCATGGCTACATGAGCCAGGGTACACACATCCAACTGTAGAGCAACTATCCACTGAGGTCGAAGCTAAGCCCATTAAGCTACATTTGTCCACAGCTATATCCACCCCTGAGCAATCAGCGGAGTTCAGTGTCTGGGTTAAATATTCATCGTTGACAAAGACGATTAGGGTTGTAGCATATTGTCTCAGATTTGTTAGGAAAGTCCGACACGAAGCCCTTCCTTCATATCTAACTGCTAGGGAGTTAGATATTGCCTTAAAGCTAGGTATCAAAGCCAGTCAAGCGTCAGCCTTTTCTCGAGAATTTAGTCAACTTACACAATCCAAACCAATACCGCGAAAAAGCAGTATATTGTCTTTATCTCCCTTCTTGGACGACGAAGGTATCATGAGAACTCGAGGGCGGATCGAACAAAGCGATCTTGCTTATAACGTTAAGCATCCCATTATAATGCCGCGTGATCATCACCTTTCAAGGTTAATAATCAGTGATGCTCATGCCAAGACACTACACGGCGGTCCTCAGCTAACCCTCAATTATGTAAGGTCTAAGTTTTTAATTGTGAACGCAAAAGGCTTAATAAGACAAATTCTATCCAAATGTGTTAAATGTATTACATACAAATCCAGCAAAAATCACCCTTTTATGGCAGATTTGCCTTGTTCTAGAGTCACAGTCGCTCGCGCGTTTAATCGCAGTGGGGTCGATTACGCGGGCCCAATTAATATAAGACTGTCAAAGGGTAGAGGGTGCAAAAGCTACAAGGGCTATATTGCATTATTTGTTTGCATGGTGACACGCAGTATCCACCTTGAAGCTGTAAGTTCCCTTACAACGGAAGGGTTCTTAGCGGCCTTCAGGCGATTTGTAGCACGACGTGGACCCTGTAGGGAGATTTGGAGCGATAACGGAAGCAATTTCGTTGGCGCTGCCAAGGAACTGCGTGTTCTCTTCCAGCAAGGAGAGTCTTGTGTGATTAAGGAAGTCGCGGAAGCCTTAGCAAATGAAGGTACCGAGTGGCACTTCATTCCACCCCGGGCGCCCAATTTCGGAGGCTTGTGGGAACGAGGCGTTGCATCCACAAAGTATCACTTGAAACGTGTCCTAGATGGCACCTCTCTCACGTTTGAAGAACTGTCTACAGTCTTAGTACAAGTCGAGGCCTGTCTTAATTCGCGACCCATGTATCAGTTGCCGTCAAACCAAGTAGATTCTAATCCGCTTACTCCGGGCCACTTTCTTATTGGAGAAGCTCTGGTAACAGCTCCAGATCGCAGCTATGCAGATTGTGTAATCAGCCCATTACACAGGTGGCAGCCGACTCAAAAACTTATGCAACAGTTCTGGCGTAAGTGGTCACAAGAATACCTGACGACTCTCTATCAGAGGTACAAATGGACTAAATCCACTCCGGAACCTAAGGTAGGTGACGTTGTTCTTGTCAGGGAGGATGATCTCCCACCCTCGAAATGGCTATTTGGTTTAATAGAGGAAAAACACCCTGGTTCAGATAATGTCACAAGAGTAGTGACCTTAAGATGTAAAAATGCCAAACTTGTCAGACCTGTGTCCAAATTGATTATATTGCCTGTTGCTAATTAGTGTTAAGAATATTAAGAATGTAAATTTATCCGTCCAGGTATAGAATATATAATGTCTTTTTCTGATTACTATTTCAAAAGCTATTTGCTCGCGGTTACTGAATTGTATTGTTCTCTACCTAAGCAGCTTAGCAGTATTATGCCTAAAACAACTATGTATTTGCCAAAACTCGACCAAATATGGTAACAAGGTTTAAGTTTATTTAGTCTATTCTTAGATAAGTGTCTAAGCACAATATATTTGTTGTAACTTTATTGTACTGGTAGAGTTTATTCATTCAACTTAGATGATACCTACACTAAAGTATAATATACAAGACTTTTTTTTAAAGATGTTTAATGTAAGCTTAATTCTCAGACCATTGCTTGTCTTGATGTAACTTAAATTTAAGTGTAAAGTTTTGTATCTCAATTATAGATCTTATTAACTTAGTGAATTTGATCTGTCTTGTAGATCCTGTGTTATGTTGTAATTGTAACGCTTTGTTTAACTTGTATTTTATTAATCTTGTAGTGCTGCCTTAGTATACAATCGTATGTTATCTCATACTATCATGGTGGGCGGTAGGAAGACCATACTGCTCTTGGTGGGCGGAATGTTCACGCAGTATTATCCATTTAAAATAAATGTTATTTTTTTTTGTAAGTTGGCACTACTAAAACCCCATATCGATTAGTATGAACATAGATCTTTTCTAATCTGTGAATTCACCTGTCAAATCGTGTAGTTGTCAACCTTGCCTTTCTTCAGTCGAAAAAATAAACGTCACAGAAAAATCATCTTGTTTTAATAAAAAATTCTCCACGCTGAACCAATCCAATATAGCTGAACAAACGTAATGATGAATAAATACTTTTTAAAAGACAAAACCCTTTTGGTTACATGGTATCGTGTCCGCATTTGCTTCTAATTTTAGCTCCGTGGCGAATTGCAAGGCCCAGACGAAAATCCATGCAGTGTGTTGTAAAAAAGAGCACATTTTCGCATGCATTTCTTCTTTTATCCCGATCACGGAAAGAAAAATGGAGGCTAACTATTTGTATGCAATAAAAAGTGTATTCTCAGCCAGTGATGCCTGTGTGCTTTGAGCTTTGGAAAAACCTATTGAAGCCCAACTACAAAATGGTATGCTTTCTCCGAATTTTTAATTAAAAGAACTTTTTATCGAGATTTTCCAGCTCAAAAACTCGTACCTATTTGACTTGGGGAACTGAACAGAAAACAGAAATTATAAATACGCGTTAATATTAGTGAACGTACCAAGTGTACGTAGGCCTGGTTGTATGCACGCTTTTATAAATCTAGCTCGCTAATAAATGTAACAACTCGACAAGGACAAGACATGTTCTGAGTATATATTTATCATCTAAGTACTACACGCTGTTGAAACAGAAATTTAATTTAGGTATTAACATATCTAGGTTCACGAGATCTCTCTCGGTTGTTGACAATTTGTGAGGCTGCACGTTCTAGAAGTTCCACGAATGTCTCTCAGACCTCGTACGACGCGCCCGCCTTTAGCAGTGCCTCCAGCTCGCACATCAGCAGGTGACGGCTGCTGATTGCTTGTTGCTGTTTGCTGGCCCCGTTATATTGGCAATGTTTTAAACATTTGTAAATGTCACTCGTACTTGCCATCTGATTTGACCAAAAACCAAAACCATTGTTGTGCCTATTGTTAAAAATAAAACGGGTACCATATCAAACAAGGATAACGATATATCCATACTAATAGTATAAATGGGAAAGTGTATGTATGTGTCTGTTTGTCCGTCTTTCATGGCAAAACGGAGTGACGAATTGACGTGATTTTTTAATGGAGAGTGACATAGGATAGTTTTTATCCACCTAAGGGCGTGAAATGGGGGGAGGTAAAACTTTGTATGGAGCTGCTATATCCCTTCAGCTGTGTTCATCCCTCTGTGGGCTTCATATTTTTTCCTGCAGGTCGGTGGAGCGCCCCTCGGAGGGGCGCAATGGCTTCGCTTACTTTCTTAGAAATAAAACCGGCATTCGTGTATCGATCTCGCTTTAATCCATTGAAATGTATAGCCAATTCAGTGAGACAGCTAGCAAGCGAAAACTTCAATGGCCAATGGAGGAAAAAATCACTTTAGTCGTTAGTCTAAAATAGTCAGTGGCACGTTTGACACGGTCGGTGTTCGCGAGTGAAAATTAGTGGGTTTAGTGCTGAATTGTAGTGCCAGAAGGACAGTTTTTGTAGACATGTAAGTAATCTTTAGAATTACATAGAAACAAGTGTTATTTCAACGGGTTAACTGTAATAAAACCGTGACTAACATGACATACCTACTCATGGTCAAAATTTGGCAACATGTTTTTTAGCGCTTTTCTAATAATTTAATATTACTATTAGCTATTAAAATTACCGTTAGTTATCATACATTTGTTTAAAATGAACTTAAATGGATTATCAATGAACCGAAAGTAAATAAATCGATTGAAGTTGGTAACGATCACAACAAACCCCTCAGAGGGGGACCTAACCGACCGGGAATTTCCCTCCGAGGGATGCCCACATGATACCTCGTGACGTCACTACGATCCGCACTCTATACTAATCATGACCTTGATTTATACAGTTTTCAAATCATGTTTTGATGTGATTTTTGTTAAACCGATGGTTATATTATAGTTTAAACTAAAAGTTTACACAATGGGAATTTTAAGAAACCTAATTTGTTTGGTTCAAAACATAAAATTGCTGTGATAATTGCACTCGTTTGGAAGAGGTTATTTTGTATGAAAGTAGACATACTTTTTTCATTTTACTCTCAGATAAAACCTGCTGCACTTACAATAAAAAAAGCTACGGTTACACCTAGTTGATGACCCATATTTATTGTTCAGGCATGAATTTGATTACATACAGTATAAAACACTTCAGATATAAGCATGTAAATCGAAGCCTACACGAGCAACTTGTGAGTGTAGGCATTATTTTGGTAGAATATTTCAAATGGTCTAGTGTAAAAAAAATACTCACGAGCCTGCCATTTTATGTTTTTCGAATAAGTATAACACAAATTTCTTCAAATTAAGCCCATTTAACACCCCAAAAAACTAATTTATTATATTTAAAATAACCAAAATACGTCGTAAACTTCGGTGAGGTGGTGACGAGGTCAGGTAGATAGCCTTAATACGACTTTAATGTAACGATGATATATCGTTGCAGTTAGATAATTTAATAAATATTGAGTTTTATCCAAAATCCTGGCTGTGATTATGTAAAAAACTAAAGAAAATTAAATTTTACCAAATCACTTCACTCCACAAACCTTGTTAGTGGAGCGGCCCTCAGAGGGTGCCACAGACGTGGGTAAGCGGCCATGTTTTTTCGCCACAGCTGAAGGGATATAAACGAGTTCCACGCGAACGGACTCGCGGGCAGAAGCTAGTACGATATATAACGAGACGGCCCATCTCTTTGGCAACAATTCTAGCCAGGGTGCTCGACGGCTTGCGTAATGTGCAATTGGACAAATGCATAAAATTACATGCCCTGGTCCCTATTTCACCAACTTGACAATGGTCACCTGACACTGACAATTCGCCATATATTGCTTGTTCTAGAAGTTAAAGAGATTGCTAGTTTACCTACTTGTGGATCCAGCGATATACGGAGAATTGTCGTTGTCACGTTAGCATTTGTCGAGTTGGTGAACTAGGGGCCTGGTCGCCTGACACGGCACTCTGGTCCTCTATACATTTAAGTTTCGCATATAAGAATATTATTTATTAGTATTTAAGTTAACCTTGGTATTTGTTTTTACATTAAGGTGTTAACAAAATATGAACAACATTGGTCTGAAATAAATACATCTTTTTCTTTTTTTCTTATAGTGGTTATTTGTTTTTTCGGAAAATACTGAAAATTTACGAGTGACGAGGATATCGAAATATACACCTCCAGATTAAAAAAAGCTGCCTAGCTGAGTTATTTTTCCCGGAAAAGCCAAAAGACTAATTTCAAAAGACGTGCGACAATTTCATGAAGTGGCGAGAAGAAAAGCATGCCTCGTCACTTTCAGAAAGTATGTTTTTGTTTTCTTGCACATTTTTTGAGGCAAGCACTATATTTGTCTCAGCCTGAAGGGCAATTGCTGGCATCGTATTAAATTAAACGGACTCCCAAGGTCGTGCGTTTAAAATTAATACTCAGCCTGCAATTGCCTACTTCCCTTGCTTCGATAATAATATACTATTGTTACACATACACTACTTGCCCAGCAACTGCAAGACGGAAAACGAATTATTACAAATTCAAATCTATACGGGAACTCTTTTCGCACTGGCCGCGCGACTGTGTAGAATATGTGTACCCTGAATATTTTCTAGGTAATTTAACAGATTATGCTGTGCAAGAAAATGAGGGAAAGATCGTTTCCTCTTCAGAGTAAATTCCAGTATCTTACCTGTGTGTCCCACGCTGACGTAAAATGCGGTCGGCCAGACCTCAAAGTACCCGTCCACCATTCCGAATATGAGGCTGCCGATGACTGCGAGTGATGCCGGCCAGCCCACAGCAACTAGCCAGTACGGCATCTTCACCTGGCACTTCGTCTTGTGCAGGTACCAGCCCACGATCATACCTTCAAAAAACAGAAACTACTATGTATATATATTGACCATTGACCGCCTATTCCCTGCATTAAAGTATTCATTCACAGATGTTGTAGGCTAGGGATTGCAATCCGGTCCGGCGGATCCGGTAATCCAGCCGGATCCGGTATATTTTGATAGCCCTCGGATCCGGTAATATTTCACCGGATCCGAACCGGATCCGGTAGATTTAAAAAGATTGCTTATTCGCAGCACTTTGATTAGTCTTGCTTTGCAAATCTTACTATTCCCAACTTCAATTTCATGAGAGTTTCCTTGAATCTTGTAATAGAAGTTAATTTTGTGTAATCGTTATGTTTGCGGTGATTATATTATTTTAGTATTATATCAATCCAGACATTGGTGAAGATTACTGGAAGAAATCAATTTTAGTTAATTTCGTGATTAAAGCAGAAAAAGATAATATTTATTATCTGCAACTTTTATGTTATTTCTACTCAAAATCAGGATATCTTTCCATACCAATGTGTCCCAAACTGTCCATACATTTTTGAACTTTCCTATTGTGGTGGTAACACAAAGTGTTCAGAGCTGAACAAAATATACAGTAATATTTGTAAAAAGATTTTAATGTCATAGGTGCCTATAATACCTAGCAGCTTAGTACCTAGAATGTTTTAGCGTTATAATTGTCTATGGAAAAACAGAAGAAAATGTGAGTCAAGTTGGATAGTGATGTGAATTTTTTTATAGTATACTTTACTTAATTAATGAGTTAATAGTGAGTTGTTTTCTATTTCTGAATACCGGAGAAGGCGAAAAGATTATTCGGAACAGAAAACAATAGGAAAAATATGTTTGGGACAGTATCAAAGTACTGTATACTAACAGGGTCGATACAGCTCCGATTCTGAGTGGAAATAGTTAACATAAAATTCCTATATCCTATTAATTATAATTCCTATTCACAATTAATAATAGTGGCATTTTTTTGAGAAATTCTCATAATCGTGATAGTTTCCTTGAATTACGATATTCTCGATCCCGAATAAGAAATTTATTTTGTTTAAAAAGTATTAGTTATGTCTGCGTATGTTGATTATTGATTTGAATACAGGATCTCACATCTCAAAGGATGATTTGATCTCATAGGTATCTCAAATAGACAAACGTGTAAAATTTCAAAAGAAGTACTTATTTAACATTTTAATTATTGTTTTATTACTACTTATAAGCAAACCAATATTACACCAGCCCTCTTTACCATCAAACTTGACAAAATGTTTAATATATGCAGTAGCGTAATACCAATCCGGCCGGATCCGGCCGAATTGAAAATCATACCGGATTGCAATCCCTATTTGTAGCTAATGTAAAGCGTATGTCCTTCCGTTGTCCGTATCTTTTATAAATGTACGAATCTGATAATTATGGGTTCTTGAGTTCAACGTGTGGCTATGAGAGGCATGACATTTATCATGTCGGGGCATGACATTTATCATATCAATTTGTTGTCCGTCTGTCTGTTTGTGATGACTATTATTTTTTGTATTGTTTTAATATTATTTTTATTGTAGAAACTTGTATTGTTGCCTAATTTTATTTATATTTTATGTTAATGTGTTTAGGTATTGACTTCACTAGCAACTAACCATGGCAGAAATCATGCATGAAAAACAAAAAAACAACAAAAAGTACGAAATCCTCGTTGTGCAACACCGCTTTTTAATACCTACCGTGCACGTCTATCACAATCGCCGCGCGAGTTCCGCGTCTTGTGATAGACGTGCAGGAGGATCCATTTTACAATAATAAGTTCTGCCATGATATTCAAGCATCGCTTACGTGTGATAAATTTTATTAAAGGTTATCTAAGAACATATTAAAATAATGTTGATATAATGTTACGAATTCTGTGAAGTGAAAGATTGGGGCCGTGTGAAGTTATCAATATAGTTCATCCGACCGATCGGTTTTTGTGGAACACGTTTAGGGCGGGCTCACTGACTTACGAAGGGGATATTTGAGACGTACTTACAACCTAACAATATAAACGCTTACTTTTTGGGAAAGGTTCGATGGATATTACAGCAAAAAGGGATAACGAGGCCCACATGGGAGTTTAGTAAGTAGTTTTTTAAGAGTATATCGCCGTTCTAAAGTTACTTAATAGACTTACACCTTACCGACTAAGTAGGGACCAATCCTAGACCAGGGCTTGTCGTAGAGCCCGTCGAACATTTCGAACGGCTCCTGGATGCGAGCCTTGTACATGCTCGACACGGAGATGTAGATCGTGGTCACCCAGGAGCTCGCCATTATCAGACCGAGTGAACCCACGGCTACCTTTGGATGCCTGATGGATTAAAAGGAGCATCAACATAATGTCTTAATAACAACCAAATATAAAGGACTCCCTTGAATTCATATTTTTTTACTTACTTCACAGAAATCAACAACAACAGTATGCCGACAACATAAAATTGCGTGTCGTTGGCCATGTACCAGGACCAAACCATACACATTTCTCGTTGCGAGTACAGGTTGTTGATGTACAGGAGATTTCTCCACCAGAACTGGTCGCAAGTGACGTGGTCGTACTGCGCCGGCTCGAACACGGAGTTGGAGTTAGTATATCGTAGAGTTATCTCGTTTAGACC
Source organism: Epinotia demarniana (assembly GCA_945867215.1). NCBI lineage: Eukaryota > Metazoa > Arthropoda > Insecta > Lepidoptera > Tortricidae > Epinotia > Epinotia demarniana. Next base: position 13,867,966 of record OX244259.1, on the reverse strand, counting down.
AATCACGAAGGCGTACGCCGGCGTCAGGCGCACAACTCGATAGAAAAACAATACCAAAAAATTCTTGATGAGCCTGAAAAATTCCCCAATTGTATAAAACTTTCCCTTTGGTTTCTCTAGTAAGTCCTGACAGAACGAACTTTGGCTTAAGACGGACACCGATAGTGCGGAATTCGTATAGCCGTTCATATTTTTGTTGATATCTTGTTTGACTTTTTGTTGCACTTCTTCTCTTCGTGCGGCCTTCTTGTCTTCAGTTCTTAGGAATAGCACTGTAACGAGCAGGCCACTGAAAATAAAGATACAATTATAAGTAGTCCTGCTTAATGTTTCTTGCTAAACACGTTCAAACAAGGATATTGAACGTACCTGATAAAGAAGAAGCTGTCCACGCAATATGAAGCGTTACCGACTGATTGGTACATGAAGTTGCGTTCTATTAGAATTCTCATCGACTTGTTCGTGGAAATGTAGAATATTGTGAGGTAAGTGTGCACCATTATCACCCATACCACTGATAAGAATCTGAAATAGGTAATTCAAGTTAAAACGTACATATTGGTTGTACCTACTGGGTAAAATTAAGAAAAGTACCTACTTAATCAAGGGAGCAAACAAAAAAAGTTAGTTTAGTACGACTAGCAAAATCATTAAATTCCAACAAACTCAGATCGGCGTTAAAACTAGTCCTCCAAAGAACTCAGCTCAACCTTTCATCAGTAGGTATATCTTTGCTCAATCTTTTTGCGGTCTGGTTTTTCTATATACGAGTATAATATTCGCAGACGCAGGTATTCGCCAATGATTGCTTCGCGCTTATGACGCGGTAGGTACGAGTTAATTAAATTAAATATTTATTTCAATAAATGAAATTAATACATATCCGTGTTACTTCATTCTATTTAACATAATATGAGGACAAAAGTAGCGATATTTTTCGTTTGTGTTACGTTACTTTGTGTTACTTTCATTTGGGAGAGCACATTTAGCATGTTACTTTACCTGATTCCGTGGAGTGAGGTGAGTGCCCCATCAGTGGGGCGGTGAGTGCTGAGGATGGCGCGGCCGTTCGACAACATCGAGAACGACAACAGCACCTCCGCCCATGTTCCTGCATATTGCCACAGTATATTTGTAGCTTAAATTAGTAAATTAAATCCGTACAAACGTCCGATGCAGCCCACTCACACAGATAAGTCGCAACAACAAGTGCAAGTCGGGGTAGTCGGCGGAAGATCAGCCGCATGCTGCACATGTGTGCTTAGAACTGGTTTGAAAAGGTCGTATGAGGAGAGCCTCATACGACCTCCAATAACTAGAGAGTTAAGAGGCCGCAGTAAGCTCGGCCGAATTTCACCTTCCCATACAAACGTAGTTACGCTCTCATTTTAAAACTACGTGTTGGATTGTGACGAAACTTTGCATATACAATGACATGAGGTATATCTATGTCTGTAATTAGATTATATGGTTCCAATTTATAAAACAAAGTAAATACAGCAAAAACTAGTTTTGTATGAAAAACTTAAATTCGCTGTATTTTTTTTATTATGGTAGCTGAAGCTACGTAAACTAATTTCAGACATAGATATACCTCATTTCATTGAACATGCAAAGTTTCGTTACAATCCAACACGTAGTTTTAAAATGAGAGCGTAACTACGTTTGTATGGAGAATCGAGGGAAATCAGTGTTTACTTTTTTATTTATTTAAAAAAAAAAAAATTAAAAAACATGATTTCCGCGCTTCCGAGCACGCACTTCCATCTCGCTCACGCTTATGCTCAGTGAGAGGGAGAGAAGACCATGAACCTACGGCGCCTTAAGATACTGCGCTGTGTTACCTAATATATTTGTACATGATCACGATCATATGACATTACATCTGTTAATACGATGGTTTAAAAAAGTTTATCTAATAATTCATACAACCGGAATGGCATTAGGAATGATTTATTGCATCTGGCCCCTATTTTCACCAACTTGACAATTGTCACATGACAACGACAATTCTCCATATATTGCTGGTTCCACGAGTAAACTAGCAACCACCTTAACTTCTAGAACAAGCAATGTATGGCGAAGTGTCAGTGTCAGGAGACAATTGTCAAGTTGGTGAAATAGGGGCCTGAACGCATTTCGGATTCATACATATAACAGAGAACCAGCGTCAAAAACCAATTCATTAGTAGATTTAAGTTTTAAGAGTCATATGTTGCCTACAACTATGTTATGCCTTATTCATAATGAAGAGAGAAATCTTTCGCGTCTTACCTGAACATGCCAATCTACATCATATACCTAATGCTGTATATAAACTTAAAAGTCCTGACTGACTGACTTATAATCAACGCCGAGCCGAAACTGTTGAACCTAGAAAGCCGACTCTTTCACAACAGGTAGTTCATATAACGTAAGTACCCACTAAGAAAGGATTTTTGAAAATTCCACCCTCAAGGGGATGAAAGGGGGTTGAAAGTTTGTATGGGGATGGAGTAACATTTTAAGTGAGAGACTTGAAACTTCGTGTATGGACTCCTGATTACAATACAAGAAAAGTAATTTTAGGGTTTTGGAAAAACCCACCCCTAAGCGGGTTAAATAGGGGTGCAAAGTTTGTACGAGTGAAAATTGGTATAGAGATAGTTTTGAGTCCAAGGGAAGGCCATATAATAGTTTTTATGTCGGAAATCAGTCCCTAAGGGGGTGAAATGTGGGATGAAAGTTTGTATGGAGCTACAATAAAAACGAGTTCCACGGACGAAGTCGCGGGCAGGAGCTAGGAAGGTATAAGTACGAGGTCGTTGTTATATCCATATGGTGATGCTATTCATAACAATGAATCACTTAAGTACCTATTAATAAATAACTAAGCTGTGTAGCTGTGTGGACTTGATTTAAGTCCATGAAATATTTGACGACGTTATTAATATGAAGGTTATTGGATTATATATGGTAGGTAGGGACTTTTAAATCGGTGACAAATAAATGCCGATTTCCTAAGTTTTCTTCACATTTGACTTCGACTTCGCGCCAATCGCTAATTCAAAGTATTAACTTTGTAGTAAGTAGATAGAACAATGTACCGATCATATAATATTACATCACTGTAATTTGCCGGCAATTTTATCGTAAGGCTTGGCAGGCCTAGTGTAGCTACTAACCGCAAGTTTCCCGTCGAAGGTCTCTGTCTTGATTGTCTTTGCTTGAGTTCCCATCAACTTGATGCGTGCCGTCACTGACCTGAGAAATTGACACGATTTTACTTACACAATCGTGTACGCAACTGCATTCATCGCAAACTCAGTGCCGATGGCGCAGGCCTTGTGAGGAAAACGGCTAGTGTAGTGATGTGTCTTTGGAAATTTTACTGCTTTTGCAATGACAATATATAAGATATATTGTCATTGCAAAAGCCGTCCTTGATCTAATACACTAATACAAATCGAAAACAACGTTATAAATAAATTTTGTGTAATGTATAACCTCTGTAACTTAACGTAGGAGTTTAGTGCTCCGTCTTTAAATTACAACAATACCTATGTGGCATTGTTGGATAAAATTCGTAAGTAACTTTATGGTTTTACCCTTATTTATGAGCTCATTCAAACCATTAGACTGTTACTTACATACTATCCCGTATGATGTACACTTTAGCAAGATTAACTCTGCGATAAAAGCAACGTCTAATCGCAGATCGCAGCCGAATATGCCGCTTCTGCGTCGCTGTGGGCGTGACAGGCAATGAAACTCGATTTACCTCGTAAATTTATCTTGTGGTTTCAGCCCTTCAGTCTCCTAACAACATCGTAATATTTAATGCGCAGAGGTTATGGATCTTGGAAGCTTTGTTAATGACGCCATTTTCATAGTCTTTTGTACACATTAGAGACATTTCTCATTAAATCCATACCATACAAAGTTACATGTTTCCTAAACATAAGCTACAAACCCGTGATTGTTAAATAGAAGCTCTGACTTCTATATACGTATAAGAGGCCTAATGAAAATTTAAAAAGAAATGGTAGCACGAAGTAAGGGTACAGCTGAGATTAGTAATAAATAGCAAGTGGCGGTAGAAATAAGAATTCAATGTAGGTTGTACCGGTTTGTTGTTGTTATCGTTCTGGGCCAGCTCTAGGTCCCGGGTTTCAGTGCTTTGTTTGAACCGGCGCTCCAAGTAGCCCTCGTAGAACGAAGCGGCCACCATTAGCACTACAACTATAATCGTCACGGCACTGAAACAGTAAAGTGACATAATAAATTAACACGGATAGAAAAAGTATGCTTAAGAAGTCAAATCATCTGCGATACAATTTATTCCATTGTGATAAGAATTAATTGTTTATAGAAAATAAAAAATCGATACACATAGCTTAGTAGTGACATAATTAGGTTTTTAGCTTTTTAGTTGGCCATATTTAAAAATATTCATATTACGATTCCATTTCATCTCGTAATCAAAACCGCCATTTGCTTATATTCAAATTAAATTCATGAATTTTCAACGTCCTACGAAAGTTAATGAATAAATGCAAAATAAGTCCTTATCATGAGTAGGTAGGTACTTTATTTGCGTAAATTAATCATTTTAGTGAACACTAGAAAATTCCATTAAACAGCGTTTCATGAGATAACTCGGTGCGCTCTAATGATCTGTGGCGATGATAAGTAATAATTACAGCCGTTTAATTGGACAACTTGCGGGGCAATGGCTCCAGCCCACGGTGTCTTGGAAAAACATTGTAATTAGTTGGAGATGTTTAAAATAAGGACATTTCCCTAATTACATTCATTATATCTCAATTTGAACGTGGATTGCAATAAACGTTACTGAGCCACACTAATGGGAACCCATTGTGAATGCTTCCTAAGTACCTATAGTTACGGTTTTAATATTTCACACTGCCTGAAATCATATTTTATTCAGGCCAATCTTCAGGGCGTTTTCGTACAATTTATGCGAGCCGTGATTTAGGTATAAATCATAAAGGACATAATTTATCGTTATACTTGATTCCTCAGTCGAGTGCCGCAGCAGCGGGCTCGGACGACGGGCATTGAGAAATGCATTTCAAACGGCACGACCAGCACGGCTATCATGACATTCATGACTATCATGAGACTGCCGCCATTGTTCTAAGTGTTCTAATAAGAAAAATACGTTTATTACGAGAAAAATCGAGGGTATGTCGCGGCCGTCTCATGATAGACGTGCTGTCGTGGCCTATTCTCTTGATTATTACAATTTTAAAACGCGGTAAACTCCGTCGCGTACTTTACCAACTGCAAAAAGTTGCTATCTTTTCTGATTTTGTGTCCCAAAAAAATATACTATAGTGATACTTAGATAAATGAGAAATACATTTGCACTACCGAAAGAAGAAACTATAAGCCTCGACCTAGTGATTTCAGGATCGCGGAAAACCAAATCACAGAAACAGCTACAATAATGATTAGAAGCTTACCCTAGGATATGTAGTTTAGTATCGAGCAGTATATTGTAGGAGCTGGGAACGGGCCGCACCCCGACGGTCCTCATGGAAGACAGGAGGCCGGCCGCGGCCGCGCGTGCCGCTGCGGCCTTCTCCGCCTCAGCCATGATCGCCAGGATCGCGGACTCGTTGCACGAGGCAGGCAAGCATTCACCCACCAGAATTATTCTGCTGCTCTAATGAACAATTATATTATTGCACAAATTAATACATAGTATTTTATATAACTATTCGAAAGTACTATCGATCCAACTGAATCATGACCCACCATAGAACCTTGTTACTTATTAACGAACATACGTACGATCATATGACCTTAATATGTCAGTTAATTGTAACAAGGTTCCATGGTGGGTCAGGATTCAATTTCGTCGATAGTACCTACCTATAATATAAGTAAGAAAGCCTTCAGATTTCTAATGCCTCTAAATAGGTAGCTACTACGTAGTATAAATACCTGCAGAAAGCAATATAGGCTACAAATGGACTAAACTAATAATTAAGTCGGTTCGTACGTGGTTAAATAAAGCCAAGACTAACAAGAGCAAAATCGGAGTTCATAGGAACCCTTTAGCGAGTAGAGAAGTACCTAGTGAGTATATTGAGTTGCCTCTGAAGCTTTACTCGAATCACAGATTTAGATTACAGATACGTAGGTATGTACACGTTTTAATTATTCCAGTACATGAAATATGCTTTTTTGGAGACGTTAGAATGCAGGAAAACCTTCGTTTGTCATGTTTAATGTGCTACGCTAATATTATAAGATTTATAAATAGTTAAAAATTGTGAGTAAGTACTAAGTAGGTGTAGGTACGCATACAAGATCAAAATCACCAATGTACAAAATGAACTTCTGGAATATTTATTATGGAATAGGTACTTATTGATAGACAACGTATTTAGGCTGCTATCAATATGTAATCGATAAATTAAAACTATAGCAATGAGCAACCCCAATGGGCCAGTGAGCGTAGATTGGAAACTAAGAGAAGATGTTCAACCGAACGATGTTCCCATCATATAGCTTCAGCATACTCCGCTCCGCTTAAATAATTCTCGCAACTGTAGGTATACAAAATAGACGTTGCTTTTGTAAGCTTGGCTTTTAAATTTATTATGATTACAAAAGCTTTCAACTGTCTCACAAGGCGAAGTAGTAGGCGTTGTACGGCTAGTAAAATATCAATCGACTTTGTTTTAAGCGCCTCCGCCTCGCCTATTGTGAAAATAAAAGGAAGTGTACGCCAAGGGAAATGTAAAACTTTGTATATACATGTGTGTGCTTAAGTATATAATCTTCCTTCAAAATGTTCAAGCCATTTTCAGCCATTTACCGGTATCCGATTGAGCTGAAATTCGGCATAGGTACCTATGTGTATTTACAATACTCACAGTATTATGGCACCATTGAGCTGATCTGTTGATAGAGACAGAATGTGGCAGCAACTACACTATACCAGGTGCGGGACACTCCGCGATTTACATTCATCACTACAATGCCGGTTCCCCAACGTTGGGGAACCGGCATTTACTTGTAGCGATTAACCTCGACGTCGTCGTCAACGACGAAATAAATCTTAATGTTTTGGCTGAGAAAAAAGCGCCTTTTGTAAAGATTAAAGGAGTGTCCCCTCTGTACTTGTACTAGTATCTATTCTGTGACTATACCAAATAAAGTGCCATGGTCCCGATCTCAAAAAAACTCAGGACAAAACCGTCAAAGTCTTCCTAAATATGTGGAAGTAATTGTTCAAATAGAGTATCGGTATGCTGATTATTAGGTTGTTTATCATAAGATTCATAAGCCGTTGATTATACGTGAACTTATACGTATACACATGTCCCATCAACCGGAATAGTTGAAGCAAAACTTGTCGGAAGTGCGACATAAATATGCAATATGGGTTCAAAAATGTCGTTAGGTACCAGCAGAACATTCTGTGTCCCATTAAAAAAGTCGGTACTACTTACTACAAACTACAACGAGCGATGATTTTAAACGTCATCTGTTCTAAGTCCCGACATTTTAATCTTGGTTTTCACGGAAAATAACACAAAACCTGAAAATCCGTGAATGTTGTTCTAAAATGCGGTGTGTTTTATACCCATTAGAAAAACCTAATTTAAACGGTTGCGACTCTTCCTATAGGGACGCAAAAACTAAATCGGCAATAAAACTCGCCTAACTACAACTAATGATAGCGATGTTAAAAGAAATGACTAGACAATCGTAGCAAGTTACCTGAGCTAGGTGCGCCTGCGCCTCATCCAGCGTTACGTTGATCCTGACCATGTGGAACTTGGTGTCGAAGGGCGGCGTGGACGCGTAGTACTGCCTCAGCTGCAGGTCGCGGCAGGACGTCAACGAGCCCAGCCAGTACTCGTTCCCCAACATCACGTTCTGGTTGTACTGACTAGACAATCGTAGCAAGTTACCTGAGCTAGGTGCGCCTCATCCAGCGTCACGTTGATCCTGACCATGTGGAACTTGGTGTCGAAGGGCGGCGTAGACGCGTAGTACTGCCTCAACTGCAGGTCGCGGCAGGACGTCAACGAGCCCAGCCAGTACTCGTTCCCGAACATCACGTTCTGGTTGTACTGCCCCGACGCATCGTATACTGGAATAGACGTTTAGTTTTTAGTTTTAGCGCCTGGTGACATCTTGGACGGATTTGACCGGCAGTTAGGGTCGGTTGCGCCAAACCGTCTGTTAAATTGTAGGTAAACGGTGTTCATTATAAAATCCGAAAGCATGGAAAGTTTGTCAAGTGTCTATTGAATTAAAGCTGTCGGCGTTGGAACGTTAATCGGTCTGTGATCGTAAGTTGGTGCAACCCTTCCTTAGATTGTACCATCCGCACATATGTACGTATTACGACGACGTTCAATGCAAGCTTGCCTACAGAACAGCTATCTATGTTCATACCTAAAGCTTAACTAGCGCGGGGCTTTTGCCAGTGTGCGCATTTGGCGTCGCATTCGATTCGGTCAAGCCATGTGACGCAATCGCACTGCAGACGGAACCAATTTCTGTGAAAACAGCTTGCGCGCGGTACCCAAGTGTAATTTTAACTAGGATAAAAAAGCTGTTCATTCACAATAGACCTTGAAGCCAGCAAAGCAAAGCTTGTGCAGATCAACACATTGGAATATTTTATATGCGTTAAAGTAGTATCAATTTACATAACATACATGCGACATGTGGTTGCACAGAGAGATGGTAGGTATTTACACGAACGTATTTAACTTGAGCCCCGGGGCGGATACGGTAATTCTCTGACAGTAAACCAAATCCGAAAACAAATTGCCTTAGCATGCAAATATTTGTCTCGGTGAGAACGGGCGACAGACCATCCGCTCAGTGGGTTAAAATTATGTAGGCATGAGGATAGCCTATATATAACCAGTCAGTCCATTCCACACCATAAGTACCATAACATTGCGAAGATTGCGAAGAAAACTCACAAATATGTGGTTTTATCGTTAATAATTTGAGACTTAGACAAAAGGTACCTGTATTAAAAAAGTCGGCGATAAACGAGCTATTCAACGATTCGCTGATCTATGATATCGAAATATGCTACTAACAGAACTGAATACCTATGTTTAATATCTACTGAGATTACATTTAAAAGTCATGTTTCCACCAGAAGCAATTCCTATATGTAGATATATACACATAGTACTGAAGGATTTTCTCATCAACCTTCCCTGAGCAGACTATCGGGTAAGCTCGCATTCCAGTAAACAAGTAAATGTCACTCCAACAAACTCAAGCTCAAACTAGTTATTACACAGAATATTACAAGTAGTAAAATGGACCCCGTAAGGTACAAGTACATTAATGCGCTAACAGGAAATGAAATGTATAGAAACAAATATGACGACAAACACACTTTTTTTTTCCAAACCCACCTTAGCTATTTTATGTTTGGCTCCACGGTTGACTGGAAGAGAATATTCTATTAATGCAAGAAAGTTAAATAAATAAATTAGACCCGTCGTATTCCACACGGCCACAAGATTAAATATTATTTATCTCTGAACATGACTACTGCACTGCACAGAAGTAGGTAAATGGAATAGGCTATGGTAATAGGTCATTAAGTACTTAGTAAGTAGGTTTAGACTAGATTCTGAAAAAAACAGCTACACTATAAAGGAACGTAACAGCCAGGTTTATTTCAGTTTTACTGTATAATTATTTAATAACATAAACAGGTGAAAACTCCCACAAATCAACAGCATGAATAAGAGTTTTCTTTTGCTGAAAAATAATCGAGTTCAAGTCGAAATGAGTTCATTTCTCCAACAATAATGATTAATGAACGTACGTGCAGGTTGCCGCTGCCGGCGGGACAGCTGCTATTCTAGAACAGAAGATCGTAAATAGCGCGTTTTTCCTACCGATGTAGGTGTTTCTGTGTTAGGGCGGTGCCGGTGGGGCGGCAAGCCAGTGCGCAATTTGATCGGGCCACGTGGCGTGCCGTGCTGCGACGCGATTCCCAAATTTATGGCCCACATTTATTAATTTGGTGATATCTATAGGTGTATAAACGAGGCTATTCTTTTATGTAGGTACCGTATCGACAGGCCTCTATAAACTAGTATATATATATATATATATATATATATATATATATAGGTACATATTTATCTAAACAGATTATGAATTATTTAGTATTCACTGTTATCTAATGTTACTTGAAGAGCCCAGCCCAACAGATCACTGGCTCTTCGAAGAGTAAATAACGGAATGAAAATACATCTATACCTACAATCCCCGAATCAAAATATCATGAAAACACTTTCGGAAACACCATACATAAACTTCAACGGTGTTCTGTGACTTCAACCCTTACATCAATCTATGTACTGCCGTTTTGGCAAAATATATTTCGCCAAATTTTTCTTCCCATAAAACGTATTGCAGGAAGTAGTTTAATTTCACAAGTGAACCTTTAGAATATTTACATATCGCATTTTATTCATTTATTCATATTATTATTTGGCATAATTTTACTTTGTCAAATGTCATAAAGATAGGTTAGATTTGTCTTGGCCAGTTTTCATTAGGTACATCAGTCATTTTATAAAGTTATTCAACATTTTAATTCTGATAAAAACTGGCCAAGTCAAATCTAACCTACTTTAAGATCTCACATTGTTAATTAACAGCATTTGTTATGGGTAAGTATCCAATAAAGCAAAGAAATAGGATTTAATACTTGTTCATAATGTTATTTTGTTCCTATAAATACATATTCGGATTTTGAATAGAACTTGGCACTCATTTATGGAGATCTCCTTTTTGCGGCGAAGCCCACAGCCAAGCATAATTTTTGTATTAAACTTGGCTCTCCTTTTTTACATTTTTGTTTTGGTGGGATATCATTACTTTTTGTAAAGAAAACTAGTCAGTGTATAATTACATAATTAGTGGTCGACGACACACCGTTGGCCGGTTGTTTAGCGCGTATTACAAGTTTTTTTGTATGGGGACACCACTTATTTTTTGACTCAATTTTACTTTTATATTTCTGTTATATAGCAAATATAATAGTAGGCAGTTGGAAGTAGGGTAGACTGGGTACAGTTGTGACAATTTTGGTTTGATCGCCACTAATTTTGTTAATTTACTAGTTAGCTGGGAGAAAAGTAACTTGACTCTTAATTTGTACATTTTTCTACGTAAATATACTTAAATAGTTTCTCTAAATACGCTGTATTAGTCATAGCGATCAAATGAAACAAAAAAGTAAAGTGTCACAACCGGCCACACCCCAAGGACGGTTCTGACAGTGGTTGAGGTCGGTAGTGACAGGAACAAAAATACAACAAAATGGTTTATAATGACTTTTATTGTTAGAAATATGACTATAACACAACATAATCTTCATAATATTTCGTATAGAAAGTTCTTTAAATTATTTATTATTTAATTAATAATTAATAAAAAAATAAATTACGAAAATTTAAAGAAGTCTCGCTTTCACGTCTTCATAAGCATCTTCACATTTACCAGATCAGAGATTTATTAGACCGCGCTCTTTCGGTATTCCGCAGGCGTTTTCTGGGTATCTAAAAGCAAAACAACAAGAAAATATATGTCACAACCGTACCCACAAAATTTGTCACAACCGTACCCGACGCATACTTTCGAAAACAAAAATTCGCCATGACTTTGCCAAATAATCTACGTAAAAAGTAACCACCCGTAATTAACTACTAATGTTCAACTTATAACAAAAAAAAACCGAGGTAATCTATCTGTATACAAATAACAGTGATTATTAAAATTAAACGAACAAAACAACTTACTTTTGACTGTTGAAAAGCAATGTGGGCCCCTGCTTACGTTAACACCGCGCGCAGGGTGACGCAATACCGGGGAACGCGTTCAGACTTGCATGCCGCTTCTCTCTCCCTTAGAACCCTTGCCCGCATTCCGTATAGTTTCGCTAGTACGAAGACTGTCACTACCGTAACCTGGCACAACCGTACCCAGTCTACCCTACCTAGCGCAAACTGGCGATGAGCAATTACATTTTAATTAGCGTTACTTCGGGGTACGTTTAACTTTCTCCCTCTGAATAATTTTGTGATTATTGTGATGTAAATCATTTTAGTGAAATTAAAAGTTTTGTACGTCGGTACTAAAATGAACACACTTGGTTACATTTCTCGCGGGACGCTGGGAGGCATGAGATTGAAACTCTCGTGCCAGATTTAAATTAAATTTGCATAGCTGTTTTTGTGTCAGGTCAGGATTATTCCACGGACGGAACTCGATCAAATGTATGAACTGCCAATTCTCGTCTCACCGCCCGCTGTAACTAGTGTATAAGGTATATTCTGTTGAACCTTATTTAACTCATGGATAGGCCCATTATACATTTGAAGCAAATGAATCGTATGTAGATAATAATATTATGTATGCGCTTCCAGGATTACCAAATGCAATTTGTAAGTACTACGAGTAGGTATTTGATAACAATGGAATTCTCTGGTTTCGTTAACTACTTAATCTACCCATACCCTTAGACATAAACAGAACATCACATCAAATGTAAGTAACTGTCCATGATTCCAAATATTACATTCAGTAATTAAACACAACACTATGATTTAGTAACAATCGGGTCACAATAGCCGAATTTATATAGTAAGTAGTTTAATAGAGAGATCAAGGCTTTCACGCGTATCGAACAGATACAGGTAGTAAGCTCATATAGTCATATAATCCTTATCATTTATTTACTGAGATATGAAACGTGAAGCTGATCCATTAGCGGGCACCGCCCGGAGTGAATTTGCCTATACATGAGCTGGCGAGATCATCCCGTTAATTATTTAAACAATATTACCATAGGACCTGCGTTCAATACGCCTCGCATTTTCAATAGATTTATTGCAATAGCTTCCTAAAAAAAATATCATTTTGATTTTGAAAATGTACCCACCCTTTGTATATCAACTGTATAAGGGCATTAAACGATCACGCCTTCTTTTTGTTTCAAATACAAGGAAATTAAATCGAATCTCAACATTCTCAACAATCAAAAACTATTTCTGAATTAGGCGAGAACTGAGCCGTTTCCGCGGTTAAACTAGAATACTTACTAACTTTCGTAGTATTTGGGCGAAACCATTTTACTAACGCAGTTCGGAAGTGATATGAGTATAGGAACTTCTTTCGTTTGTCTATGATTAAAAAAACCATTCGTCATGACGAATTGCCGCCATTGCTGTTGTCATTTTTTGTTGGTTTTTTGCTGTTACTTAATAAAGTAGTGTATGCAACTGTACATAATTAGGCCTTAAAACACTCGTGTGATCCTGCCAAAATCGTGCAGAAAGTGCCTCTTTACCGCACTTTTGCTTTACTTTTTGAGAAGTGATACAGCTTGGCAAAAAGTCTAGAAACGAACGGAACTCTTTTTTGACCCTGGTTACTTTGATAAACTTGGCATATTCTCTTTAAGTATACGTATTGTCAGCTGTGTAGTTACATTAACGTATTTATTTCACCGGTTTTGTTATATTATGTTCTTAATAAAAAGTACTCCATTATCAATCATAGCTTTATTCTTTCTGAAGTTTGACATTTACCATGGTCACAGATAATCCACAATGACTGCGTTCCGTTTATGCATAATATTACAATATACTTCCTTTCAACATACAACATTTTAATTACAGATATAATCCTTAAGATAACTAGGTGTTTTATTTGCCTTCTCAACTCCATAGAACTTGCACCCTCACCAACATTAGATTGATCATACAAGCTGTTCATCACCTCTTTGAGCGATCTCAGAGTGGTCATTTATGCTGTCTTGGTCCTCAAACACTGGAGGTCTGGAAAGATTAGGTCTTGTTTTAATTCCGATCACGCCATGTTACCTGAAGGTATCGTTCCATCAATGATTCCTACCTTTAGTTTTGTACGAGTACACGAAGATAGAGTACCTACTTACTTATTTATTAAATATACCATGTGTGCCACAGGATATAGCGCTGTTTGGTTTCAACTCTCGACACCATATAAAAGTACCGAAGTAAAACCATTAATATCACCAACGCAAATTAAGCCACTGCAGCCTTTTATCCTCGTTATGTTTTCACTATACAGCATTGCGTCTTGTGCGAACTGCCCCGCTACATATTCTGTAACTTATATTTTGTAACGTCACCTCACCGTTCACCTCACCACAAATATATCTTGATGCCACGACGCGTATAAACTAACCGTAATCATGCTTTATGTTGTCTTTAAATAAATAAATAGTAATAATAATAATAATTGTCGCGCGGGCGGGAAAGACATACATAATAAATAATAATAGCAGAGGCAGAGGTTCGTGGTGAGTGGTTTCGTTAGGCGTGACGGGTGAGCGAATGAGTGCGAATGGCTTTGCTTGCGGCACTATTTTAATAGCCCAAGCATTTTATTTTGATTAGTATGGAAATTTGGAAATAATTCATAACAGCAGCTTTTTTGTGTGTAGCTAATATATTATCATTTTAGTAATTACGTGGACTCAAAATCCACCAAAATATTAGTCATCAAAAACTCGATATTTAACTAATTCCTGAAAAAAGAGGAAAAATATTAATAGATATTTTAATTTTTGTTTTGTTTAATTTACAGGAGCTCTTCCAGAATAATAAATAAATAACACAAAAAACATACTGGATGTGTCATTTGTTTTTATATATTTACATCCCGATGGAAATTTTGTAGGATTCTTGGATAAGAAACTTAGAATAACATTTGAACATTAAACAAACAAAAAAAACGCTGTCATAAATTAATGTTTGAAAATACGCAATTTTCCTGGGGTATAAGTAAAGTGCCTGTAGTTTATGAGCATGATGTGTAGGTAAGTATTGTAATACCCATAACGGGTGACAGACAACAATACGTTATGGCGAAAATGAAATTCGTCACAAGTGACAAAATAAATTAAGAAGTTAAAATTTACCTAGTACAAGGTTACAGGTTTTTATAAAACCAACTTGGTACTTGCGATATATTGAATGAATTTTTATTAAGAGTAATTGTAAACAAAATGGATAAATATATTTTTTTTATTCGTACTTAATAAAAATATACAGTTTCATCCTCCTCCTAAATTCAATTTCGGCTACAATTACACTTAATTAAAATTCTTCCAATATATCGCAAGTACCAAGTAAGTTTTATAAAAACATAACCTGTAAAATGTACTATAACCTAACCTACATTTCTGGTAGCTGTTCGGTTCTATAAGGTTCGTGGTTCTAACTTAACCTAAACTACTTTTCTGCAGCAGTCGGATTAATGTATTTTGACTAATAAATGGCTTACCAAAGTACATGTATACCTAAGAAATGAACAAAAGATTTGATAATTTTCTCAATTCACTGTGATAAATCAGGTAAAATAGTAGTTAGTTAATAGGTAGTTAGATTATTTTACATATTTGTAAGGCTTCCTAAATATCTGAATGATTTTACTTTTTCGACTGTGGATTCGTTTAACGAGATTGGTGTGAAGGGTCGGTTTTAGATGCTATTACAATTTTGTTTTTACTGACATTATTTATAACATCGGTTGTATACATTATAAATTACTTCCCGAGTGGATCTGTGTATTGTTTTACTCATTGTATCCAATTTTTATTGCACTTGTAGGTATGCTAATAAACTGTTGTAATATTATGCATAAACGGAACGCAGTCATTGTGGATTATCTGTGACCATGGTAAATGTCAAACTTCAGAAAGAATAAAGCTATGATTGATAATGGAGTACTTTTTATTAAGAACATAATATAACATGGTGGCAGCGGTAAACATTAAAATAGAGAAGACAGAAGAAATATAAAGAAAGTGACAAATGAAAAAATATATACATTTTAAGTGGCAGGCGCGACATCCATTCCAGACAGAAGAAAGAAATAAAATCGAGTGAAACCACGCGGGGGGAGAAATGGCGGATCCCGTTCCTCCAAGTATTCCCGCACCAGAAAAGTTCTCGTTTGTGCCTTCAGAATGGGAAAAATGGAAAAATAGATTCGTAAGGTATATGGTTTTATCTGGAAATGACCGCCGGGAAGAAAATGAAAAGATTGATTGCCTGCTGTACTGTATGGGTGACCGGGCCGAAGATATTATTCTACAATTCCAAAAAGGTTTGAATTATGCTGAAATTCTGGAGAAATTCACTCAGTATTTCATACCGAAGAAGAATGTCGTGTTTGAAAGATTCAAGTTTAATTCTCGAAACCAAAGAGAAGGAGAAAGTATGGAGCAATATGTCACAGAGCTTTATAAGTTGGCGGCTGCTTGTGACTATAAGGAGCTGCACGAAGAACTTATCAGGGACAGAATAGTGATAGGCATCTTAGATAAAAGAACAAGCGAGCGACTACAATTAATGAGCGACCTGCAGCTGAAGGATGCCAATACAATTTGCAAGCAGGCCGAAGTGCAAAAGGAGGAGAGCAAATTACTGATGCTCCAACCGTCAGGAGACCTAGATATTAATAGAATAAAGGAAGACAACCAGGGTAAACAGAACTGTTGGTTTTGTGGGCGAGCAAGACACCCGAAGAACCAGTGCATCGCTCTTAAGGCCAAATGTTTCAAATGTGGCAGAATGGGACATTTTGCTGATTTGTGTCGCTCAAACAGTGCAGTGTTCAAGGTGGGTGACGTCAATGACAAATATACAAATCAAATCAAATCAAATCAAAATATTTATTTTGTAAATAGGCTTAAGCTAGCTCTTTTACACGTCATGTTACTATGTAACTTAACTACCTTATGGCTTTTATCCTCTCTGGGTCAGGCATAATACCCTGTGCATTTACAACATGTCCTAAGTATGCGATTTGCTTTGCACCAAATATGCATTTGGATTTATTTATAGTAATTCCCTCTTTTGCTAGTCTAGTAAGAACTTCTCTCAATATTTTGTCATGATTTTCTAAATTATCCTCATAAATTAATATGTCATCCATGTGAATTGCAATGTTTAAATCCTTGAAGAGGTTATTAAATTTCATTGAGAAATACTCAGGGGCACAATTTAATCCAAAAGGGAGCCTATTATACAAATATCTGCCAAAAGGAGTTATTACAGTAGTAAGCTTTTTTGAATCCTCATCCAGCTGAATTTGGTGAAATCCAGATGTAGCATCTATTTTCGAAAAATATTTTGCTCCTTTTAATTTTGCTAAAGTGTTTTCTATTTTAGGTATTGGGTAAATAGGCCTCTTTATGTTTTGATTGACTTTAGTATAATCACCACATATCCTGACTTTATTATTTTTGTATACCACTACAATCGGGGAGACAAAATCGGTTGGTTCTTCTATGGGGCTGATAATACCTAAACTTTCTAGTTTTTCTAGCTCTTCCTTTACTTTTGGCAGTAAAGGTATTGATACATTACGGGCAGTTGTTTGACAATAATATTGAGGATTATCAATTAACTTAATGTGAAAATTATCTTTGAAAACCCCTAAGTCATCAAATATTTTAGGAAATTCTTGTTCCACTTGCACTGTAGTTTCTCTTATGTCCTTGTAATTTCTCTCATTGGCAGAAATAGCACAAATTGACAATATATTCATATCTTCAATTGCTGGCCGTCCCAGAATAGCACACTTTAATCCCTTAATTACATAAACTTTACCAAAATACACTTTATTTTTATAGACTAAGCTTAGCTGAGAGGTTCCAATCACATTTAAAAGTTTACCGTCTGGTCCTTTTACTCTGTCTTCACATGTCACTAGCTGCAGCCCGTTGAGATGATCGTCTGGTATAGCTGTCACATCGGCGCCTGTGTCAATTAGGAAATTTGTGTTATTTATATGAGTTCCATTGTTGTACACTCTCACTTCTATGGTATATGGTAAAGAATTTATAGATGACAAAGAAGCATTTATGTAAAATAGCTTAGTTAAGTAGGTAGTTAAGTTACATAGTAACATGACGTGTAAAAGAGCTAGCTTAAGCCTATTTACAAAATAAATATTTTGATTTGATTTGATTTGATTTGTATATTTGTCATTGACGTCACCCACCTTGAACACTGCACTGTTTGAGCGACACAAATCAGCAAAATGTCCCATTCTGCCACATTTGAAACATTTGGCCTTAAGAGCGATGCACTGGTTCTTCGGGTGTCTTGCTCGCCCACAAAACCAACAGTTCTGTTTACCCTGGTTGTCTTCCTTTATTCTATTAATATCTAGGTCTCCTGACGGTTGGAGCATCAGTAATTTGCTCGCCTCCTTTTGCACTTCGGCCTGCTTGCAAATTGTAATGGCATCCTTCAGCTGCAGGTCGCTCATTAATTGTAGTCGCTAGCTTGTTCTTTTATCTAAGATGCCTATCACTATTCTGTCCCTGATAAGTTCTTCGTGCAGCTCCTTATAGTCACAAGCAGCCGCCAACTTATAAAGCTCTGTGACATATTGCTCCATACTTTCTCCTTCTCTTTGGTTTCGAGAATTAAACTTGAATCTTTCAAACACGACATTCTTCTTCGGTATGAAATACTGAGTGAATTTCTCCAGAATTTCAGCATAATTCAAACCTTTTTGGAATTGTAGAATAATATCTTCGGCCCGGTCACCCATACAGTACAGCAGGCAATCAATCTTTTCATTTTCTTCCCGGCGGTCATTTCCAGATAAAACCATATACCTTACGAATCTATTTTTCCATTTTTCCCATTCTGAAGGCACAAACGAGAACTTTTCTGGTGCGGGAATACTTGGAGGAACGGGATCTGCCATTTCTCCCCCCGCGTGGTTTCACTCGATTTTATTTCTTTCTTCTGTCTGGAATGGATGCGCCTGCCACTTAAAATGTATATATTTTTTCATTTGTCACTTTCTTTATATTTCTTCTGTCTTCTCTATTTTAATGTTTACCGCTGCCACCATGTTATATTATGTTCTTATTAAAAAGTACTCCATTATCAATCATAGCTTTATTCTTTCTGAAGTTTGACATTTACCATGGTCACAGATAATCCACAATGACTGCGTTCCGTTTATGCATAATATTACAACAGTTTATTAGCATACCTACAAGTGCAATAAAAATTGGATACAATGAGTAAAACAATACACAGATCCACTCGGGAAGTAATTTATAATGTATACAACCGATGTTATAAATAATGTCAGTAAAAACAAAATTGTAATAGCATCTAAAACCGACCCTTCACACCAATCTCGTTAAACGAATCCACAGTCGAAAAAGTAAAATCATTCAGATATTTAGGAAGCCTTACAAATATGTAAAATAATCTAACTACCTATTAACTAACTACTATTTTACCTGATTTATCACAGTGAATTGAGAAAATTATCAAATCTTTTGTTCATTTCTTAGGTATACATGTACTTTGGTAAGCCATTTATTAGTCAAAATACATTAATCCGACTGCTGCAGAAAAGTAGTTTAGGTTAAGTTAGAACCACGAACCTTATAGAACCAAACAGCTACCAGAAATGTAGGTTAGGTTATAGTACATTTTACAGGTTATGTTTTTATAAAACTTACTTGGTACTTGCGATATATTGGAAGAATTTTAATTAAGTGTAATTGTAGCCGAAATTGAATTTAGGAGGAGAATGAAACTGTATATTTTTATTAAGTGCGAATAAAAAAAATATATTTATCCATTTTGTTTACAATTACTCTTAATAAAAATTCATTCAATATATCGCAAGTACCAAGTTGGTTTTATAAAAACCTGTAAAATTGTACTAGGTAAATTTTAACTTCTTAATTTATTTTGTCACTTGTGACGAATTTCATTTTCGCCATAACGTATTGTTGTCTGTCACCCGTTATGGGTATTACAATACTTACCTACACATCATGCTTATAAACTACAGGCACTTTACTTATACCCCAGGAAAATTGCGTATTTTCAAACATTAATTTATGACAGCGTTTTTTTTTGTTTGTTTAATGTTCAAATGTTATTCTAAGTTTCTTATCCAAGAATCCTACAAAATTTCCATCGGGAAGTAAATATATAAAAACAAATGACACATCCAGTATGTTTTTTGTGTTATTTATTTATTATTCTGGAAGAGCTCCTGTAAATTAAACAAAAATTAAAATATCTATTAATATTTTTCCTCTTTTTTCAGGAATTAGTTAAATATCGAGTTTTTGATGACTAATATTTTGGTGGATTTTGAGTCCACGTAATTACTAAAATGATAATATATTAGCTACACACAAAAAAGCTGCTGTTATGAATTATTTCCAAATTTCCATACTAATCAAAATAAAATGCTTGGGCTATTAAAATAGTGCCGCAAGCAAAGCCATTCGCACTCATTCGCTCACCCGTCACGCCTAACGAAACCACTCACCACGAACCTCTGCCTCTGCTATTATTATTTATTATGTATGTCTTTCCCGCCCGCGCGACAATTATTATTATTATTACTATTTATTTATTTAAAGACAACATAAAGCATGATTACGGTTAGTTTATACGCGTCGTGGCATCAAGATATATTTGTGGTGAGGTGAACGGTGAGGTGACGTTACAAAATATAAGTTACAGAATATGTAGCGGGGCAGTTCGCACAAGACGCAATGCTGTATAGTGAAAACATAACGAGGATAAAAGGCTGCAGTGGCTTAATTTGCGTTGGTGATATTAATGGTTTTACTTCGGTACTTTTATATGGTGTCGAGAGTTGAAACCAAACAGCGCTATATCCTGTGGCACACATGGTATATTTAATAAATAAGTAAGTAGGTACTCTATCTTCGTGTACTCGTACAAAACTAAAGGTAGGAATCATTGATGGAACGATACCTTCAGGTAACATGGCGTGATCGGAATTAAAACAAGACCTAATGTGGCTTTAGCTATTCAAGGTTTTTAGTGACATTGCTTATTCTAGTATCGCTTGAACTTAGATACGATGACCAAAATTTATTAAATGTTTGTTAATCGGTACATAAAATAAAGTTTGTCACTGTTTTGCTTGGCTTATTTGTACTCGATGTTCGGTAATATAACCGAGAGCAATGAAAACGGGTGCTGTTTGAATAAGATTTATATGCAAAGACATACGTTACTACGTTCATCATCATCATATCAGCCGACTGATGTCCATAGGCCTGCTGGACATAGACCAAGGAGTGCCAAAGTGACTGGTCCCGCGCCACCTTTATCCAGCAGGCTCCCGCGACCTTCACCAGGTCATCAGTCCACCTTGTGGGGGGGGTCTCGCCGCCCTAACGCCATCGGTTCTACGTGCTATGTAAAGCACGCAAGCAAGCAATGTATGCAAAGAGTATACCTACCCGTTTTCATTGCTCTTGAATGTAGAATGTTTATTTTTCACCAGGTAGGTTATTTAAACGCATTTATCATGACTAGTTTACCACGCTTATGTGAGGTTATTAGCTCACAATTTAACATAAAATATCCAGGTTCAAGTCAAACTATCAAAAAAATATGCCTACTAAATATAGCATCGTCAGAGAATTTAAACATAAAGAGTTATTCCGACCGTTTTTCATAAAACGATGTTTACAAAGGTTAAATATTAGGTACTTTTAGAAAAGGGCAACCGACAAATATATTTATAAAGACTATCACAGCTACGTTACCACTTCAAACTTGCTGTTTGCTCAGTCCGGTAAACATTTGGCAATTGTCAGAATGTCCCGAACCGTAACGTTATCTAATCATACAATTTATAATTGCCTATAATTGTATCATAGAGCTTCAATAAAAATGATTAATCAACGTTTCATAGGAACACGTAACATATAGTTTACCGTACCTAACGTACCTATTGTATTTTATGCTACGATATTGAAGAGAACCACGCAGAAAACATATCTTAAAGTTGCATCTACACATACCTACTGTATATGTAATGGAAAGGCAAACGTTTTAAAAAGCAATACACAATACTCAATCATTTAAGGCCTCCACCCACCGGACGCGTGTGCTGCGCGTGTGCTGCGCGTGTGCTGCGCTGCAGCTGCGCGGGTGCTGCGCGTGTGCCGCGTTCGATGTGTGTTTGAAGTGTAGTTTCAATGCTTTACAACTTGCGCGTGTGCTGCGCTGCAGCTGCGCGGGTGCTGCGCGTGTGCCGCGTTCGATGTGTGTTTGAAGTGTAGTTTCAATGCTTTACAACTTGCGCGTGTGCCGCGCAGCACACGCGCCGCGGAGCACACGCGTCCGGTGGGTGGAGGCCTTCATTGCATTCCGCAATGTTAGTTTACAGGGTTTTAGGTAAACTTAAGTTTTAGTTGCTAAGTTAAGAGAATAAAACTTAATTGTGGACCCTGTTGGGCACCGCAGCAGACAATGAAACTCAGCATACAATGAAAATGTATATTTTTAAAAATATGGCTAGTTGATTTAAAATTGCGAGATAGATAAAATGAAAATCACAAGAATATAAACGTTTTCCGTTTCGTCTTACAATGTCGGATGATTTTACCGTCGTTCTATGCGCCATGGAACAAGACCAAAGAGAAATAATAAATCAAAAGGCATGTAAAGAAAGCATCTTATCTTTTTTATGAGTATGTAATTAAGTACCTAGCAGCGCAAAAACATTGGAAAAGCGCCACGGCGGTCGGAGACGACATGTGTTCCGATAGTTTAGGGTGTAACTAGTCTGTTATGCAACATGTAGATACAATTTCCAGGAAACACATAAGTTTTGTTTCTCTGTGTAAGCAGAATGGTTGTTCATGGATAGTACTCGTATGAGATACTTGACATAAGAATTACCTTTTGTGCGGACTCGATATCCAAACAATGCCCCTGACGAAGTAATTTTCCTTTATCGCGGAAAGTATTATAGGTACATTTCTCGCACCGCCTCGCCTCGCCAGTGAACTAGGAAGTTAGGTTATTATATTAGGATTTACAAAATTATGATGCATGTCCATTATGAAGAAAATTGTTATGTTTAACAAAATTACGACTTCAAACAAGTTCTATGTAATGAAATAATGACAAAAAAATTTAAGACAACTTATCATTATGACTTCCGACCATAGTTACAGAAATTTAGGAAGTTAGGAAGAAAAAAATTAGGACTAGCGATGATGACGACTACAATACGTTAGTATAAAAAAAAATAGGATAACGAAATTGATGGCAGCCAATATGGACCCACCATTATTACTAGCTTCTTCTGCCCGCGACTCCGTCCGTTGGAGCTCGTTTATATCGCAGCTCCATACAAACTTTTACCCCCCCCATTTCACCCCCTTAGGGGATGATTTCGGGGATAAAAACTATCCTATGTCACTCTCCATCCCTTCAACTATCTCCACTTAAAAAATCACGTCAATTCGTCGCTCCGATTTGCCGTGAAAGACGGACAAACAAACAAATACATACCACCTACTTTCGCATCTCTTCTCTATCTCTTCTCCACATATATAACAAATGTGAAAGTTCGTTGAGGTTGTCAGTGAGACACAATAAGTAGAGTTTGAAGGAAATTGTATTTATACAACATACATTAAAAACTTCAATATTGCGATGCAGAACTTCACCAATTTCCACGCATTTAGAAGGTTTTCTCCAGATTTTTGTCGGCGTCTGAACTCCAACAAACCATATTAAACGTATAAAAAAGTTTGATGGAGTTAAGGTGACCCACAGCCCCCACAGGCCAAATTTGAGAATATTTGGATAAAGTCGTCTTCACTTTACGCAACAGCGCCATCTATCTGTTTATTAATACGACAGCCCAACGAAAAGAAGTGTTATGTTTTCTGTTTTCCGGGTATCACGGGAAAACTATAGAATGGATTAATATGCAACTTTCACTAAAACGTTATATAAATTATAATAAATAATTATATAAATTATAAACGGCCATAAAAATTATAAAGATAAGGGTGCAAAGGGGTTAAAAAATGGGTTCAGTAAGTATGTTTTTGAATGGTTTTTGAATATAGAGATGAGAATGTAGAGATACTCACACGTTTATTTTATTCTGTCAAATCTTCTGCCAAATCACAAAATTATGTGTCAAAAGTCCCTAAAAACGTTATTACTCAAAATGCCTTCAAGAAAGAGATAGAACCTGACACGAATTTCTAGAGAGTCCGCCAGAAAACGAGTGGCAAGATCTCAGGAGTCCGAAGAAGCTTCCCAGGCTTCTAGATTCCTTGAACACAGTGAAGATAGGGAACCACGTCTCGTCCACGATCGTGAACGCCGTTCGTTGTCGCGAGCTTCCGAGACTATCACGGAACGTGGAACAAAATTAACAGCGGATTCTCGGGCTTCTGAAACATTTACACAACAAGAAGACCGCTTGACTTCTCAGAGAAGTTCACCTCAGCGACAAGATCGCAGGTATGTAGGAAGAATATTCTCTAGAAAATTATGGATTTAGGTATGTATTGCCATAATACCCTACCGAGAGAATTCTTGGGTTTGTGAGCAAACCATACTTACCCCCAAAAATGACCAGGCTGCTGCTGTTAACACTCGAATTTTAACGCAAATTGAAGGCGAGAACGCTGTCTACAGCTCGATTAACACTGTCTTGTCTGTATACTCGGTGGAATTTTCAAACTCTTTGAGCGCATCAGGGTTACCAGCGCACACTTTGACCCTGAAGATCGGAGTCCCTATTATGCTGCTTCGGAACCTATCTCCGTCGAAGCTGTGTAATGACACCCGCCCGAAGGTAGTGAGACTGCAGCGGAATCTGATCGAGGCTCAGATCCTTGCGGGCTGGGGAAACTGTATTTATAACGCGCATTCCACTGGTACCGAACAACTTCCCGTTCCAGTTCAAGCGATTGCAGTTTCCAGTGAGCGTGTGCTTCGCTATGACCATAAACAAGTCGCAGGGGCAGACTCTCCGCGCAGCCGGCGTCGACCTGCGCACGGACTGCTTCTCTCACGGGCAGCTGTACGTCGCGTGCTCGCGAGTCACCGAACAACTGTTTCTGCTGATGCCCACTGGGGAAACTAAAAATGTTGTATACAATGAAGTATTGTAATTATATTGATATCAATGCAGTTACATTAACTATGTACATTGATGCCAAAATAAATGTAATATTTCTTTAACGGCATTATGATGACCTTCGTGTCCTTCGAGAGATAGAAGGCCGTTATGAAGCACGGCGACTGGGCGAAGATCAGCCGCAGAGGGATAACACTCGCGCTATTCGGTCACGAATGTCACGATAAGGCAATATTCCCGAAAAGGAGACGGATCACGCCATCTGGGAAAGGTCAAAACATTCGGGGGTTGGGTACATAACATAGGTGTAAATAACTCGTTAATAGTTTACATTAATGTAATTAATATTTGATATTTATTCATATGAATTGTATAATTTTTTCATGCTCCACTTAGGTGTCATTTAAGTCTGTGTAGTACCTACTTACGGCATATGCACCGTAGACGCGCGTTTGTATCGAATCACGTGTAAAGAAATCGACACAAACGCTTAAAAAGTATAAGTAATAGTGAAAAAAAAAACAGTCAACGCGAACGAAGTCGCGGGCAGAAGCAATTCATTGTAAAAAAATATACAATTTAAGCTGAAACGTCTGTTGATGATTATAAGATATTTATATTTTAAAAAACGGAGTTTCGATTTAGATTTAGCAATTTAAACTAACGATCTCATCGCACCTTTCACACCTGAACGGATTTAGATGAAATTAGATACAGACCCTTGGCCTTCCAAGGGTCTGTATCTAATTTCATCTAAATCCGTAAATAAATAAATAAATAAAATAAATAAATATAAGGGGACAATCTTACACAAATCGAGCCAGTCCCATAGTAAGCTCAATAAGGCTTGTGTTATGGGTACTAGACGATGAATATAGGATAGTTTTTTATCTGGGAAATAATCCCTTAAGATAATCATATTTCTAAGGCGATAACAAGTTCTACGCGGACGAAGTCGCGGGCAACAGCTAGTATACACTATACAATAACTATAACATTAGTTCATTCACTGGTTTTAGTCGTTCATTTACCAGCAAACCGTGTTAATTCACTGGTGATTTCCCATTTTTGTACCTAAAAGGTAATATAACTTTAAATTATGGAAAACGATTGAAAAGGCAAAGAAATTTAAGCAAACTAGAATACTTGTTTGAGCTATACAAACAGCCATGGCTGTTATTAAGTAAAACCATCGTAGATAGAACAATTTTTGAAATCAAAAGTGTCCTTAAGCGTTCATTCACTTGGGCACTTACCCTACGTTAAATGTTATTTCGTAATCAACGTAAGTACGTAGAGAGCGGTGACGTCGCGTTCGCCGCCGCCACTGTCACGGTCGGCCACTGTCCCACTTCGGCCACTTCACGTTCATTCCTTACACACGGGCGATCAATTATGATCCATGATACGATTATCTAACCTGACCATGAGAATGAAAGGAACTGTGACATCAAGTTATAATCATATCACACCACTGCTCGGAAATGTACCAAATGATGGTCTGAAATCATGCTTCAAAACTGTGGTTAGCTGGACCATTTCTGTGAATTCAAACTCTCCAAGAAAATTATAAGTAATCATATTTGCATTTTGATGGAAATGTCTTCTTCGAGCCCACTCGTCCATCTACACATTTCATTAAGTTGACAATGGCGGGAACATACATAAGATTTGGCAGAATGTGATCTGAATCATTGCAATAAATATAAAAAAACATATCACTTTAATTAATATTTTTAATAATTACTTAAATAGAAAACAGAGGGTCTCGGACTCGCGTTGTGGTTGTAGAACTTACCTAGTGGTTAGGTATAGTTTGGAAAATATAAAATGAAAACTAGCACTTTACTCCAGAATGTGTGGTGAGTATTGTAGTATGTGTAAAGTCAATCGTGTAATGCAAAGGCCAGGACGACAGGAGGTATCCCATATGAATAACGAAAGAAAGAGAAGAATAAGAATAATTTATTAACCAATTCTTAAAATAACAAGTAACAATTTTCTTAGATAGATACAGTGACTTCCGCACTAGCCACAGCCTGTGTTTTTTGGAGTCAAATCGACCACGAGTTACAAATATAATGCGGTTTTTAGCAATCTTTATAGATCTGTAAAATCTAAAATATAATGATGTATTATTTCTGTTTCGAGGGCAAAAGATATATTTCAATATATTATTATTATTATTGAATTCGTTCGTAGTGTGATTGCTGAGTTAATGAGTGTAGGAGAGTAATGTGACTTTAGGAGGGAAGGATGCAAGTAGCTCTTTACTTCGGGGTTTCTTCAGCCTGATCGTAAGTTCAGTACAACAGCTGGACAGGACAACAAGACGTGGTGGATCTACTTAAATACATACTAAATACGAAGAGATAAAATGGTGTCGAATGAAATTAGGTCTGCGTTCAGTTATACCTACTCGAAATGGACTCGTTAAAAGCAAATAAATTGCGTCATTTCGACATTTGCTCGCCACGGGTAGTTAAGTAGGTAGGTATGATTTGTTATGCAAGTTGTACGAGTAGGTAGGTAACTTCTATTTAGGTTGGTTTTCATAGTTCACGAATCCATTAACAGATTTAGGCGTGAAGTATGGAACGAAAATTGGACAGTTGCAATCTTGCTGATTTCTTGAACTTATACAGGTTGACATCGCCATTCCGATGTCAACCTGTATTATTTCATACAAAAAATACTTACAGAGGGTGGTGGAACCAAAAGACGAACGTTTAAGCGACTAATAACTTTGGGTTTTTTATGTGGGAGTTGTAACCTAGTTTGTACATACTATATTTTTTATCCGATTAGGTATATAGTCGAGATTAGATTTGACTATTTTAACCCCTCCTATTATACATATATTTAAGTATGCATGTTTGCCCAGAAGTTGAACGCTGTGCCCAATATGTGAACGTTTTGACTTCAATAGTTAACGAAAAAAACAAATGACCATGCCGTCTAACTTTGCTCATGTTGTAACTTTGCCCACCAAGTAGGTATACTCGTATAATTAAGCTTGTAAATGCCGGGAACGGTTGCCAAATGTTATGTATCTTTGTTATTAAGTGTTCATTGTACTAACCCCTGCCTAAAACTTGAACGAATAAATCTTGTTCGTTCATCTAATGGGCACGATAGCAAAGGAATGAACGAACACACTATATGTATAGCAAAATTCATTTTATTCCGTTGAGCCGTTTTGCGTGATGGAGAGATTCATAATATTAGTAGGATTTGCAAAATTTCCAGGGACACGACTCGCATGACAGACTCTAGCAGGCATGTTAAGTTTAATGAATAAGGATTATTCACTAGATCTCACGGGTCTAAATACTGATTTGCCATACGATAAATAAAATTCACGATTTTCGCTACGGTTATGGGGTTGTGCTACTTGAGCTGAAATTTACTAAAAAGTGATTTTTCTTATTAAATATAAAGTAAAGGATAATCGTACCAATATTATAAGGTCACTGTGGTGAAGACTACTACTGACGAGATACTTAATTTTTTTTACTTTGAGTGATCTAGCTGCGTTAATTATTCACCTACGTTACCGCTTCTAATCGCATACGATGAAGAATGTCATAAATAATAGTTAAGCCATAGTGACAAATCATTTTAAAAACAATAGTATTTTTTTAAATTCGGCGAGCAGTCGGGCTTCCCGTGTAGTTTAAGGTAAGTCCGTCTAGTAATGATATCAGCCATACTATTTTCTGGTGCTTATATATATGTTCGTACTCGAATCCTTAAAAAGAATTTAACAAGAGAATGAAAAGTGTACTTTAAACTTGTTAAAATAAGGTTTAGATTCGGAATAAACTCAATTTATCTTATTCAAAGGCAAGTCCGGCAATTTAGTAAATGGGGTGGTAAACCTTTTTTGCCCGACTGCCGAACGAGAGGAGGGTTATGTTTTTCAAGCATATGTATATACGTATGCATGTATGTATGTATGTATGATGTGACTATGTCTTATTCTTTGGCACGCCCTGCAGCCTAAACCGTTTGACGGGTTTCGACATACGAGGTAGCGTTGGATACCTCTTAAGGCGCTGTAGGTTCAGCGAAGTTAAGCGAACAGTGTTTTTGAAACAATATAATGCGTCTGTTTATAATAATATGGTTTTAAAAAAACGAATAGTAATCTTGAGGCTTTTCTGCAGGGAAATCATTTTTCCTAACTTTGTATGGCCTATTTAATTGTATTTTGTGCTTCTGACCTGACAGCAGTCCGGTTCTGGTGCTTCGCCGGCCGCTACCGCGGCACTCAATCAATTTTTCGCTCGATAGAAAAAAATCACGAACATAGGTCTAAAAGGGTCTAAAATACACTTAAAATATTTGTTACAAATTACGAACAAAAGCTAAAAATATTAAAATGGCTTCTAAAAATCGGCAATATCATGTTTGAGTGTTTACTTTTTTATTTATTTAAACGGCCAAAAAATTAAAATTAAAAAACATGATTTCCGCGCTTCCGAGCACGCACTTCCATCTCGCTCACGCTTATGCTCAGTGAGAGGGAGAGAAGACCATGAAACTACGGCGCCTTAATAGTAGGAGTGACATAGGATATAAGACCTATTTGTAAAAAAGCAGTCGAGTTTTCACGAAAAATGAATACAACTGTACTACACACAACCATATTCTAAAATTCAAGAGGAGTAAAAATGGTAATAAAATGTGTAAATAGGTATAATAATAATATGGAATATGAAGCCGATGATCATGGGTTCGAATCCCGGTAAGGGGATTTATTTGTGTGATCTACACAGATATTTATTCCTGGGTCATGGGCTCAAGGGTGTTTTCTATGTATATATGTATTTATCTATATAAGTTTATATAATATGCCGTCACGTAGCACTGATAGTACAAGTTTTGCTTACTTTGGGGCTAATATTTATTTAATAATTTATTAAGGTATTTTTTATTTATATTTTCGGTGACATAGTGCTGAGGGTGAGGAACACATTTCCGTACTAGTATCGAGATTAAAATTGTTAATAAACACAAACATCATGTGCAATGTCGAAAGCATTTATCTATAGTACCTAATCTTATGAAATCGTAATAATATTGATGTCGTAAGGACAGTTGGTAACCTCTGATTCAAGGGAAGCCCGGCATATGACGGACTTGCCTTGTACATAGTTGACGGACTTTCAAACTTACCGACATTTTAATGTGATAAATGACGGAACGTATACTTAATTACAAAACTAAGCCAATTTCTGATAATTCAAACGCAGACTAAAGATAGCCGGTTCATATATTACTTACGTACTTAGTTACTTTCTCGTACAAAATCTTGTCATTAACTATTTTTATCAATTTTACTACCAGACACCGTCACACACTTCGAGTTCCATACACGTAATGACATGTTTAGGCGGATTGCTCTGAAGTTCGTTGTCACAGCGCCATCTGTTTTAGAGTGAGGAAACTAGCGCGAAAAACTGTTTCAGCGACTGGACGCTAAAGCGGGAAACGCTTTCAAATTCAAAAGTTATAATGTGTCGACGGACTTGCCTTGTAGACGGGCTTACCCACAGTGACCTTAAATGCGAAAGTTTGGATGGTTGGATGTTTAGATGTTTGGATGTTTGTTACT
Source organism: Epinotia demarniana (assembly GCA_945867215.1). Taxonomy (NCBI): domain Eukaryota; kingdom Metazoa; phylum Arthropoda; class Insecta; order Lepidoptera; family Tortricidae; genus Epinotia; species Epinotia demarniana. Next base: position 13,837,341 of record OX244259.1, on the reverse strand, counting down.
CAATGACGCTCTTTTAAACAGCGCAACCGATTTGGATGAAAATTTACGAAGATAGGTTATAGCCTGGATTAAAATATAGGATAGCTTTATCCTGGGTCTACGCAAACAAAGTCACGGGTGGAAGCTAGATAAATAAGTGATACAACTGGCCAAGATCGAGTCGGACTTACGTAGCTGTGAAACGCACCGCGTGGGGTGCCTTTAGACATGTTACAACTAACGCAATTCCAGATCGTTTTTACAACGGATATTAACAATAATATAATATTCATGAATATGAGTCAGAAATTAAATGGCAAAGAAACATTATTATCTTGCGAGTATAATTTTGACATAATTTCAGTTTCATAGAGGTCGCCGATGTTAGTTGTCGGGGTCTACCTCGCGATCCCTAACATTGTTTGTCCTAAAATCACTTGCCCGAACTGTTTTGTCCTAATGGGCACTAGCCCTAACGATCAATTGCCATAACAATTATTTTCCATAATGTAATGATTGGCCTACAACTCATTTGCCCGAATCATTTTTACCATAATTATTAATATCCCTAATGTTATATTGCATATTCCTCGAAATCCCTAATAACGTTCCACCTCATGTCATTTATCCTAAGTGTTGATGTCCTAATGGGCTTTAGCCCTAACGATCAATAGTCATGACAATATTTATTCAATTAATATGGTAATTGTATAGGTCTAAGGCAGAGCCCAGTTAGGTACGACGACGAGCGAAGCGAGGAGGAGTGTTAAGTTTAACTGCGATCCTACAGCGCGCGAGCCGAGCGAGCGTGCCGCGGTAGCGGCCGGCGAAGCGCCAGAACCGGACTGCTGTCAGGTCAGAAGCACAAACTACGATTAAATAGGCCATACAAAGTTAGGAAAAATGATCTTTAGGATTAAAAATCATTAGGCTTATTGATAATTATGATACGTGCACATAACGTTAGGATGAATAATCAATATGGCAAGTGAAGTTTGGAAATAAAACATTATGGGGAAAAAAACATCCATACGATGTTAGGAAAACTAAAGATAATATGAGTGTTAGGACAAATGATCATTATGACATAAAACGTTAGGGAATGCAAAAATAGGTTAAAAAACGTTAGGGATTCAGATATAGATCCCAATCGTCGATTTGTGCCATCTAGCGAGCTTAATTTTAATCTAATTTCAACTCGATAGATTATATTATGTTTTTGATTTTATTTAAACTATTAAAAGCTATATACCAAACAGTATAAAATGGGTTTTGTTTGATTCTAAAATTATGAAAGAAACACCGATCTAACTGTAAGTGTATCAAGTATAATGTGATACAATATTTCCGTAACTTCGCAAACAGAACATATCAGTTCATATTGTAATTAAGTTTGTTCCGGGTTGGGGTCGTGTTGTGTACAAAAAGCGGATTAGACGAATTACCTACCTACACTCCGAAGAAGCCATCTGTCTCACTCAGCACACAATTCCTGTTTACCGAGGTATACCCATCGCTCACATATACTCGTAAGTGCGTCTTATAATGCTAATGATCTCCCAGCCAACATTAGTGAGTTAGGTGTAGGTTAGAATTTAACTGTCGTTTACGCGCAGGTCAAACAAACTGGAGGCGACGGCTGCATGAATAATGAATTTAAGGTTGGCACTGATTATGCTAAATCGGGCCAAAGCTCTGCTTAATTTAACAAGAGAGTGCGACGAGCAATAGCATAGGTAATTGTGAGCATAAGTGAAAAGAATCGCACTTACGCGTCGCTAGTTACTAATGAAATTTGCGATTAAGTACGTTACGCGCTGTTTGCGCAAGCGCGGCGTTGCCCAGCGCCGCGTTATGTCACAGCCCGCTCGCGCCGCTCGCTCGCCGCTATAGTTGCGCAGTTTTGACATGCCTGCATAGATTCCTCTCCTATAAATCACTTTTTAGGGTTCCGTAGTCAGCAAAGCCCCCGATCGCATATTTATCGTGTTTTACAACACCTTTGATCTTGGGCGTTCACGAATTCACTTCTCTAGGTACGTAATGCACTATTTCACTTCTGATGCTCGAAAAGTATGTCATAATATTAGCAAGCAGGGCTAAAGTAGTACATTTAGCCCCTAGGGAAAATATGTATACATATTTAAATATTTATGATTTACAATAATTTTAATAAGATCGATAAAACACTTCACCGAATTAAATCGACCAATCACAACTCTTTAATAAAACATTTATATTTGCTATCAAATCAACTAACCAGAATACAGGTAGATATTGAAATCGACCAATCAGAAAACAGAATTCATTTCAAACAGTAGGTGTTTTTTATTCACTAATTCACAATTATTAAAAAAATAAACGCCTCTGCCCGTTTATAGCCGCGTCCAAACGTTCAAGCGTGGTTGACTGCATAAATAACATAAACTATGAGATTAAGGAGGATAGACTGCCGTCTATCTCGCTTTGTTTTACGCCTCGCATGCTGTCCGATCCGCCGCGCTTGGCCGTTTGGACGCGTCTATAGACAGTCGATGGCGTTTTAGTGGGGCCAATATTTTGTAACAAAGCAGTTTATTAAAAAAATCATGCCGACAAATTGAACAATCTTTTCTTGTGAACTCTGTGTGAAAATGTACTTCGAACGGCCAACTTTCGTACAGTCGACGTCAAAGATATGTATACAATTTTCGCCTTATTACCATGGAATAAGGTGCAAAAGTGTATACATATCTTTGAAATCGACTGTACTAATTCGGCCGACGCAACCACACCATGTAGTTGGAGCGCGTGTGTCGATGTAAACCCTGGCCAATTTTATATTGGCCCTACGTAGAAAGTTGTCATAATGAAATATGAATTCGATCATATAGTGACCTAAATACGTCGGCTTGTTATGACAAGCAATAAAATTGGTCAGGGTATAACTAAGACAGACCGGCAACTACGAAACCCAACACTGCGCATGGCCTGACACGCACCTGGCCATTTTTTTCGGTTTTTATTGTATACGGGTCAATGGCATAGCGTTCGCATTATAATTCATTTAAATATTAGCAATTTAATTTAGTCGCTTGCATCTTAAAACTATTTCATAAATAAATGAGAGAGAAAACTAAGATAACCTTGGAAACAAAAGTCCACCCTGAGATTAAGTAATAGCCAATGAATGCTATAGCTATATAAGTAGTTAGGTACATCACATCTAAAAGGCAACTGTATTTTAAGGTTTCTGAGGCTTACTTATCATGTGACCAGAGAAAGTCGCTCTTCATTGAGGCCAGCCCACGGCATGCGTGGAGCTTATGTTGTATGATCTCATATTAATTAAAATATTGTGTTTCATATTTTGTACAATAAAGCATTTTTTTATATGTTTGATCACTCCGAGTCTTCTGTCAGTCACAGTCAGTTTTTTTTATATATATAATGACACTGGATAGCACCCAGGATATACATACCTGCACTAATGTGTCATTTGTGACTTACGTAACTAAATCAATCTTGATGTGTAATATTAAAATGTTACATATTATATTCTAATTCACGTGAAGGTAGTCAAATACATGCATAAAAATAATTAATTCACCTTAATACAATGAAATACGGACTAAAAATTTTAACACATCATACTTAATATATATCTACTAAGTATTAAGTATATATTATTGCATTGCTCTCTAAAATAACGATATTTTTTACATAGTTAATTTATAAAAAAATATAACTCCTGGAGTACCTCCTACTACTTCATAATTAAAATAGGTGTAGGTAAGTATGTAGGTAGGTACCTAAATAACCGTTCACCGATTCACGCACCAATTTTATCTTATACATTTGAATCTCTGTATTGTTTTCAACACAACAATCTTTACCAGTCCCATTACCTACTTAAAATTGTGAACAAAGTATATTCGTCAAAACTGAGAGATTTAAGGCGCCGTAGGTTCATGGTCTTCTCTCTCCCTCTCACTGAGCATAAGCGTGAGCGAGATGGAAGTGCGTGCTCGGAAGCGCGCAAATCATGTTTTTTAATTTTAATTTTTTGGCCGTTTAAATAAATAAAAAAGTAAACACTGAGTTCTCTCAAACATGATATTGCCGATTTTTAGAAGCCATTTTAATATTTTTAGGTTTTGTGCATAAATTGTAACATTTTTCTATCGAGCGAAAATTGCTTAGTCATGTTTCTAAACACTGATCTCCCTGCAGAAAAGCCTCAGGATTACTATTCGTATTTTTTTGAAACCATATTATTATAAACAGACGCATTATATTGTTTCAAAAACTCTGTTCGCTAACTTCGCTGAACCTAAGGCGCCTTAATGAGGTCAGCCTGTGAAGGAAACGGATGTTTCAAAACGCAGGTTAGACATAATCGTGATCTAATATAATCTTCACGTAACATCCCATCATAATACTTAAGAAGTGGAATTTGCATCTTCTCTTGTGCTAGATAGTAAATATCTAAGGTCTGAGATGGTATTCGAGATCATAAATGTAAACAAACAACTGTCAATTTGAAAGTGCCATTCCAGGGGTATACAATCTTTTTTATCCAATGTATTCACCAAAGAGCGATAGGCCGAAAGACTTTCGGATATCTATAATATTTTGACAGGAATACAAGGAGGAAATAGAACACTTAGGTAATATATTTTTTTATTCACTTGACGACGTAGTAGAATCTTAATTTACATTTATAATAAATCTATCGTTGATATTGACAATCAGTTGGTCGAGTCGGCACATTTTGTCTTCTACTTTAATGAAGTGTTTTACACAGTCACTCCATTTTTGAGGCGTCACTATTTGCAAACATTCCTCAAATAAGGTCTTAATTTCATTCATTTTAAATGTCTTGTTGTTCCTGGCGACGTGCCCCATTACCTGTGCACAAACTAATTCTATGGGATTTAGTTCACAATGGTAAGGGGGTAGACGCAGGTGGTGCCCATTTTGTATGTTCAGAAATATTTGATGATTTATGAAACCATGAATATTTGCCAATTAAACTTATAGGAAACCGATAATTGTTTTAATTACTACTTATATGTAACAACCAGTTTGGAAAAAGAAATATTACTTACGAGGGAGTTAAACTTTACACTTGCTTACCTAAAGAAATACGAAACGCGGTGTCATTAAATGTATTTAAGAAAAAACTGAAATCCCACGTAATTAATGAATTATAGGCCGTTTGACCCCAAAATCTCGTTTTATACAAAACTAGCTTTCGCCTGCGCCTTCGTATGCGTGGACACGGGATAAAAACTATCCTTTATTTTAATCCAGGCTTTTCAATTATCTTGGTGAAAAATTTCATCCAAATTTTGAAATTATTAAGCGTGATTGGATAACAAACCTCTAAACTTTCGCAATTATAATACTAGTAGGACTAGCCTAGAAACAAATGATATCCATTACGAACCAAATAAATAGTAATCATTACATAAATTGTTATTGTTTACGTCTTAGCTGTTGGATCTCCAAATAAATAAAATAAAATAAATTATTTGACTGTAGGTACAGTCAAATTTGCTCGTTAACTACGTAACGTATAAAAAGCTGGTATCATAGGAAAAATAAACAAATAAAAAAAAACCCTTAAAATCTGCCACGTAATTATTAAATAATTTAGATTATTACAAACATACTTACAGACACACCAACAGACGTGGCCGGAGATTTCGTTTTATAATAGCTATTTAGCGATGGTGCCAAGACAGTGATATAGTATTAAATACAACTCAAGACCTTAGTTCAAACCGACACAGTAATTATTTCATTTCTGCCCACATATGCATGTTCGTCATCCTGTTTTACCTAATATTTATGTTAAGACTTTGCGCTTACACATGCCTTGTAATATTTAAGTTATCATGACCTGCTGCTGCTAATGCTCGCCGACGCGCGGGCAACACGGCGCGTAATCGAAATCTACCCTCCCGTGGGCGCACGTGATGATGCATCTTTTTGTTCAATTCAATGTTCCTACATACCTACTTATACATTTTGCATATATGCGATGTTAGTTAGGTGTGCATTAGCAGCCTAGACTAAGATTGATAATTATACTCATGTAACTACAAATGTAATTCTCATATAAGTGAAGATGTAAATAACTTCTTTTGAGAATAAATGATCTTAAACCTGTATATAAATACCGTTCATCCGTATTCCACGGAAAGGCCTTTTTTAAAGTTCCGTAGTCAACCACAAGGAATCCTTATAGTTTTGCTATGTCCGTCTGTCCGCCCGTCCCGACACGCACTTGGCCGGTTTTTTTACAGTACTATGTATATTACATCCCATTTTCAATCTGTAGGTTAATTTTAGATATTGGTTAAATATATTGAAAATCGAATGAGCTGTTTCGATTTTAAAAACTGTAAGTACCATTCTCTTTCTGACCTAGGTACGTGTATGTATATTTCCAACTCGTAGTTCATCATTTTATCGATAATTAGTATTGAACAATAAAATGTCGAGCATTTCTGTTATTTAAAGGCTTTTCAGGCAGTCTTAGTACACATCTAAAAATAATTCATAAATATCAGTTGTGCTCGCGGCTCCAGCCGCGTTTTACACAAAATCATTTTATTTTACCATGTTCACCCAAAAGGTCAAATCCAATGTGTTATATGAATATCAATGAATTAGTACATTACGTAACTAGGGCGGTGAATTCGTGAATGCCCCAGATCTCAGGTGTTTGTGGCCCGAACCGAAGGTGAGGGCCATAAATATGCGCTCTGGGGCTTTACGAATTACCGCCCCTGTTGAGTACAAAATTTTACGTCTTCATCTGGCCACAATGCGAGTTTTCCCGTACGCGCAGCGTGCAGTAAAACTCGCATTATTGCCAGGTGTGACTTAATAGTTATTTAAGATACAAGTACCGAAAATAGGAAATTCGCAATGAGTGGTGATAAATTAAAACACGACCGAAGGGAGTGTTTTAAATCGACACGAGTTGCGGATTACCTATTTGCACGTGTATCGTACAACGTTTTACTGTACATATGGCTCTTTAAAGTTTCGACATATGCATGAAAAGTGCTCTTTTCCGCACTAGTGCGGGAAAGTAGCACCATATGTACTGTAAAGAATATTATTTGATTTCTAAACACACTTCAGTAGAATTAACAGTTCTTCGGTTTGAAATTCTATTTTAGTACGGGTTCTTGTTCGAAAGCATCTGCGCGATATAATTTTGATGACGATTTTATGATAGGGTTCATGATTAATATACGGAGCTCCTCAATATTAAATATATATTTATTTAAACTTTACAGGACTGTAACAGTTTAACCGACTTCAGTTTAGTACTCCGCCAAGCCACGAGAACATTTCCACTTTTTTTTACAATTTACCACATGTACTGATTTCCGATAGCAAATTCGTTGATTACTATAGAAAAAAACCGAATCCCTGTATGTGGGCCGATAATATTTGAGGACTTCCGTCGATTCCCCAAGATCATCACCAATGGCACTTCATTAGCTCCTATTTCAACGGAATCTTATCAGAACCTGTGACGTACTTTTGCACTTTTAAGTACATAATTGAGGAATTCGATAAGTCATCTGTGGTCTTCATCATCATTAGGGTATGTGACAGAGTTAAGAAATAAAGAAGTATTGTATTGAATACTATAGAAATTAAGGTCCTTATTAAGAATAATTGACTTAAATTTGCAAATAAAATTATTAAATATTTTATTTTCCTAAATAAAGATAAGAGTTTTTGAATCTGTGCATAATTTATACAAAACGTCTCCGGTGAAATTGGTCGCTACCAATCAGAGCACGTGACGTCACGATGCAATAAACAAACTGTCATGCCATTCTGTAATTTGTTCTGACAAAGATTTTGGCGAACATTTATTTTATTATTAATCCATTTTTTAATGTTTATGCCGTTTATGGCCTGGATCCTTTATGCCATACCAAATTGGCCAAATTAGGCCTCTCACAGACTGGCGGCGTTGTCATTAGCTGTCAAATTTACTATTGTCCGCCATCGCAGGCCGCGCCAGTGTATGCAGGCCTTAAGACTATTGCATCGTGACGTCACGCCTCTGATGTGTCACGTGTCTTAGCGTTTCAGCGGGAAATACGAATAAAAAAGTGTATTTATTAAAACCGTCTTTTGGTTATTAAAATGGCTCTAAATCTAAGAAAAACAATTATCAAGCGTATCTTTAGTGACTTTAGAAGATTTTGTAGTACTTCACGAAAATTTGTCACACACCCTATTCCTCGCCACCAAATTTATGATTTCCGGATGTAAATACACGAGTTATATGTTATATGTTATCGTATGTTGGGGTTCCCTCTCATGTATGACTGCACTGCGGGCCTGTGCCCGGCAGTGGGACGTATATAGGCTGATGATGTGTGTATGTTGGTGTAACCAGCCCTAAGAAGGAAAAACACTGTACCTGGGTACATGACTCGAACAAACATTAGGGCTTTAAGGCGTCGTAGGTTCATGGTCTTCTCTCCCTCTCACTGAGCATAAGCGTGAGCGAGATGGAAGTGCGGAAATCATGTTTTTTAATTTTAATTTTTTGGCCGTTTAAATAAATAAAAAAGTAAACACTGATTTCCCTCAAACATAATATTGCCTATTTTTAGAAGCCATTTTAATATTTTTAGCTTTTGTTCGTAATTTGTAACAAATATTTTAAGTGTATTTTAGACCCTTTTAGACCTATGTTCGTGATTTTTTTCTATCAAGCGAAAAATGCTTAATCATGTTTCTAAACACTGATTTCCCTGCAGAAAAGCCTTAAGGTGCAACGTCACTGACGAATTCCATACAATTTTCGTTCGGACTAGACGTCTAATCTATCGATGTCAGGAACTTGAAATTGTGATATTTAGATAATATATGACCCTCTTCTCCCGCAGTTTGAATAAATACACGTACAAACCAGTAATATTCAAAATATAGCCATTTGAAATTCATAAAATTTTACTCCGAGCCTTGTATGTGTGCGTGAGTTAGACACTGTCCGTGTAAATGACATGGCCGCGTCACATGACAGCACGTGGCCCAAAACCTTCACTAGATGTCTTTGATATCAATTCAAAATTAGTTAGACAGCGGGGTCAATAGTAGTAATTATATTCACCAGACGGCGACACCATCGTACAATCCCGTTTTTTTCTGGTGAAAGAGACGGCATTCATTTTATATTGCTACGCTACTCATTTTGGTAATGACGTAAGAGCTATGTCATTTGTTTATTGATAGAACGAATTTCAAAGAACAATGTATGAAGTTCAATGGTTTGCCTTTATTCGTGATTATTTATTGAGATTGCCATGAACAATAACCTAAAGTCCACGCAACGATAATTATGCATACATTTTGCGTCTTATTAGAAAGGATTAAGATACAATATGGAAAAGTAATCTGTGCCACCGGCCGTATACATATATAGGATTCGATCAAATGAATTTGCAACTTGGATTGATTAGTTTCATTGAGTGAATGTTAATTAATGTAGCATTAAATATAACAGACAAATAAATGTTTACTTTCTTTCTTTCTTTCAATTGTGCGTTTGGAGTGAACTTGTTAAATTTAAAACGTTCGCTTTAGTCGACTACACAGTTGACAGTAAAATAACTAACTACTGCAACCTATATATGAATCGACTGTTCAAGTGTTCAACTACCGGAGATTAGATTACCGGACATGTCAATTAACTAATGCCTGTTCCCAATAATCAGTCCACGGATAGTTTTCCTTACAAGCATTTTGACAGATTACCCGTTGAAAATGTGTCAAATGTCGGTAAGGAAAACTATCAGTGGATTGATAATTGGGAACCGGCCTAAGTCACAAGTAGTCTTCTTTATAAAATGTTGTGAAGGTAGAATTATATACTCGTAGGCATTCTTCGGTGCAGGGACTGATGTCAGTTACGACCGGTGGCTAGGCAGATACGAAACCGGTATTCCATTAATTGGGTACGGCACTGTTATATTGTAAGGTTTAGCCGCGCCGCGACAACACAACGGTGCCCCCACCACCAGTTAGAAATATTGGTTACCGGTATTTATTAATGCCTAGTGATACCTTATAATACAGGTTCCAAACAGGTATTATTTCGATACAGTTTTTTTTGTTCTTAGGCGGGTCGAGTCGGCACCTTTACATCTTTTATGAAAGCGTTTACGGTACCGGAAAAATTAACCGTAACCGTAGTTTTATGGTAGTAAAATATAAAGGTGCAGCTAACTATCGAAATGGCCCGGAGAAAACTGATACGTACGTATTTAATTATTTTTTTTAACTTTCATATAGGCAATACAAACCGCCATCTTGGAATCCCGAAATACCGGAATCCCGGACCGATTTTTCCACTAGTCTAATACCGGAACTGAAAAGGACCAATATCGAATTACTTTTTAAACCTACGAATATTATAAATGCTAAATTTTGGATGTTTTTATATATAGATGTTTGAATGTTTAGATGTTTGGATGTTTGTAACTCGATCACGGCTCAACCGATTTAGATGAAATTTTGCACCAAGATAGTTTAACCTCCTAAGGCCCATAAATTATGCCCATATAGTTTCGGGCAATTTTTAAAACAAACGAATGTCAACTCTATTTCCAACACAACACAATTCCAATGCCATTTTGTATTGTATGCTGGGCCTTAAGAGAAGCCGAGATTAAAATAAAGGATAGTTTTTATCCCGGGTCCATGGAGGCGGAAACTGGTTTTTAATAAAAAATATAATAACTTCATGCAATTGTAAAAAAAGGAACGCATAATCAAGTTAAGTATTTACATTTATTTGAATAGTTTTATTTGTAATGTCTGTGCTCTATTCTTTTTCTACCGAAGAATAATCACTTTTACGCTCTAATGATGATAGTGGTAGGAGCATAATTTGAAATGTTCGAAGGTAAAATAGGCTTCCGCTAAAACGGACAACTTTTATGAATGAACGTAGAACACCGTGCTCGTAAATAGGGAATTTAGGTAATAATAAATGTCTCGTCTTTTTTACTGGTAAGTTTGTTTCTTTTTCACAAAAACGTAGTTTTTCGGGTTGTTAACCCATTACAAAAACGTTAGTTGACATAAAACTTACTTAAACTTTTGGTTTTTTTAATAAATGTAAAAAATAAATGTTATTCATTTACTCTTACTACAACAGGTTCAGGGAGGGAAGGTGTATTTGGGTTTCACATGCCGTATCACATACGCGCTGATTCTATTGTATAGACAGTTTCCAAATACACCATCGCTCAAACAGCTCAATACTTTTTTTTAAGTAAGAAGGTTGGTTTTGCGGAGATGAGTTTTTTTATTTAACTGTCGAGGCATAAGAGACGTGTTCAGATATTTGTGAGCACTCAAATATATCTGATGGCGACCGTACTTTTTGACGAACAAACTAAAAAAGCTGCAAAACTTCCAATAATGTAAATTCAAGTAATGCAGACGAAGTAGACGAACCAAAATTTGCGAATACGTAAAATAACAAACTATTGTCCTATCTTATCCTATTATACTATTAAACGAGGAATATACATATATATATACACACGATGATTCTTAATTCGTGATCAAGACAAGTTACATATTACAAGCGGATGTCTCTTTCTATCAAAAGGTATTGAAAAGAGACTTCCGCTTGTAATTCGTTACTTGTAGCTTCGTGAAACGGGAGTCAATTTTTATAATTCTGTAATTGATGCCAAACACGATTAACTCGAAGTTACCTAATACAGACGTTCCGTCTTTTTCTGAATAAACCTGAATAAGGAATCACTTTATAATTCAAAATCATCGTCACCCTAACGGTAGTTTGCAAAAATTTTACGTATGTGCGTTTGACATATCTACTTAACTTCAAGAAATGTAGGGTGACCAAACATTCAGTGGATATTAGTGTTTACATTATCATGAAATTAAAGTAACTAAACAGTGATTTAATTGCATGAGACCTCATCCATTGAAATCCGTTTTGGCTGTTTATCAATATTTTTCGACTCCTGATCACGGATTAAGAATCATCGTGTATATACATTTTCGATTGAAGTCCCGAAATTCCGGTATTGTGGTCCAATATCACATTTCAGTACCGGTATTGAGAATCATCCGATATTTAATGCTTTATACATATGTACATATATCTTTTTCGTTTTTGAGGATTATAATAATGACTTAATGAAAATTGGCATAGTAATAGATCAGCCTATATTACGTTCGACTGCTGGGCACAGACCTCCTCTCATGGACGAGAAGAAAAGCTTAAGAAAAAGAAACGGTATCATAAGTATACCGGTTTGGAAAAGGCATTGTAAAAGTGTAAGTAAATACAGTAAAAAAACCGGTAACGATATGTATATCTACACGGTTCCGGTTCCGGTACCGTTATGTTGGCGGCGCGGCTAACATTTACAATATAACGCTATCGTAATGGAATACCGGTCCCATACCGGTATACCGTAACCGAAATGAGTACATGCTCGTGAATCTGCCTTTAAAAAATATATTTTCGGACAATTATTAAAAACTGAATCGATAACAAATATCCATTATACTTAATTGAACGAGCGAGTGAGGCGAACGAAGTTTTTCATTTAAAATGGGCAAATATTCTTTCGTATGTCCGGCTGTCCAGACTTCTCCTCTACATGTTCTCAACCGGTTCTCGTGAAATCTTGTGAGCTCGAACCTACCAGAGACACGGAAATCTGCTCTTAGGAGTCACCAGACCGATTTTAGAACAAATATAAACTGCATTTAATAAATTAACGGTCATATCTCTCTAAAAACCAGAGTAGCTTTTTTGCATATAAAATTTACTAAGCCTAGTAGTATATCGCCATGAACTCCCAGGGCCCTATTTAATAAACATTACAATCCTACAATTTTGTATAAAGGTGACATATTTGTAAAGATTTACTAAGAAAATCTTTACTAATATGTCACTTTTATACAAAATTGTAGGATTCTAATGTTTATTAAATAGGGCCCTGAAAGTTCATTCATCCATCACCACAGAAATATTTTTTTTATCGGATGTGGTTCCGGAGATTATACCCTACATACAAACACGCAAAAAAATCACAGATTTCTCCTCTATATAGGAATCGTTCCGGTAGCCTAGCGGTTCAGGCATGCGACTGTCAAACGACGGTCGTGGCTTCGACAGATAAGTTTCATCTCATATTTACCTAAACAAGACATTCAATAATTTTGTAAGGAAATGTCCACCTCTGAACATTAGTACTGATAAATCTTTCATATAACTGTGAAAGCAAAAAAAGTAGAATTCTAATTTTGAATTTTGACAATCATCGAAAACAGTACCATATTGTCAAATGGTATATTTCTCTCTTTCTGACGCGCTCTCGGACGGGACTCGAGAGACTGGCCACTAACAGTTTTGATATACCGAAGAAGGATATAACAAACTCGCCCGTTATTCACAAAGCTCACCATATTCGTCCGGTGACGCAAAGTTATTACCAATTTTGAGGTCTAATTATTTTAGTCGGAGTTTACGGGCGAATATTGTGAATAATATTTAGCCTTTCTAATTAGTCCTGCAAGTCAATATGGATATAACAGATCAAAGTAATATACTAAGTATCTTACTTTACGTACCTTATTCCGTATAACATTAGATTTTCTAGGGAACATATCTTCGTTTATGATTAATTATGATCCTTTTAAAATACTGTAGTGTTACTTATTTCGATTATTTAATGTGTCTCAAATTAAACAATTACGTTGTTGTTAATCAAAATGGTTTTCATTCAAATAACATGAAGATTTATGCACGATTCGTCTAATGTCAATGGAATTGGGTTTAATATATAAATGTTGGGCTTTGATTTGTCAATTGTAAACCTATGGATATTCATGACTTTCCAATTAAATCAAAGGCGTAACATCTTTGTAAAGGATATACCTATCCAGAATAGTATATATGTAGTATGTAACATGTAAGAATATGTCCGCCAAAAATATAGGGGATATTTGTGGATAATCTAGATACAAACATACATACATACATATAATCACGCCTCTTTCCCAGAGGGATAGGCAGAGATAAGGGATCTCCATTTGCTACGATCCTGGCAGACCACTTTCGCTTCACTCACTTTCATAATATTTCTCAAACATGCTCGTCGGTTTAGGGTACTTTTGACCTGGCCTTTTGTTAAGATTTCTCCAATTTGATCGGAGAGATACGAACATGCTTATCAAAAAAAATTAAACATATTGAAAAAAAATTTTTACACGTTACAAGTCAATCTAATTAGTTGAGACGGTTATATTCGTTAGAAAATCCAAAAAGAAAAACAAAAAAGAAGTACTTTCGTCGGGATTTGAACCTGGTTCAATGATGGTGTTACAGACAGATTTAAGCAAAAGAGAGATTAACTGCGCTACCGTATGACATTAGGTGATGAGTGAAAAAGTCAGGTGCGTTCATATTGCATTCTAGAGTGCCAGCCACAAGAACATTTAGTTTCACTATTTCCTAATAGAGGCGCTACTATAGATTTAGTTTTGCGCCCTCTAGTTTGATTTATGAAAAAGGTTTGACAATGACGGACTTTGAAGTGACATTTAGTTACGTTAGTCTGCGTAAATTCACGAAAAAGCACTTTTATGCATATTTTCGGACTACATTTTAAAAATAAACACTGTTTATTGCAGATTGATTGCGATTCATACGTAGCAAGCTCTTCGGCTTCCGCAGTTTGGAACACATGTTGGTACTCGTCACGGTTTTGCGTAAAACGATGAGCAACCATCGAAATTATATATCGCGACATCTGTTAGCAACAGCTCGACAGGAACCAGTGACGTTGAACCTTAAGATTACTATTCGTATTTTTTTTAAACCATATTATTATAAACAGACACATTATATTGTATCAAAAACACTGTTCGCTTAACTTCGCTGAACCTACGGCGCCTTAAAGCCCAATATCTCGCAAACGAATCACTGAGTTGAAAAATGGTTTTAAAAAACCCATAATATTATTGAAAAATCTTTCCTACGAGTCCCCTCATGATGGGTTAAAAAAAATTACAACCCTCCCCACTTTAGGTGTAGGGTAGGTAGGAGGTAGGTTAGGTTAGGTTAGGTAGGAGCAGTAGGAGGTACCCTAAACAAAATCTCATTTGATATACAAAATTTTAGCAATATTTTATGTACATACCCATGCCAAATTACAGTTTTCTACCAGGAAGGGTTAGTGAGCTAAGTCGAAGACGGATAGACGGACCGGACATGGCGAATCTATAAGGGTTCCTTGTTGACTACGGAACCCTAAAAACGGACTCTGCCGGTGATAAAAAGATTGAGAATAAAAAATAAAAGAATCTTAGTATGGAGAAATAAAAACGTATTAGAACAATATAAAAGGTGCCACAATGAAATGTGGTCTTTTATATTTCTATTAGTTAACACCAATGTATACATGCATAAATTCGTGTCCCGTTCGGGCATTTAGACAGTTAGTTTACGTCCCTATAACTTGTAGTAGAACAACATAGCGCAGACTAAGTAAACACAAGCAATGAATGAATGGATTTTCCATTCATGCTTACGGTACGTAACTAGTTCAATCAAAGTGCTTTGATATCATTGGAAAGTGTTATAGAAACCGGTCTTGCATGGGATTTGTTAAAATAATAACATTTCCACAAAACAAGTTGTGTTATGTAGGGAAAATCGCCAGTAGGTAATTGGCCACCACCCAGTAATTGGCCACATTATATTAAAATGATAAAATTTTGAATTCTATAATATATCCCTACTCTAAAAGTAAATCACCGGGTAACAGCAGTTATCACAGGTATTACTCAACTTTTATGTACATCGATTAAAGTAAGTGTTCATAATAAAATGAGTTTGATTTTGACGAGGCGTTTGAGGCTGGTTGCTTATTTTTTCTCTTAGCGGACAGCGGACATGCATTTCAAATTAAGAAAGTCTATTATACTTAATTTTGACTAATGACTTTATGTCAGTGTAGATAAATATGATCAGAAAAGGTAAGTAAATATTTTGTACACTATTATTATACATAATAATTTCAAATTCTATAAATTATTTAGTTGGCTAATTTCTGAAATTTAATTCCACACTATTTTAAAAACCAGCCAAGTATGCCAGTTACTTAAAGGCTATAAAAATATGATTGGTTAATTGTTGAAAGAGGTTGCTTGTACCTTTGATGAATTAAAGCGGCAATTACACTTCGTCGTTCGCCGCATGCTGCATGCAGCGACCGCAAAAGTGTAAAGAATACGTTAGTCGGCCGCATTCGGCGATCGACAGCTGCCAACGCTTAGTAGTAGGCGGACAGACTAGTGTAAAGACGACGTTTGTTGGCCTAAGTAGTTTAAAATGAATTCGGCGACCGCATGCGGCGAACGACGAAGTATAATTGCCGCTTAATGCTGGCTGGTTATTAAGATGCGTACACACCAAGCCAACGAACAGCTATGTATCTCACTCTAACAAATAGCTGTCACATAAATGCTTCGCGTTCGTTGGTCGTTCGTTTGCTCAGTGTGTACCCACCATTACAATACGAGTACTTTGAAATCCCGAGACAAATGTGAAACTTGTGAACTTAATATTGTCGGCAATGTCAATGAGCTTCCATGAAGAATGTGTTCCCCTGTTTCACAATATACCTGTGATTGGACCATATTTATGTCATATTTCTTATTATTTTCACCAGGCAAGTTCCTCATCGGATAGTGAGGATTGAGGATTCATTCCTAAAGAGTTTATTGTTTAATTTTATGTTAATAAGCTTTTATTATGTTAACATTTTATTTGGGAAAGTATTGAAAAAAAAATGGCTAGTATTGAAAATACTGGCTAATAACTAGGTTAAACGTAATGTCCAATAAAACAATGAAATATTTTATGAAATAAATAATATCGTCCTCTAGTAAACACATGTTCATTATTTTCAACATTCACTACTTCCCCTAAAACAATAATATGGTCGATATCTCTTTACAGGTGATCACAATAAACGTTCTAAGCAAGCAAGGTAGTAAAGTGGCCAGTTACTAACGATTTACCCTATATGGATGTCACATAGGTGTGTGTTAGGTAGAACTTGGTAAATACTTGTATCCATTAAAAGTATCGAGTCAGTTTACACAAGTTTTACTCACTGAGAGTTTAAGGCATTTCGTTCGTGTTCGTCGGTAGCCCCCTTCTACCGACGAACACGAAATTAGGGGTAGACTAAGGTCTAAGCCGAGTTGCATCACCATGTAGTTGGGGGTTAGTCAAACATACCCGTACCAAACCCAAATGCCCTGGTTGCCTATTAATTATAGACGTAGATCCTTCTGGGCTACCGAGCCACCTGGTTGGTTATACAATATTTAAATTAAAACTCCTGTAAAGAATATGGACCCAAATAAAATAAGAAGAATAATTTTAAAGTGATTAATTCATAACGACCTAAATATACATATAAAGCGAGTTTTTAACTGAAGGCAGCTTAATTACTCTTGCAGGGGATTCGCAAACGACGCTCCGGGCTCCTTAATTTGCTGTCATAATAATAACTACTTAAATAGAATTAATTTTTGGCACGGTTTATTATTCCGGTAACAAACAGATGATGACGCGACCGATTCAGAACTTCAACACAAAATAAAATCAAATTGTGTAAATTATTATATCATGGGTCCGGCTGGTACTACATGCTCATTTCATTTATTTAACTCCCCGAGCGCAAGACCGTGCGCTTAATATTCGCAGTTAAAGTGGCGTAGGTGATAACAGAAACATAAATTACCCTGTGTGCACACCCTATAGCACAATGACTGAGACATCCGTTTCCTGCCGCCAGCTCCCGTTACCTTCTGCGTCGAGTCGAGGCGAATATATGTGCTTTAATAACAGACAAAGTGACAAATTAAGCGCTGTTTACCTTAATTATGACGCTACAATCGAAGAATAACTAGTATCTATAGTCAATTCATTCATCAGGAATCTGCATAGGTATCTGTAGTCTTATAATATGTATTTTGAAACTTGTAACGTTATCTATATATATATAAAAGAAGAAGTCCTGACTGACTGACTGACTCATCAACGCACAGCCGAAACTACTAATGTTAGAGAGTTGATTTTTGCACAGTAGGGTACTTTTATAACGTGGGCTAGGGATAAGACGGGATTTTTGGAAATTTTACCCGTAAGAGGGTTAAATAGGGGTGCAAAGTTTGTATGGAGGAAACTTTATTGTATGAACTACAGACTTGAAACTTTATAGAAATATTACTTAATAAAATACAAAAAAAGTAATTTCAGCGTTTGAGAATATTCCACCCCTAAGGAGTTAAATAGGGGTGCAATATTTGTATGGGGGAAACATTATTTTTTGGGCTAGAAACTTACAACTTTATGGAAAGATTACTTATTAGAATACAAAAAAAGTCATTTCTGCGTTTAAGAAAATTCCTCCTCTAAGAGGGTTAAATAGGGGTGCAAAGTTTGTATGGAGAGAACTTTATTTTTTGAGCTATAGACTTAAAACTTTGTAGCAAGATTACTTATTTAAAAAACTCCCAAGGGGGTAAAGAGAGTTGCAAGGTTTGTATGAAGGAAACTTTATCTTTTTAGCTAAAGACTTGAAACTATGTAGAACGATTACTTAAAATCTTAAAAAAAATCTACGCCTAACAGGATACATTGTCATCCCTTAAGCAAGCAACATAAGGGTTTATTATACGTTACGTTATTCGTCAGCAGGTGGCGTTAGTGTAGCAAATTAATTTAATTATTCCTTAAGGGATTTGCCACACTGGACTCATTCTGTTGTTTGCGGCCAGGTATCCCATACAAAATTGTTGATTATTATTGAAAGAGATAGTCTTCATTAACCTGTCTCCATCTCTCGATTTTTAGTGCTGAGTTTAAGATTGTTTTAACAGCCTCACTATACTTAACTTTTTTTCAATCTCACTCATAATAACTAAGATTCCCATTTTCTAACTCCAAATCCATGCGTCGCCCTATATCTTGCAGAGTCATTTTTGCCAAAGATTAAAAGCATCTGACGGAATAAGTATTAAGCATCCTACAAACAATTCCCGTAATCTAATTGGATAAACTTCAAAAATTCTTTTAGAATATCATATCAGTGTCTGCCACTTTTTTAATTGTAATATGTCTAGACCATTATATCTTAGAATAAAATTCTCTTACCTATTTTAATATCTTTGTCATCATCAAAAATCTACGCGGACGAAGTCGCGGGCGGCCGTTAGTTTTACATATAAACGAATCGAAAGAGATCGAAAAAAATAGCACTAGACTATAGGAGTTAATTTTAAGTTGGAAATAGCCCCGCCCCATATAGAAGATTTTCTTGACATAGAATGTCCATGTTCTAAGTACAAGAAATTCAAAAGTTGTGTACTTTTGAATTTCAAAGATTATTAGTGAAATATTCACGCAGAAACTCGTACAGCGGACTGGACTCCTCTCCAAATCCGCAGCTTTTGTTTCGTGTTGTGTGGCGGGAGATTTATGACCGGTTTCACTTCACGAGAAGCATTTTAAATTGAAATTTACATTGGGGTCTAAAACTGTATATTTAATTTACTTCATACCAAGTCAGTTAATGTCGCTCTAGTTTATTAATAAAAGTAGGTCGTAAAATATATAAGACACGACGGAGTCTCTTCCTGCTGTATATTATCCACAGGATGTAGTGAAAGATTGTGGCCACATGATAGGCAAAATTCAATTTTAAGTAACCGTACAGTCGAGTTCTCCAACTATCTATGCAGACAACCTTTCAAAAATAACTACGCTTGAGTCTTGTTATAGTAACAATGAAGACTGTGTACACATAGATATTTTTTAAAGACTGTCTGTATAAATATGGAAACCTCGAATGTACCTAGTTACTCACCTACACAAAGCGTGTTTATAGTATTGTATATCATAGATAGACATATACAGCAGTCATTGGCGTGATCAGAGGCTCTAGTATTAAGTTTTACCGAAACAAAACTTTACGATCGCGTTTGCATTTTACCCTTACTTTGTATGGGATTTGACGCTAAACGCGACTTAACTCTTTTGTTTCGGTAAAACTTATACTAGACCCTCTGAGCTATTGATTTATTCCGAACGCGCAAAAAGTTGACCGCTTTACGTGTGTATGTAGTTAATAAATATCTGAAACAACCAGAGAGTGATCGATTGTTCCGTATGAGCCTACATCACAGAAATAAAAGTTTCAAGGCATTGACGGGTATTACGCAGGGAACTCCATAAGGCGCTGAACTTACCTCTTACTTCACTTACTCGCACACAAGGCGTCGTCGTCGAGAGCCGTCGGCCCGTCACGCTGAGCGGCTGTAAGTCATTTGTTAGCGCTAGTACAATGTGACCATTAAAGCAACCCTCTGTGCGTAACCCCAGAAGATGACAAGCATAATACTGCTACCAATATTACATACATCCATACCCATACTAATATTATAAATGCCAAAGTGTATCTTTCTGTCCGTCTGTTACCTCTTCAAGCTTAAACCGTTAAACCGATTTACTTAGATAAAATTTGGTACAGAGATAGTTTGAGTCCCGGGGACAAAGGATACTTTTTATCCTAGAAATCATCCCCTGAAGGGTGTAATGGGGGGCGAACGTTTGTATGGAGGGATATAAACTAGTTCTACGCGGCCGATGTCCGCTACATTCATAAAACTAAAGCAAAGAATTTATAAAACGAAATCAGTTTGAGTACAAAAATCATTCGTGTCGTAAAGACCGTATAAATAATAGATAATAGAAGATTTAACAGCAAGGTGATGCATATGATACAGGTGGTTATCAAAATTATAGCGTGTGTAACACGGGATTTAACAAATATATCTATTATTTTGCCGGGTATAGTGTATTTTGGCGTTAAATGGTGCCTACCTACCTACTTTGAATTAATAAATTCCACTTAATAGCTTACGGAAGCAAATTGTTGGAACTAGGAACTTAATAAGCATTAAATTCGTTATAACGTAATGCGAGTATAGATAATATCGTGAAACAGCATTCTCCGTTCAAAACTAATACCAAGATTGAGCAAAAAACCGCAGTATTTGGATCGCATGAGATCCGGTTTATTTTTACCAATATATCCCATAGTCCGCGATATATCAGGCGTCTTCTGAAGTCAAGTCGTAAAACTACAAACGCATTTGAGCATTATAAAATGACACACAGCATGTAAAGGCTTTACCATAACATGACATCCGTAAGGCAAATTCAAACGAATCTAGAAAGTCTGATAGGCGAACATTGGGCTTGGAAAATAGCGCTCAGCTAACTCGTTCAACAAACAAAACATGGATATGATTGTGAATCTAGAATATCTAGATCATCTATCTCCTTCAAGTGCGGGCTGTGGATACCGATTTGTGTGCTAAAGGAAACTGAAACACATCTTCTTAGGTATCCGGTATTCTCATTGTAACACCCACCACCCACTACCTGTATCAGTTTCCTCGACTGTATTCTACTCAATACTCGTGTGTTTCACATAAGCTATCATTTTACAGTCGGAAGTGTTTTTCAATTGTGCTTCCGACTTTTGTTTCAGTTGTACCTACCTACCAATTCATTTAATTCAAGTGCTAACTAAGTACAGTCAAGTGCAATACTATGTATCAATTTAATCCTATCATAAATATTGTACCGAAACCTTAATCCGCTGACATAAGAGCTACGGGAAATATTTATTATAAGTAAGCTGTATGTATCCATATTTATATACTTGACTGCAACGGCCACGTCGCGCTGCCGTGGCGGGGCGGCCGCCCGCTGTGAGGCAACCGACACTCTTTCCATAGTTTCTACACACTTGCCATTTCGAAGCGTACTTATTTAGGTCAATAGTGCTTAGAAATCACTTTTCCTCATTTCATTACACTTTTAACGATATACGATGCAATCATAACACACTGGCTGTCAAGAACACGCATCGCATTTTGCAAACTTTTCTTATTGTTTATGTAGGTCGGTGATTTTATCAATCAAAACAATTTTAATAATTCAGTTCTTTAATTATCATATTTTTCTATTATAATTTCGAGCAGCAGAAACTGGTTTCCTATCGAGATATGGCGCATCTTATTGTGTATAACAAGTTGTGTGTGATAAATTCCAGTATGTCATTATAAAATCAGAACCTAAATGGGGTAGGTAAGTATAGAGAGTCGCGCGTGCTGGGGACTCCTAAATTGCTGCAAGTTTCTTAAGAGTCCGCAGTAAGCTCGATTCTCCATAAAAACGTAGTTACGCTCTCATTTTAAAACTACGTGTTGGATTGTAATGAAACTTTGCATGTTCAATGAAATGAGGTATATCTATGTCTGAAATTAGTTTACGTAGCTTCATAATAAATAAATACAGCGAGTTTAAGTTTTTCATATAAAACTAGTGTTTGCTGTATTTACTTTGTTTTATAAATTGGAACCATATAAACCAATTACAGACATAGATATACCTCATGTTATTGTATATGCAAAGTTTCATCACAATCCAACACGTAGTTTTAAAATGAGAGCGTAACTACGTTTGTATGGGAAGGTGAAATTCAGCCGAGCTTACCGCGGCCTCTTAAATCGTTGATTCGTTTATCGGCGATTTACTAGTCGTTTATTTAAAATGGGTCCTAAAGTCACATGTTGATGATACAGTAGACGCCAAAGATATGTATACATTTTTCGCCTTCGCACAAGGAGATTAAGGTGCAAAATGTATACAGATTTTAGACGTCGACCGTTCCGAGTCGCATACGATGACCATAATGCTCGCTAAATAACCTTGCTCTCACTCACAGCTTTCTAAAAAGAAAAATCTTTATTTACATATCGAATTACGTCTGCTCTCGACTATTAGCTCTTCTAATATTTAACACGGGGCTTACCGTACCTCTTAAGGTACGCGTTAGTATGGCTGAGATTATTTTTTATAAAATTGTCTTTGGAATTGAATTCTTGTACCTCGGACGGTAGAGTTGTTTTTGAATGGACTATTTTGATGCAATTCCGCTAACTTAAATAATCTCAAGTGTAATATCCGTTTTAAATATTTCAATGGTGGTCTTTGCAGCTCTGGCTAAGTACCATTTACGACAGGTTTTAGGTAAGTATTGACAGTACTAATCACTTATGTTTTATTTCTATGATAAGTGTTAACTATTCAGATATATAGCATGTAACGTTACATCCATATTATGACCTTGTAGTGAACCAAGTGTGTTTTAATAAAGAAGCCGCTATTTCTAGCGACGCGTTTTTATAAGTACATGATAATAATTGATCCTAATTACACTATTTACAGTGTTATATTGGCATGGAGATCTATACTCACGAATCTTATTCAGAGGAAAAGTATTAGGTGAGAGTGTAGCTTTTAAAATAAGTATGTAGTTTTGTATTTAAGCAGTAAAATAAATCAAAAATCTGTTCACTGGTTTATAACACGGACCTTCAGGGTGTAACATGATGGTCTCTGGTTTCTCTTTGATACGTGGGTGAAGCCGCGCGAGCAGCTAGTATTGAATAAAGTTAATGATTTCAGGATGCATTGTTTATAATATATGTAGAAGTTCGTTTAAGTTTTATTAAGGGAATATATTTTTAAACTAGTAAGTAGGTACAGGCAGCAACATAGCAAAATGACCTACACAGCAGTGGCAGAGCGCCCATACAAACCGATTCCCACCGGCTTGCATAAAATTAATTTTATATTTATACATTCTTAACTCATCTCATTCATAATTGTTTATTGCTCCGGGTTGCCCATCGATTTTTTCGCGCTGCCGCTACAGCTACAATAGTATTTTATGCAACTGTTGTATAAGTAGGGTCTTAAAACGCGAGTGTCGTGAGTTGCGATGCGAGCCTTGGCGAGCATCGCAATTAAAGACGCCACGAGCGTTTTAAGACCAAGTTATTTTTTCTTCACTTCACAAACACGAATCAAATTTTAAGTAAGTTATTATGTTATTAATAACGAATAGTTATCACATTTAGTCTTTTAATTTTGAACTGGAACTTTGGTGGGAAATACAAAATACAAAATACAAATTATTTATTCTGCAAATAGGCCACAATACGTATACGGTCTCTAAGCGTCAAAACAAAACAATAAAAAAAAGGAATATTAATGTAATATTGGCAGTGATGTACATGGTCAATGACAATAAAACGTGTCAAGATCGGAATGATGTCTCTCGTCAATACAATAATAATAAAATAACACTAGTATTTAAGAAGTTAGGTACTATGCCCTTGCAAGCATGAACAGTCCGGACTCCACAAACAGCACCCGATCACGAGTATGACGCATATCTCAGCCATCGCCTCCCTCAACCATATGTTAGGGAAGGTGGCGACCCGATCAACGACGCCACCGTAAGCAAAGTCCTTTAAGCGAGCATGACATATTCAAGCCACCGGACAGTGATAAGAACAAAGATTAATAAGCGACTTGCTCGGCGAGAAACAGCATTACGTGCTCTCTTCTTACATAAAATGGAACAATTATTTCAGGTAGGTACTTATAATGTGTATTTAGGTATATTCCTAATAGAATTAGCCTACTACTGGCTTAAAGGCATTTTTGTCGTTTAAGAAATCGTTGACAGTATAATACGCCTTGCTTAGCAAATTACTTTTAACATGAGACTTAAATTGACTGAACGGTAAATTAACAATTTCGGTGGGTATTTTATTATAAAAACGTATGCAGTTCCCCACGAACGACGTGCTAACCTTGCGGAGACGACTGGCCTTCACTGCGATCTTGTTTTTACTTCTGGTGTTGAAGTCGTGGATATCGCTGTTGAGTTTGAACTCGTGAAGGTTTTTCCGCACATACATGATATTCTCAAGAATGTATTGGCATGCTACAGTAAGAATGTTTGCCTCCTTAAATTTGTCCCTGAGATAGTAGAAATATGACACATTGACACCTCTTGTTAATGGTCTATTTTGTTTTTAATTTCCTTGCACTTGCCATCCGAACCAACCTGAATCCGGATCCGAACCGAATCGGATCGGTTTATATTTACACACAATACATGATGATTTTTTTTTTAGTAAATAATTTATGTTTTACAAATATTTGATGGTAATTAAAACTTCTTTATTTCGAAAATTTTGCTTATGAAGTTGGCACCACTGCAATATAGTAGCTGATTAAATAAAAGTTAGATGATTTGATATCGTGGTAAACAGTGCTTTTATGGAAAATGTATGAACCAAAAAAGTACACTAAAGTGTGCGTTTATGGGCCATAGAGCATAGAGTTTTCGATGACTTATTATCGGTGTCATTGTATTTGATCTAAAGCCTATATAAATGACAGATAACGGTACAGGAGTAGAAAAATATGTTTTTCTACTCCTGTACTTTTATCTGTCATTTACGTAGTCCTGAACACTAATATAAAACATACAAAATCTGCAGAAAAGTCTATACTCTATTTCCCAAAACAGTACGGCACAACCGTGCTGTTTTGTCGCCAAAACGATACGCTTAGCAGCCATACGCTTCTAAACCTGGGTAGTATTACGTGATCAACACTAATTTAACAAAAAAATACATTAGGTACTACCAACTTAACAAACCACTGAATGTTTTTACTTCAAAGAAATTATTGTACTAAAGGCATTGCTGCCAACTTAAGAAAAACCTTATTCTTAATATGACAGTACTGGCAAGTTGAATTAAGAACAAAACAGACCATAAACAAGAGGTGTCAATGTGTCATGTTTCCAATTTCCCACCAAAGTTCCAGTTCAAAATTAAAAGACGAAATATGATAACTATTCGTTATTAATAACTTCTTAAGATTTGATTCGTGTTTGTGAAGTGAAGAAAAATGTGTACGTTCCTTTTAAAATGGACGAAGAAGAAATTAACTGCACCGCTGAAGAAATTGCGTGAGTAGTAATAGAACTAACGGAAAACTTACTGCCTGAAAAAAGTCAAATGCTATTTATTTAAAATTTGTCGTAGAAAAAGTATTGTATGCAACGGTGTATAACTTGGTCTTAAAACGCTCGTGGCGTCTTTAATTTCGATGCTCGCATCGCAACTCACGCACGACACTCGCGTTTTAAGACCCGACGTATACAACAGTTGCATAAATTCCCTTGACATTAGAGTCCCCGTGTAGACCATTTTGAGCACTAGGATCGCATAGCGACTACTGCTGCTGGCTGTAAATGTATTTTTTATAAAAATCCGTCACGACATATATATGACATCAATGATGAAAAATAATCATTAATTTTTTTTTTCCTAAGAAATAATAGCTACTAAGTTAAATTCAAATAAACGCAAACAGAAAGCAAATGAAGATTTGTTTCAATAGTCAAACTCTTACATCTGCTCGTCGATTGCTTTAAATAATTAAAGGCTTTTGACGTTTCTCACCTACTCTGTGAGCAAAACTCAACACAAGTCGCATTTCTTCTTCCTATTAAAATATGAGGGAACGCAGAAGGAAACTAGCTTTCAAACCCCATTTTTAGGGTTCCGCAGTCAACAAGGAACCCTTTTAATTTCGCCGTGTCCGTCTCGTCTGTCCGTCTGTGATTCGGCATGAATATTTAAATCAATCACGCCGACAAACAGTACAATCAAAATGTTGGAAAACTTTTTTTGTAGGGCACCTCCCCTGCACCTAAAGCGGGGATGTAGGTATTTTTTTTTCTCGTTAAACGGTGTGAGGTATTGTTGGATAGCTCGTTCAAAAATATTATGGGTTTCTTAAAACGATTTTTCGAATCAGTCCTTCGTTTGCGAGATATTGGGCTTTAAAGCCCTAATTTTTGTTAGAGTCGAGAGTGTTAGGCTAGGGCTACTACTGGGGATATGTAAAAAATCGTGGTAGTAGTACATAAGTAGATACCGAGTAATAGTCGACCAACTTAATGTGTACTTGGAAAGGCCAATTCGCACACCGCACGTGGATGTAACTAAGACAGACAGGCAACTACGGAACCCTACACTGCGCGTGGCCCGACACGCACTTGGCCGGTTTTTTTTTAGATAGCGTTGTTCTTTCTAGAGTCATTCAAATACTTATAGACAACGAAATATGGTGGTATACCACATGTAGATTATTATGCTATATATATATTTTCCACTAACGCGGTGTATTCAGGAGTTACCACTATTTTTAGTCGACCTATAGAAGATAGAGCTATGTCTGGAAATACTGAGATATTGTCGTTGGGCGCTGGATTAGATCAAATAGCATTGAAGTACATTTTTTTTTTATGTTATAGGAGGCAAACAAGCAGACGGATCACCTGATGGTAAGCGATTACCGCCGCCCATGGACACCTGCAACACCAGAGGTGTTGTGAGTGCGTTACTGGCCTTTAAGATATGTTTGAGGATTCGCCGTGTTGACAGCTGAAGGAACAAATTCCCTCGCTCTCAACACGACGCATCCTCGGGAGCTCTGGCGACCTTGCTCACCTCCAGGAACACAACACTACTACAGAGCGAGTAGTAGTGTTATTATGGCTGTGGTCTTCTGCAAGGCGGAGGTACTTCCCCAGTTGGGCTGCTCCAAATTCGAGCGGGATGACATTTCGCTGTACCCTACCTCACGAAATATCTTTAAAAAAAAACCTTACCCAGGCATTATTATTTGAATGCCATTATGGTTTTGAAAGTCCAATGATAACTTCATAAGAGAAGATATTCAGGTAATTTAGTCCTAAATTATCCATTCCCTATCGTTTCGGTGTGCCCCTCATATTTCAACAAATATAAGTAATTTCGTCATTTAATTATATTCTTTGAGAATTCTTTTAATATATTTAAGCCTGACAAGTTCCTATTTAGCCTTGATATAGAGTCGCTACAAACAGCTTACATATGGCAATAATACGTGTACGTCATGAATAGTCGGGACAGTGTGTATTGGCATCGTGCAAGAACGAGTGAGATATACATTTATGTACTTGTAGATTGTGAAACCACGTTTTCAGGTAATCGGAAGAGCATGTCAAGTTGATAATTAAATATGAATAATATCCGTCAAAATCCGATTCTAAATATTCGACATCCATATAATTATCAGATTCTGGCTCCGATCTTCACTTTCGTCAGTTGATGAGTTTTGATGAGCTTTCAGGACCACCAACCTCAATTATAAATCTTTCGGTCTGTTATTCGATTATAGGAGTTTGTGTTAATTAATATACATATTTAGTACCAAGCTAACTAATGTAGTTCATTACAACCGCACTATGAATATCAGTACCCGTCATGTCAACAACTAATTTCAAAACATTATTTGTTGGAAAGCTGCTGAGTCTTTCGTCCTTTTTCTGCCGCAACCATTTGAATGTATTTAAAATGTTTTTTTGCATTGGGGTGAACTTGTTTGGGCATTTTGATTGCAAAATCGATTATTATTCTGAAATATATATATATAATATACAAGGTGCTTTTGGCAATTTCCGTTAATTAATTAGGTTAGATCAAATAAAGTTAATTTCTCCAAGACAGTAGTATCTTAACTCTTACTGTTATCAAGATATTGAATATTTTAATTTAATCAGATTTGCAGATTTTACCAGTGTAAAGGCTCTTAACTGTGGTGTCATCACAGTTTTTTAAATAATATTGTAAGGTTCCTATACACTACAAGAAGGTTTTCAAAGTGAGTTCGTTCGATATTAAGCAAAAACTGCGTCGGAGGTACATTTTTTGTTACTTAATTTGTCTTCTTGGACCTTCTGGTCTTGAACCCTTGCACAATAAGACAATAACTGTTAATGCTACATTAAATATTTTTTTACAAAAAGAGAAAAAAAATAAAAAAAAAATACGAAATTATTATGCTAATTGGTTTATGTGAATGTATTCTGCAATATGCCGAAGTTAACGGAAATTCCCGGGAACACCGTATATATATATAATATTTTCGTTTTGTTTACATCGGTGACATTCAATGACTTCCAACGTCTGTTGTCAAAAATAAACATTGCCATTGAAATAAATTAGTTCCACTGAAAGTCCGCAACATAGCGAGGGCTTAATAGGTACTTGTCAACAATTAGCAAATTCATGGAAATGAAATTCTAAATAAATTATTCCACAAACAGGTTCTATTTACGTAACAAAATGAACCGGCGGCGCAAACTAGTAACATATAAATACTACTTAGGTTTATGATATTATGATCTAAATACTTGCCGACTACGATCATACTCGAGAAACAAGCTGTATCTACAAGAACAATGTTTCCTATTTAATCAAGCTGTCTTCTGGGATTTGATTACTAACCTAACACCCGGAGAGTTCGTATTCCCTATGTAAGTATAGTGAGTAAAGATGTTTAGTGAGAAGGACGAACACAGTTTATGCACTTATTTCAAATTCAAGTTCCGAGACCCTAACGTTGCAATCGCGATTCCTAACAGCGAATCGACCCCGTCTCGGCCGCGCGAGCTCTCAGTACAGACTTAGGTACCGAAAACTAGTTCATTCCGATTTGTGTAGGTACATGACGAATCACTCGTGTGTCGATTGCACCGATCCTCCCGCTGACCCAGTTACCGCAGCTCACCGGCTGCGGGCTTTCTGCACTTTTTGTTTGACTCGAATTACGTAACTGCCACAAATAAACGCTGTACGCATAGCGCGATTATAAAACAACTCAATTAAGCTACACCTATTCTGCTAGTACTATACGATGAATGTGTAGAAAAAAATTGGTCGTGCTCATCGAAATGCTCATATGCCGCATTCACACGGCCCCGCATTGCAGTCCTGATGATATTGAATGATAGTCAAACAACCAGGGTCTTTCATCGTGTATCTCTCTCTATCGTATAGCTTACATCACGCTGCGGACTGCAAGATACGTCTATAAACAAGAACGCAATGCGTCCTTGAAATTGAAAATGATTGATACAGTATATCAATTTACTTTAGTTTATAGTCAGGATGTAATAGTTAGGCTAGTATTATTTTATTATGTATTTTATAAATCTATTGTGTATTTTTGACTAATTAATACCAGTAAATATATTTACTTGATAAATCGTTTTTCAACTCTGTTTAAATAACACTGAGTTTTACTGTAGTGTAAATAGTAAAGCTAGGCAAGCGATTTCATATAAATACTACACCATACACCATAAGAAAACCAAGATTAGCAAGCTCAGACTTTGAAATTTTTGACGTGAGCTGAACGGGTCTTATGTAGAACCTACAAACAAAATACAATAAAAGTACCTTGACACATTTTTTTAAAGTTTCATTTGTTTTAAAATAAAAGATACATAACATAGCAATTGGACTCAAGAGGACAGACAAAATGAAAGATCAAGCGAGGCTAGCACAACTGACCACACCACTATTCAATTCTATTTTTTTTAAACGGCCTCATTACATTGTGAATGCACACAGTTCTAATCTTAGAACTCTAGTAAGTCTAACTTTGGTGCGAATGCATGCAAATTAATAACATTGTGCCTACAATTGTGTATCTAACGTAACTAAATATGTATGTAGTTACTTACATATTATTTTGACAACCTACGTACATACGTTTAGCTCCTTATTTGGTTTCGTTTAGCAAAACAAACACCTTCAACTCGTGTTTTGTAGTTGTCTATAAACAGTATGTGTAATAATTGTAGCTGTACATGCACCCCTTACCATTTATGATAGATACTTTGATAAATTGCTGCCATAAAACAGAATAATTTACATTAAAAGGCTGCCCAAGACTGAATTTGTAAATCATTTTGCTGAAAATAAAAATAAATTTTCTCCCGTCGTTTTCTTCGCACTTCTTTGCGGCCGTATCTTTATGTAGCCAGTTTTACTATGATTAATTTCTTCAGCGTTATTTTATAGGGTACTTACTTATATCATCCAAATATGGGTAGAGATATGAGTTTACTACTACACATATCTCTACTCGTATTTGAATCGACTACACATATTTGTAATAAAATCAATGGCATGGGAAAACATGAAACGAATTTATGAATACAGCACGGCTAGCATAAGATCGTACGCGAGATAAACTACCCGGCGCTTTTTAAAAGTTCTTACGAGAAAGAGACGGATAGTCTATCTCACCCGAGGTGTGTGCTAGCATAGCATACGAATACAAAAATAATGACGTTGCATATGAGTGTTTATGTACAGGCTCGAATCTTTCTGTAGGTACTCCCTGATAGCCCGCATCTAGCGTAGCTGCGCGCGTCGCCCGACCTTAATTAGTTGATTAAGTTTCGCATGGCAGCACGCAGTAAAATACACCTGAATGCTTTCGCTTTGAACTCTCAAGCTTTTATAAAAACCGAAACGCACTTGAAAAAAGTGTTTTACATGGTACTCACTTTTGGAAGCCCACACTTTGCCGTCGTTCAACGCCGCGAAGTAGGTTCTGAGGTCGTTCTTGCACTGCGCGGGCAGTGAGATGTCTTCCTTGTTGACGAACGCCGGCCAGTCGTGGTGGTCCATCAGGGTTCGCAGCCACCCCATGCGGGACTGGCCCCTGGACACCTCCTCGCTGGTCACGTTTGCACCCACCGCACTCACAAGCACTAGAATCGTCACGACTATCATTGTCCTGGTTGCGCGGTACAGTTTATAATACATCCTGACGGATCAGTGTTTGAGCATTATCAACACCACCGCCGATTGCAATCTGGAACAAAAAAGAGAGAAATATAATTTAAAATTATTGCGGTTTGATACAGATAGCAACAAAAGTAGTTACGCAAGCAGAAGTGATCAAAATAATTTACAGGAGCTCTCAATTCCTTATAATAACGGCTAGGGAAGATATTTTTTACCTCCTCTTATGCATAGCTGCTGCTGCTGACTGCTATTTAAAGATGTACCCTACTTTAACTAAATTGAATTTGTCTTGTAAAGGATCCAATCTGCAGCCTAGTTGGGGAATAGCGCAGATGTGTAAAATATATTCGTACTTTTTTAAATCGAATATAAAAAGTACAGAACCATGTAAACCTCACTCCGTTGAACATGAAATATAAACATTTATTTCATTCTTAATAAATAAAGCCGACTACTCGTTAGATAAGCTTTTTAATGAGAAGATGAAAGTGTATACACTCTATAATATTGTTTAGCGTGCGGAAAGTTGGTTTTCGCGAACTAGTGCTTTTCACTTTTCCGTCTCAATAGATTAGATTTAGATTTATTTATTTCACAATATACCATTACAATATAAATTAAAGCTAGCTAAATCTATATGAATTTATATTGCGATAATGGTACAAATTATACCATAATTATTATAAAAAATATGCAAAAACTATTTGTTTTTTAACAACTACATTATTTTTCAACTGTATTGCAATGATGTTACGGAATCAATAATATAAAAGATTCGAATTTCTTACTTGTTGTTTTTCTTATTTTTTCGCAACTATATTAAAAAACGTCGTTCGATACACGTGCGGAAATGTCATTCTTCACTCGTCCCTCGTCCCGAGTCTATATCTCGGTGCCCATCATGATGATGACATACTTTCCGCACTAGCATCGAAATTTACTATTTCAATTCAATTGTTCGCCAAGCCCAAGGCACATACAGGATACCTACATGAACATTTCCACATTTCCTTTCTACACGAACATTACATATATTTTGTACCTGTGTCAAAGCAGTTTATTAAGAAAATGGGAAAATTATTGTTGTGGATGGATAATCTTTGTTTTTTCTATTTTGTCGCAGTCGAAGTGAAAAGTACACTGTATTAAATAACTCTTGTCTAATTAAGCCATATTATTCTTCGAATATTTTTCTCTCACTTCGGTCGGGGAAATAACCATCTCGTGGTAAAATGGCTTATTTTAGACCCTTGTCATACAATCTACTATTTAATGATTGTGAATTAGTATAAAACACACCTAATATCGGAAATTTATTATGTTTCCTGATTGGTCGATTTTAATAGCTAGCAATTGAATATGAAAGAGTTGTGATTGTTGGATTTAATACGGTGAATCGGTCAATTTAAAATATTTAAAAAATCATAAATGTGTATAGGTACATATCGTACTTTATGCTAAATGTACTACTTTAGCCCCGCTTTTTTAACCGACTTAAAAAAAAGGAGGAGGTTCTCAATTCGGCTGTATTCTTTTATTTTTTTTATTCTCAATGTTTGTTACCTCAGAACTCCGTCATTGATGAGCCGATTCGAAGTTTTTTTCAGTTCGTTATTATATACTTCCAGGTGGGTCCCATTTTTTCCAAAATTCAGTTAGATAATGGGATCCATGAGGAATTGAGGGGACTCCTCAATTTTATTAGGCACGCGTGTAGTGATTTTGGTATTTTCTGTTAACTCGTGTATTTACATCCGGCACCATAAATTTGGTGG
The DNA here is from genome assembly GCA_945867215.1 of Epinotia demarniana. Classification (NCBI taxonomy): domain Eukaryota; kingdom Metazoa; phylum Arthropoda; class Insecta; order Lepidoptera; family Tortricidae; genus Epinotia; species Epinotia demarniana. Next base: position 13,803,892 of record OX244259.1, on the reverse strand, counting down.
CGAGGAATTGATGATGAAGACCACAGATGACTTATCGAATTCCTCAATTATGTACTTAAAAGAGCAAAAGTACGTCACAGATTCTGATAAGATTCCGTTGAAATAGGAACTAATGAAGTGCCATTGGTGATGATCTTGGGGTATCGATGGAAGTCCTCAAATATTATCGGCCCACATACAGCGATTCGGTTTTTTTCTATAGTAATCAATGCATTTGCTATCGGAAATCAGTTCATCTGGTAAATTGTAAAAAAATAGGAAATGTTCTCGTGGCTTGGCGGAGTACTAAATTGAAGTCGGTTAAAACTTTGTTTTTAAAGTAAATAATTAGCATAATATGACTCACTTTTCGAGCATGAGAAAAATAATATCGTCCGACCAATTTTAATGTTTTTTTTACTACACTGAAACGTACTAAATCTTACAAATGTAATCACATAAATTCAATGAGTTGTCAAGTATTCAATCTAATCATGTATTTGGTATTTTGCAAAGAAGGCAGTTAGAGCCGCGATATTGTAATTACTATTATTATTATTATTACTATACTGGTGAAGGAATTACTGATCTCGGAAGATTACCCTAAAATATTATATGTATCATGATCATCATCAGCCTATATACTTCCCACTGCTGGGCACAGGCCTCCTCTCATGTATGAGAGGGATATGTATGTGCATCTTAAATTATAGGTTTTATGTGCGGGCAAATAATTAAAGCAATGACGTGTAGTTTCGCCCCAGTCCAAGTTGACTCAGTTCGGGTTGCACAGGGCGGTTCCACAACACTTCTGGAGCTCAAATACCGCGAGCCATCCGGTTGCTTCTTGGATACTACGCGTCATTGCTCTGAATAATACGAGTAGTTCATAATACCGGGCTTTTGTGGCTTTGCACATAGTGTTCTGTGTAACGAACGATGACCAGACTAATGCAAAATCACAACTATTTCGGTACTAAGGATTGTATGAACGGACTAACCCTAAATGCAATCAACTAATACCATTAATGCACTAATACCGTATGCTATGCGTTAATATCCAAGTTAAATGACAATGTCAATTACCGCACTGTCCCCAGATATTTTAAAAATTCAATCGGAAGCTCATTGTTGTGTAGCAAATGTGAAAATGTATGTTAGCATCATTTGGATTTCAGACTAATTCGTTTAAGACGGAGGTTTTCTTCATCCGTCGTTGTCGATCGAAATCTTTAGATTCATTAATCATTAAAACTCTCACAGCCTTATGTAATTCGCTTATCTGATTATACATACGGCGTTCTTAAACCCTTTACAATCTGCCCACATATTTAAATAAACACACTTCGGCAGGTGACAAGTAAAATTTTAACATTAAATTATCTTTAATAACATACAAGTTTTTTTAGTTGAAATTAATGACCGTGTGACACCGATAGCGATGGAAATTACTCTGAGAAGATATGCACAATACACGAGACAATAGCCAATACATAATGGGCACAGCTTCACCTCGTGCCACGACCCCTGATTAATGATGGCGCAGTCATGGCTGATGCTACAAAATTCCTACACAATCATGTCAAAAACAACACTGGTTTAAGCGTGAAAACGAAACGAAAAAAATATTGACGGGAAAAAAGAACTTTGGCTTTAATAATGCAAGTCTGATGATGTAATGCAAAAGTGAGAATGATTATCATATTGTCAATGCTAAAGCAAGCTTTAGGAAGTTCCTCTTTTTCTATACTATAGGTAGGTACCTATAGTATAGAAAAAGACCAAGTAGGTACTTGGTACGTTTGACATGCTCTGTGACATCGTAGCTCCTAAAATAATGGACCTATTTTAATGCGTTTTCTTTGCCTGAAAGCTGCCGTGATCGAGGTGGTTCCTAAATTACATTTCAACAAAATCACTTTAGCCGGTTTTGAGATATTGAACTTCGGAATAAAAATGTCGGTGTGTCTTGTAATTTTCTATATTGTTAATACGCCTGTCGTTCTTACATGAAAAACTTTCATATAATGAGTTCCTAGTCGGAATCGGTTCGAAACATGTTGAGCGTTTCTCGATATAAATTACATGATTGATGACCCGTTTTCATTACATTCCAATATGTCTGATTCTCACAGGGTGTTTTCTATATATAGAAAAACTTTAACTTGTCATGTATAGTCACATGTAAAGTAACCCCTGAAAAGTGCCACGTATTTAAAATAGTTATACCCAAAGCCCTCCAGTAATCAACCAATCACCACTCTGTGCAGTACCAAAGAAGAAAATATTATCAGGAACAATATGCATAACTAAAAGTTGGAACCTTTGTTTCATCATTGCTATTCAGAGTCGGCACCTACAAATTTTCTTTGTTTGGCCATTATGTAAAAAGTATTCTGTAATATTATTAGATTTTATAGCATATTATTATTGAGCTCGGGTTAAATGAAAAGAAAATTGACTATTTTGCGTTCGGTTAAGAAAAATGTTTGCATTCATTTTATTATACTTCATCTTGGATTTGCTCGGTCGTTCGTGAATATACGATACAGCATAAGTTTAATCAGAGATTACTAGAAGCCAGTTTATGCCTGAATATGTTTTACCTGTGAATGTGCAGCGTTATAATAAATCATCACATTACTTATTTTATTGTTGCGCATTCGATCATAAACGGAAAAATTATTCAAATGGATCAAAGAATGGGCTTTTAATAAATAAGGTATGAAACGAGGTAAAGTTAACAATATGCTTGCATAATACGTTTCTTACGACAACGGCCCAGGCAATTAAGCGCTATTGAACACCAGCTTTTATAAACACCGCTCCACCCCGAATACGGGGTGGATGCGAAAACAAGGCAGTAGCCGTTGTACCTACTCGATTCCTCTTCTATTATTAACCCGCGCTACAAAAGGAGAATGCTGAAACTTTACGCTTTTGTGCTGTTTGTCTACACCAAGGAAGAAAATGGAGCAGCAGATTAATGAAATAAACGCAATAAACCTATACGAGTTTAATACCTGGGACAATAATATATTGCTGCAGAGACCGGGAAAATAGGGATTTCCGGCCAAGTATAGACATCTAGGGATACGAGCCTGGCAATCCCATGTCTCGTGAAGTAGGTAGGTATGTACTTATAGTGCTTAATCTCAAACATGTGCAAATGATATACAATTTTAAAAATATTTTCTTTATTTTTTTAAAACGTCTAGATGCCATGACGTTGTGTCACAAATTGATATTGAAAAGAAAAAAATATATATATACGCGTTGACTTGAGAACCTCCTCCGTTTTTTTCGTCGGTTAAAAAACAAAAGATGACCGCTTTTCAGGGCTAGGCCAAATTTTTTGTAATTAATACTCCAATAAGTATGGACTTCTCGCCACGCCGCGCCAAGTATTATATAATTATCAATTTTGAGAAACATCTTTTCTTTGCACTGACATTTCCCACACTTGGCACTTATTTACCTACATGCATACATTTGATTTGAACAACAATCGTTACATACATTGCGTTAACGGGGGGACCGTTTGATTCATTTTCTGGGAATCAATTTCGGTGCAAAGGTTTTATTTTGAACCCTTCTACGTCTCTTCTTTAGTGTAGCTAAATCAATAAATAGTTATGCGATACATTAACGACTCGCCATCTCCACGTTCGAATATATTAATGATTTTAAACCCAATGTTGACTACGAGTAAGTACCTACGTGTGACTCGACGCGGTACTCGAACGAAATGGCATAAGTAATTGTATTTTAACACCGCCTGCAAACATTATTTTTCATTACCGCAATGGGGTTAGCAAACGGAGTGGCTACGTATTCGGAACGCGTTAAGGCACCTCACCTCACCCGGCACGCCCAATAGAACTAAAACCCTACTTACGCTTGGTTACTACTAATCGCGGCGTCAAGATATATTTGTAGGTGAACGTTGAGATGAGCTTAAAACAAGTTACAGAATAGCGGGCCAGGTGTTGAAACGTGCTAGTGATGTGATGTGTATTAGGTAATAATCGAAGAAAAGCTGCCTGGAAGTGAGTCGGCCGGTCGCCGGGTGCTGAACCGGGCCCGTAGTGCAACATTGGTAACTTGTTATTTGATGTAAACTAGGTAGGTATACCTAATACAAGCTAGGATTATACCAGACATTTGGTACTTAGACATGTAAGTATTAGAAAAGATAGATTCTAAGGAATTTTAATTAAGGTTGTAAAATGCTTGTATCTCATATGCTAGTAGCCTATTATCATCGTTGTTTTTTGGCTTTGGCACATTTTTATCTTTAACAGTTACCTCAGTGATATTGTGTACCTATAACCACACAAAATCTCTACGAAACTACCATGTAGGTAATCAAGCAAAGTGGAACACCTAACGTCTTCTTAACATGCACGTCAAAACCAATTAGGTAAATTAATAGCGAGTGTGCTTTGCAACGTCATTGCGATCCTGATTGTGCAATTTGGCTACAAAAGTATTTGTGGTCTGTCGCACCGGCGATGGCGATGGCGTGCCGCCGCAACACGGCTCGCGGTTCACTCTGTGCCACTATCATCATATTTAACAGAGTAGTACCTAAATAATAGACCAATTCATTAGTTTATGTACCGACTGACGAAGTAGAAACAAAATGTATTCGTCATAAAAAAAACACTGTTAACTATGTAATATGGTCGCTGATGTAAGAATGCCATCCTTTGTTTTTATAACAAAATAAAGAAGAAGCACACCAAAGATTAATTTTCACATTAATTTCGTTCTTCTCCTGTTTCTAAGATCATGTCAGAACATCTTGGGAATTTGACAACCGCTTTAGCCTAGTCGGTAGTGACCCTGCCTACGAAGCAAGAGGTCCTGGGTTCGTATCCCACCCAACTAGCCCACTAGCGTCAAAATAACCTGTATATCATTCTTATTTCGGTTCCATCCAAGTGTTAAAGTGTTAGAATGCCTGTAAAAAAGGTGTTATAGAGCATGCTCTAACACCCTTGTAATATAATAAAACCCTTAGGTAACACCAAAATGTTAGTTGGGCGGTATAGGGCATTTAATTGTGTAATGAGCTGATGAGCACGAATACTTGTTTCTGAGTCATGGATGATTTCTATGTATATAAGTATTTATTTATCTATAAGTATAAGTATGTTTATCGTCGTCTAGTACCCATAGTACAAGCTTTTGTTCAGTTTGGGACTAGGTCGATTTGTGTAAGATTGTCCTCTAATATTTATTTACAACCTGTCTAGGCATGAACTTTAGGTAGGTCGATCTAAATGTCAAAATAAAATATATGGAAAAATAACAGTTGGACTGTCCTAACGCGCGTCGGAAACGTTACGTGATTACCCCGCAGACCCCTGCGAATATCCGACGTAATAATACAAGCGAATTTGATGTTTCATGAAAACTTATTTGGTTAAAAGATCATTTGTGGAATTCGCGTTTCTTTTTCGAAGTGACTACGTTATTACTGATTTATATAATAAAGTAATAAATAAGGCCATGATAGACAAGGCGGCGCAAACGATGGTAACATTCTTGGGATATATTACTACCGTCCAGCTAAATTAAGATGATCATAAATGTGGTAAGCGCTTTAGTTATCTCTATTGCACAGCCACAGGATAACTAATAGAACAGCGTACAACGTCCGTGCGGCGGAGGCGCGCGGTAACGATAATGAGCTGCCAGCAAGTTGCAAGAAAAGAACCATTAGGTACTTACCAAGCCAAATCCTGCCGATATTGGACGCGTCAGTCGCGCTAATCTACTGTTAAGAAATAAAACGAACGAAATAAGCACGGACACAAACAAAGCGCTTCATTACTGCCGCTTGAATAAATAAACGTGAAATCGGTGCGTTTCGAGTTCGAGTGGCACATCCATCATTAGTTATTATGAAAATGGAGGACGGCGCGCGGTCCCTGGCCGTGGGGAAAAAATGCTATTGTATGTTATACGAACTTGGGCACTAACTTGCGTTGTAAGTGCGTTGGGCCGCTAACGTACCTACGTAATTATCTTCGCAGGGGTCGTCAACAGGTGCCAAAAGTAGAAAAATATATTGTTTTCATCACACTTGCTCGTCAATGGCGTTATTACTTGCGAGCGTACAGAGCAGTTATAGCCGTTTTACCTCCCACGGGGTGTTAAGTTTAGTTTTAAAATATAGAACCCACTCATACTTCACTTCGGACTGAGGATGTTTCCAATCAGCCAAGGTGTATTTCATATCTTCAAAAGTTTGCTACAACTAACTTTTAATGTGTATAAAACATATCTTTATATTAAATTTGACTGCAATTCAATGTTTAGTATTTATTACAAATGTATTTTTCATCACACTTGCTCGTATAATGTTTTTAAGTATTTTCAAATCGTGGCTGTATACCGAAGGTTCTTTGCCATACGCGCCTCACGTCAAATTCAACAAAATGGACGACTGACATGTTGCAGTTTTTATTACGATTTGTATTAATTTCATCTAAGATTTATTTGTTTCCTCGCAAATGTGATGAAAAACATTGTGTATAACACGGGGGCGTAAGAATATTGCAAACTCGAGTCATCAAAAGCCCTCCGCCTTCGGCGTCGGGCTTCTGATAGACTCTTGTTAGCAATATTCCACTTACGCCCCTCGTTAAACAATGTACTATTTCACTTCTCATGCTCGAAAAGTGTGTCACATTAGGCTTGGATAGCGGGGCTAAAGTAGCACATTTAGCCCCTAGGGAAAATATGTAAACATATTTATGATTTTAAAACATTTTAATTTAACCAATCAAAACACTTCAACTCAATTCAACGTATATAAATCCACCAATCACAACTATTTAAAAAACCATTTGTATTTGCTATCAACTTATCAGAATACAGCTATATATTAAAATCGACCAATCAGAAAACATAATAAATTAGGCGTTTTTTATTCCCAAATTCACATCCATTAAAAAAAATAAACACCTTCGGCCGCGTCCAAACGATCAAGCGTGGTTTGGCTGCATACATAACATAAGCTATGCGACTCAACGGGATAGAAGCTGTCTATCTCGCATTATCATATGCACCGTATGCTGTCCGCCGCGCTCGTTGTTGTCCGTTTGAACTCGGCTATAAGACGGTCACAGCAGGGGTTTATTCGTGGTGTCAATATTTGGTACCTATCTGTGTTACAGCAGTTTATTAAAACAAATATGACGCCAAATTTAAAAATCTTTTCGCCGTGGTATTTATTATAGATTGTGGATGGATATTCTTTACACTTCTCATGCTCAAAAAGTTCGTCATATTAGATTGGCAAGCGGGGCTAAAGTAGTGCCTACATTTATCCCCTAGGGACAATATATATACATATTTATGATTTATAAAACATTTTAATTTAACCAATCACAGCAGTTCAATATTACATCCACCAATCACAACTCTTTAAAAAAATATTAGTATTTGCTATCCACTAACCAGAATACAGCTAGACATTAAAATCGACCAATCAGGAAACAGAATTTAATTCTTACATTAGGTGTTTTTTATGCCCCAATTCACAATAAGTAAAAAAATAAACGCGTCTGACCGACTATAGCTCCGTCCAAACGTTCAAGCGTGGTTGACTGCATCCATGACATAAGCTATGAAGATTGATTGAGCGGAATAGACTGCTGTCTATCTCTCCTTATCGTATACCCCGCGTATGCTGTCCGCCGCGCTCGGCCGTTTAGAAGCCGCTATTCGACGGTCAGAGGCGTTTACTCGTGGTGTGAATATTTTGTATCTGTGTCAAAGCAGTTTATTAAAAAGAATGGCGCCAAATTGAACAATCTTTTCGCCTTGGTATAATTGTTGATTGTGGATGGATAATCTTTGTTTTTACTATTTTCTCGCAGTTGAAGTGAAAAGTAGAGTGTATAACTCTGGTCTAAAAGCCATATTACCCCTCGAACTATTTCCCCTCACTTCGTTCGGCAAAATAACCATCTCGTGGTGGTAATTTGGCTTGTTTTAGACCCTTGTCATACAATCAACTATTAATATTTCATTCGCTGTAAAAAACCTTCCGCATTGACTCCCACGCTCCTTGACGAACGTGCGATAGCGATACAGATTTCCCCGGGCATGTATAAATTTATCAAAGCGCCGTAACAGTGCGAGATATAGGCAAGTACCTACTGAAAAGGAGACTCAAGAGTCAGTCGTGAAATTGTAATGTCACAAAGTGATAGATGTTATCATTTGTTGGATATTGTATGATGCTTCGCGTTGCCGTGGAACGTGGGGATTGAAGTCGTAAAACAGGGCGGGGACGCCTGCGTGCCCTCGTGTCCTTGGCGACCTGGAAGCTGAGGCATGAACTCGTGATCGTGGCCTACTGACTCTATGCCCGAGCACATTCACAAAAACTTATTAATTACCTATTTTGACAAAAATATAAGAATCTGTGAACAAAAATGATAATAACGGCTGTTATGGGAAATACGAGTATTTTTTCACCAAATAGGCCACCCAGGTTACAAAATTCTATAAGTAGGCCATACAATGCCTACATCACACTGGAGCGGCCTGCGGTGGCGATCAATAGTAAATTTGACAGCTAATGACTATTTGTTTGAGTTAGTTTAGTTAGTGTTCAGTATGTCCGCCGCGGCCAGGTCGCGCCAGTGTGTGATGCAGGCTTAAAGCATGACAGGCATAAATAGCTCCTTAGTTATGAATTGATGATATTTACAAAATGACGCAACTCAACATCCTCGGCGGAGGTAAAATTAACAAACGGTGAAAGTTGACAATGCGGGCCCTGGGGCCTCCGTAGAGATGACTCCGTCTCGGTTTTCTATCGGTTCTGTATTCTAAACCGAGACTTGTGATGAAACAAGCCACCGTCCCGTACAAAATGCATTTGTGGATATTGCCGCAACGGTGCATTATATTGGAAAATAACCCTCCTCTCCTTCGGCAGTCGGGTAAAAAAGATCGATTACGTGGAAACGAATTTTCCCTAATGGCTTTATGGAATACTCAGAGCTATAGAATTTAATTACTTTCGGAAACTCATTGAATATTGAATATTTATATTGACTCAAGGCTTACCGGTTTAATCTTTTTTGAAAGTGTGTATGCTAGTTTGTCCACTAACAATGAGTAGACCTAATTTACTATCACGCTTTTCAAAGAGCAGGGGGCTAATTTAATTGAAGATTGACTATAACACTTAACTGTTCTCTCTAAATCATTAATATTTTGTTTTTTTGTTCGTGTCTGAGGACAACTTCTGTTGATTAGAAAAGTGCCGTCACAGCAAAGACCTTGGGGGGTATTACAAGGGTGACCTACAAACATTCAACGATTGACAATCTGACCCAAACTCGGCTGAGCACAGAAGAAAACAACAGTTAAATGAGGCCGTGTTTCATAGGGAAACCGTTTTTAAACAAAGCTGAAAGTATCGCAGCTATAAGTGCGTGAGCAGCGTAAAGTGTTTTCAACGTTTTTCCACTTTCCTAGTGCGGAGCAACGTCAGCCGATCGAAATGGAGCGGTTACTGCAGAACCGGTCTTTTATTCTATTTTACGCAACTAATCGACGCATGCAATATCGTTGCCTGAATTCCGATGCGATTATTACTTCAGCTACGATTGCAAGAACTCTAAGTACCTATATAGGATTCGTTGAGTGATAGGACAACTGAAAGCACCTTACTTAACGCTAATGTGCGGTCTTTTTGAGCCGCGTGGCGTCACACTAATAACTGTGATTTAGAAATAACTTGAGCTTAGTTAAATATAATTAAATAAAAGTTATGTAACTGCTTATTAAGAGAAGCAGGTGTCAAGTTAAGTGATGCTGATGTGGTATTAGTTGCGATATCTTTGTGATTTCTAAATGAGCACGCGCTTTCGTAAGAATACCTACGATATTTTGAATTCAATCTTATAGTTTGAGATTGCATTTATTATGAAACAACGAATTATTTAGTTAAGTTTGATATCGGAATAGTGAGATGCCAATGTATCACCAAGACTGGTATTCCAACGCCGATATTTGACAGAAGGACTTATCCTAAGTTTGATGTCTTTGTCATTCCGATATCAAAAGACAGTGACAAGAAAGTGAGAACAAAAATAGCGTAACATGGAGTCCCGGCTTAGATTCCGCCTTTAAGTATGTGGCGATTCAACAAAAGTACTTGTCCGTTTGTTTATATATCTGTTTGTTATGACTGTTATGAGTTATGAATTATCTATTCTGTGGTTATGATTATGAATTTGCTGTGATTATGATGAATACATACGAACTATCTTCACTTCCTACTAAATATAAATGACATAAGATGCAATTTCCTATAAGAAACACGATAATGACCACTAGGTATTTGTAACTAGATCAAATGTTATGAACCTAAGCAATTCTTAAGAGTTTGTTGATGAGATAAGGGATGTTTCAACAACACATGATCAAATAACTGATGGCTGGGTAACTGGATCAAATGTTGTTGTAGCCATCTCATGGAAACCTGCTATTACGAGTATATACGGCTATGAAAAATATCAATACCAAATAGCAGAAGCTAACTAAATTCCTAAGATAAATCAAACTGTGACTCCTTAGTGTTTAATTGTTTATACATATGCCTCGTGTGTCTCGCTTGTACAACAAACTCGCTAGCAGATTACCGTCGTTGGACGTATTTCACGACAGTGAGTCAGCATTTAAAAATAAAATACTATCTGTTGACGACTTCGGTTAGTTGGTAATTCTCTATTTTATTTTTATTTTATATAATTTAACAGTTTTTATTGTGTACCTATCTTAGGGGTTGTTAAAGATTTACATAGCTGTGTTTTAGCTCAATGTTCTTTATTAATGCATGCTGTGATTGCCTGTAAGTGGGAGATCAATTATGAATGTTGTTTAATATGTTTAATATTAATGTGTGTTGTATCTTCTGTTGGTAATCCTAATAAACAAATAAACAAATATATTCGAAATATGAATAGTTGCTAAGATAAATACACTTGCCTCTTAGGTATTACTCGAATATATTTAGTAACGACAGCTTTTAAAATATACAAACCTTGAAGATCTGGGGATTCGAATATCTTAAGTTAAATTTACACCACTTGCGTTTTCCACTGGCTTTGGCAGGCGTTGTATTGAAAAAGTCTGTTGATAACGGAATCTATAATGCCACAAATAGCCGTAACAATCCACGTTGAGCGGGCGAGGCGATTGCGATTACTAGTGCTGGTGCTAGAAACAGGCGCGTGCGCAAGCGGCGGCGAGCCCTGCGGACACTGCGGCAACCACCACCACCACCACCACCACCTCCGCCGCCGCCGCCGCCGCCAGCGCGACCCCCCGTACGCGAATTATGAAAGTAACTATGCTACATCACAATTTACCTACTTTATCATTACCCAATACTAGCAAGTTTATCTCATCTCTATTTCCTTAAACATTTGTGTTAGCGCTAGAGTCATCCAATTACTTAGAAAATGCGCGTTCGAACGAAACCTCACCCTTTATTTGCAATTAAATTAATTGAACGTCGCAAACGTTTCATTAACGGGGAGAGTCTCACCCCGCTGGAATAACAAAGAAGCGTATGATGACGCCGAGTCCAATATTCGGCGAGACCAGACAAATTACAGGCCTTTAGTATTCCCGTCGGCCCGCTGCGAGCAGAGCCGCATTACTGTTCGTATATTAGACAGGGCGTCACTCATACAAAATCTACTGATGGCCTCCCACCATTTTATCGAAAAACTATTTATCTTCATTTTGAAACTGAAAAGTAATATTTTTTCCGCGGTAGAATATGAAAATGGATATATATAGGTCTCGTAAAATCTAAAGCAAAGCGAGCAAAGCATAGTCGGGACGTGAAGCAGATGTTAATTGATTGACAGCTAGTAAGTACTGGAGTTTTCACCGCAAAAACGCCAATTGAATAAAATGCTGAACATTAAGTTTGCCCGGGGATTTAATGTACTAAGGATTCGCTTTGAATATTTTATTCAACTTTCATTTCAAACGAGTGTTTACATATAAAGTTTAAGTAGACAGAATTACACCGCTTCAATTAGACCTCTTTCCTTAGTAACCCCTTCGGATAGGTATTTTATTTTGTGTAGGTACATACGTTTTACACAATCCCATGGTATAACACAATCCCTTATTGTGACAGGTCTAAGTCTATTTGCGGTAAGTGTACCCACCAACAAAGAGCTCAGGTGCGCTCCTTTTTCCGGGAGTATTCTAAGCCCCTCCAAAAACAGTCGGTTTTACAGCGAAACGTGCGTTGCATTTCATATGTTACCCTACTTACTATGTGAGGAATTTGAGAATCTCATGGAATTAAGGCGAAGAGAACAGAAACATTTAGGGGCTAATATTTTCTCTTACAGGGATCCGAACCCATCACAACCTACTACACGCATCATCAGCATAGACTTCAAGGTACGTCAGGCTTGCCAATTTAAGAATTCATAAGTTCAATTAACTTCATCTCATTATTCCCAGGACACAGAAGAGATTTCGTCAAATGTTGCCTTTGTCGCTTAGATTATTAATGGCACGGATATTTTCCATTCACACTACGGCCAAGGGCATTTTGAAAAAGCAGTTGCGTATAAACAAATATTCTGTTTACTCGTATTATCGGCATAACCTAGTCCTATTGGTAAAAAATTATCTATAAGTGAAAATTGTAGTACTAGTATTTATAGGTCGTTGACGGTCGTATCTTAGGCCTAACGTCCTACGTACGGGCGGTACGGCGGCGCTGTGGGCATGCGAAATGACCCACAGTCCATACTGTTAACGTTCACAGCTCGTAGTAAGTAATACCAGTATGTCAGTAATTCGCTGGGTACAACTAGGATAGGCAACTATAGGTACTAAAACTCGTTTCTGAGGCTCAGTACAACGAAATGTGGCAACTGTCTTGCATAACGCTCTCGGTGCACAGTACGAAAGACTAAACATGCAATTAAATCACCAATCTCTACATATTTAATAACAAAAGTTAGATAATAAAGTATAATGGAATTTGCAACATTAGTTGATTAAATAGAACTTACCTCAGTCGCTTTTGTCAGTTGGGTTTAATTGATTGTCGAGGTATACGTAAGTGCTGCGTTACTCAGCACAATTCGCCCTGGGATGGCTCCATTAGCAAGGCTTAGTCAATTTGAAGTAAACTGGGTAAGAATAATGGCATTGGTTTCATCTGCCTGTCTCGCTCTACGTGGGCACGGATTTCCAATCCCATTTCAACACATTTTTGACTTTGTGAATATCTTTCGATAATAATTTTAATATAATTATTGTACTATTCGCATGTAAAAGTAGTACTACTAATTCGTGGCACTTAGAAGTTTTAGTCTTACAATTAGTGAAGAAGCAGCCAATCTGTGATATTTCACAGAATTAACAAATAGTAATCATACAATAACGAAATTGTTTTCAAACATAACTTATTTAGGTTTAGTTGAAATGCGGCCTTAATTGATACCTAAAGTCATAAATTATTATTCTATTCTATTCTATTTTATAAACTTAAGTGTTGGTTTTCTGGTGTTAAGATCACGATTCAGGCGATACTAACTGTACCTAAGTCTCCTGTAAACCGGCATTTTTCCTCCGGCCGGTGCCACCGCAGATTACACGCATTATGCAATAGCCCGTACCAAGCCGTAGCAGGAAAGCCATTTAAATATTTGCGCAAGCCTCGACCCCGGGATGTCGTATACTCCCGCAGAAGTAGTTCCACTCTCAGAATTAGGTAAATGCAGAGCTACGCTAACTTTTGTCATGTTTAGATGTTCAGACTAGTCCAATTTCATTTGTAACATAAAATCATGGTGCATTTCCAAAGCACATTTAGGTTAGTTACACCTATCTACCTTAGTAAACTACATTATTATTTATTTAAACTTTATTGCACAACACAAGACAAAGTACTGCTGCCTGCTGGCATTGCATTATGTCGTTATTGTATAAATCATCAGACGCATTTCTGTAATCTATACATATAAATGCCCCAATGTCCTGACTGATTCACTCATCAACGCACAACCGAAACTACTGGGACTAGAAACTTGAAATTTACACCAGGACTTTCTTTTATGACGTAGGCAAGGGATAAGACGGGATTTTTGGAAATTCCATCCCTAAGGGGGTTAAATGGGGGTGCAAAGTTTGTATGGGGGAAACTTTTTTTTTTGAGCTAGAGACTTGAAACTTTGTTGAAAGATTACTAATTAGAATTAAAAAAAAGTAATTTCTGCGTTTTAGAAAATTCTACCCCTAAGGGGGTTAAATGGGGGTGCAATGTTTGTATGGGGGAACATTATTTTTTTAACTAGAGACTTGAAACTTTGTAGAAAGTTAACTTATTAAATACAAAAAAACTAATTTCAGCGTTAAAGAAAATTCTATCCCAATGGGGGTTAAAAAAGGTTGAAGGTTTTGTACGGGGAACACTGAATTTTTTAAAGAGATGTACTCTTCATTAACCTGTCTCCATTTCTCGATTTCCAGTGCTGAGTTTAAGATTGTTTTAACAGCCTTACGATATTTAACTTTTTTAAAAATCTCACTCATAATAACTAAGATCCCCATTTTCTAGCTCCAAATCCATGCGTCGCTCTATATCTTGCACAGTCATTTTTGCCAAAGATTAAAATTAGATTAAAGCACTGATGCTTTAATCTAATTTTCAGGTACCTGAGTACCTGACGGAATAAGTATTAAGCATTCTGCAAACAATTCCCGTAATCTGATTGGAAAATCTTTAAATATTCTTTAACAATCGCATATCAGTGTCTGCCACTGTTTGAAATGTAATATGTCTAGACCATTTTAACTAAGAATAAAATTCACTTACCTATTTTATATCTTTGTCATCATCAAAAATCTACGCGGACGGAGTCGCGGGCGGCCGCTAGTAAAACTAATAAAGCACTCTCATAAGAACACCGTAATACGGAGCGTATTGTTCAAATAAATAAATTGATTGTATACGTAAAGAACGACAGTGAAGTAGCCTTAAAACGTGACGATAAAACCTATCGTGGTAGCAGGGATGGAGTAGCCTTATAACTATGTTGTATTTGCGTACTGAAATGTCTGCCAAATTTGCGGGGAGGTGAAGAAATAACACATGCAAAAATTTATTACAAATGCAAAAACGACCCACAACTTTCAATAACCACTTACATATTGAAAAAAAAAGACCGGGTTGCACTCCGGGAGTGCCGGCAGAAGTGAAAACTTGAATAATTTTAATTATGCAATAAAACCCTTCCTCCCCCCTCCCTCCCCCTGCGTGCCAATATATCTAATAACAACCTTATTAGTAGTACGCTATAGTTCAACTTAACTCAGCAAAATTGATGAAGGAGACGATGAAAAAAAATACCAATCTGTTTTTGCCATTGCCAAATATTTTTCAAAGCTTTATCGCTTTAGGAATAACGTCCAAATTAGAACTATTCGAATTTACTTAACTCAGCAAAATTGATGAAGGAGACGATGAAATTAAATACCTATTTGTTTTTGCCATTGCCAAATATTTTTGAAAACTTTATCTCTGACAAAAATCTGGACAAAATTACAAATTTATTTGCAGAATATGCAATTGCAAACAGTGTTTAACGGCTTTATACTCTTACGAATAGTGTTCAGTGACGTTCAATGAAATGATAAAACAAAATGGAATTTGCATTTACAGAAAATGTGTTACGACCTTAGAATGTCAACAATAAAGTACAAATTAGAACTATGTGCCCCTAGTGAATATGGATTTCACAGAACCATTTTTCAACTCCGTGATTTGTTTGACAGATATTGGGCTTTAAAGCCCTTATTTTTGTTCAAGTGAAGAGTTCCACCCCTGCCGGCTAAATGGCTACTACTGGGAATTTGAAAAAAATCGTGGCAGTAGTACATATAATGAATTTAAAAGTAGGCATAACTAGTTACCGTGTAATAGTAGACCAACTTAAAATGTACTTAGAAAGGCCAACATTTAAGGGGATGCCTGGATTCGAGTCGACCACGCCCCCTTGGCAGAGACACGCTTATGCCTTTCGCGCACGAGAAAAAGAGATGTAACACTCTTTGGGAATGGCTTTTAAAGACAAATTTCGATAAATACCTAACTTAGTGAAGTTTTATTTAAATTTCATCAAGTGAGATTATAGATGAGATAAAATACTACATATATTATTAACTTAATTTTGTCGTAATATAATGTATCGTTTGAGTAGGCTGAGTAAACAAAGGAAAATACAGACCCAACTTTGGCATGTTTTTCTATTGAGAAAATTTTAAGCAATCATGTATCGATCAAATCACGTAAACAATCATATAGTCAAGAATCATATAACTGAAAATCAGATCATATTGTTTCTTAATCTAGTCAGAACGGCGTTTCAAAGCACGCGATAATTTCCAATGCACCGCCTTAATCATCTATGTACATTATGTAGCTCCAAAAAATAGTACACTCACAAAAATAGTAGTATTGTTACACAGGACACACAACTAGTAATAGACAGATACAAATCAAGCTTCGTTCGAAACCCGAGGACTTCGTTCGAGGAGCAGCGCGCGGGCGCGGACTCGCCGGACGCGGCCGCCGCGCACCACCCCCACAGCCAGCTCTCACGGTCAGGGGCATTTTAGATTCATTAAGTGAGATGTTAGATGAGATAAAATACTGTAGTAGGTATTAACTTGATTGTGTCGCAAAAAAATGTATTGTTTGAGAAGGCTGAGTAAACAAGTGTATTCAAAAGATTTTTCAAAAAACCCAGCTGCTTTTTTAAATGTTAGCCTATGTCACTCCCACGATTAAGAGGAATCCAACGACACCTCATATGTCGAAATCCGTCAAACGGTTTAGGCTGCAGGGCGTGCCAAAGAATATGCCACATACATACATACATACATGCGCTCGAAAACATAACCCTCCTCTCCTTCGGACGGTCGGGTAAAAAAGGAAAATAAAGACCCAACTTTGGAATTTATTTCTATCGAGGAAATTTGAGGCAATCATGTATCGAAATCAAGATAAACAATCATATAGTCAAGAATCATAAGTATATCTGAAAATCAGACCTTATTGTTTCCTAATCTAATCAGAATGGAGTTTCAAAGCACGCGATAATTTACAATGCACCCCCTTAAGTAGACGCGCGCGTGCCGATGTTACTAAGATAGGCACGCCTGAACTACGGAACCCTACACTGCGCGTGACCTGACACGCACTTGGCTGATTTTTTCCGAGAAGAGTTTGGGTGGTAAATTGATAATGGAATGTGCGAAATAATTGAAGGCTATATAAATTTAGGTCTGTTTTTATTTTAGAAATTATTACAATCGCAAAAAAAAGAACAAAGAAGTGTTACCCTGTATATTCAAGCCGGACTTAACCTATATTTGCTATTTCTTTGTTCGTACGAAAAAGTTCAATATTGTTGTTAACTGTAACTAGGTATTTTAGATTTAGATTATAAGGGTTTAGCTACGTCGAAGACACGATGTGATCGTTAATGTTAGGAGACATTTGACAGGTACAGTCTATTTCAAAGATATGTAAACTGAGCACATATTTTTGACGTCAAGTGTACCTCCAGTAGCAGGCGGTGTGCGGTGTCCAGCGGACGCGCGGGTGGCGAGCGCGTTATTAGTTATTAGTGCAACACGTTATGTAACGCTCGGTAGCTACACGGAAGGTGCACTGGGCCATTGAAGCCGCAGCACTGCATAATGTAACCAACATATATCTACGAGTATGCATGCAAGCTCTATTACGCATTAAAGTGAATTTTTGTTATTACCTAATGATGATGTGGTGAAGTACACACAAATACATGTACCTACTATCGGCTACATTCTACAACTACATTCATCTAAAGACAAGTTTTATACAGACACCTAATTTTCCGAAAGGTGTTTTATTTCAAAAGTCAATAAATATCTTTCCTATCCCAACTTATTTTCAATGATTCGAAAGAAGACGAAAAAGAAGAATCTTTTTCGTCTTCTTAAAGCGGTGAATTGGAAATTATCGCGTGCTTTGAAACGCCGTTCTGACTAGATTAAGAAACAATAAGGTCTGAGTTTCACCTAATTTGATCGATACATGATTGCTTAAAAATTACTCTGCATTTTCCTTTTTTTTACTATGCCTACTCAAACAATACATTATTTTACGACAAAATCAAGTTAATATTATAGTATTTTATCTCATCAAAAATCTCACTTGATGAAATTTAAATAAAATCATTCTTCTCACTTCACTAAGTGTTAGACTACTGTTACTGCACTACTGTTAGATTAATAACTTTGATTGTCCGAAACTTTTTTCGCATAACAGACTTGGCATATTCGGTTTTTGCCGAATGTTAATGTGGCAGAAATCTTACTTAATCACATTTCTAAAATTCTGGAAATGTGTTTGGCCGAATTTAAATTTACATAATATTGTTATGGCCGATTATATTTAGGCATAGTTGGTAATAAAAAAATAGTATTATTAGTAGGTTAGGTTAGGTTCGCTTGTCCCTTGGAGCGGAATTAGGCACCACGCAGAACGGGGTGACGTCGACACGCTGGCGGTTAGGTTATGTTTAGGTTAAATTAAAATTGAAATTTCTTTTTCAAAAAAAAATGTAATCCTGCGAGAATAGTGTTCGACAAAAAAAGTTATGCTCATATATTTTATGCGTGAACATGATTCGGAGCATCAAAATTATGCACGAATAATATTCGGACTATTGAAATTCGGCGTAGTCGAACTATGCGAATCTCGATTCTGCCAAAACAGTTTATGCGCCAAGTCAATTATGCCTACATAGATTATGCCAAATAGAATTCTTACCACAAAAATTATGCTAAAACAGGGGGAACCGTTATATTACAAGTTCATTTTGTCTGTTGATAATTATATTACATGAGAATATATCAAATGTTGTTATGAGTATCAAAAGTGCATCATATCCTTTAATCGTTATATCCATTGAAAATATATAAAAAGTTTTTATATCGATCGTTACGCACCCTCCAAAAAAGCCATACCCGAAGAGTGTTACATCTCTTTTTCTCGTGCGCCCAAGGCATCAGCGTGTCTCTGTCTAGAGGGGGCGTGTTCGACTCAAATCAAGCACCCCCTTATCAATAGTAACTTTATCATCAATATTTGATTAGCTGTTAAGCAGTCAAAAGTTCGAGTTACTGGACCTCTCAATAATTAGATAGCTGATTCATTACCGTTATAGCCCTACTGTCCGTGATTGTCAACAGACAGCTAGGTACCCTATTGCTGTTTGCCGCGTTTTCGTAAGGTAGGAGGGGTGGATTAAGGAAGATCAGAGAAATAAGTTTTTCACGACGCTGCTTTACTGAAACAGTCGTCAACGGTGGGTGGAATGTGGATAGCTACTCGTTTTCGTCTGTAGTGGTGGCCGCAGCAATATGGACCGCTGCAAAATAGGTATATCTTGCGAGGTCCTCTTGCGATGACGACTAAACTCTTACGTAGCACATGCCTATAATATGCTAAGTAAGTTTATTCGTCGGCAGACCTCTTCGGGCCGCGAGGTTGTAGATGGTGACCCCTATCGCCCACGCCTCACGCCGCCACTGTCACCAACAACTTGAACGACACGGTTACGCTCATTATATAACGACTGTTCCCATGCAAGATGTAGATAGCCAATGCGGTAAGCAAAACAGCCTTCAAGAGACCGGCTAAGTACCATGGAGTGGTCAGCGATATAAGCCCGGAATACACCCGTGGGAATACCTAATGTGATGTGGGACGACCGGTTTAACTTAGCTTTGTGGGTAGAGATCCTGTCTACGAAGCTGACAATTTGTGTGATTAGCATATTTGTTACCGAGTCTTGGATGTTTTCTATGGGATGCGGGTGGCGCAGGACCGGTCACTTTGGCACTCTTTGGGGGAGCCCTGTGTCCAGCAGTATTTCGGCTGATATGATGACGATGATGAAATATTTATATTCTATTGAATTTATCGCCGTCTAGTCCCATAATACGAACCTTATTGAGTTTACTATGGAGCTATGTAAATTTGTGAAAAATTGACCCCTGGTATTTTTAAGGGGATCTATATCTGAATCCCTAACGTTTTTTAACCTATGTTTGCATTCCCTAACGTTTTATGTCCTAATGATCATATGTCCTAACACTCATATGCCCTATCTTTAGTTTTCCTAATATCGTATGGATGATTTTTTTTCCCCATAATGTTTTATTTCCTAATGTCACTTGCCATATTGATTATTCATCCTAACGTTATGTACCATAATAGTCATGTGTCATAATTATCAGTAAGCCTAATGATCGTTAATCCTAATGATTAATTTTGTATGGCCTATTGTAGTTTGTCCTATATTTGTACTACCTAACATTATTTGTACTCATGATTATTTTCCCTAATTGTGATTAACCTACTATTCTGTCTAACCTAACCTACTTTTATTA
Organism: Epinotia demarniana; assembly: GCA_945867215.1. Lineage (NCBI taxonomy): Eukaryota > Metazoa > Arthropoda > Insecta > Lepidoptera > Tortricidae > Epinotia > Epinotia demarniana. The sequence goes on along the minus strand of OX244259.1, from coordinate 13,783,390 downwards.
CCTGACAGCAGTCCAGTTCTGGCGCTTCGCCGGCCGCTGCCGCGGCCCGCTCGCGCGCTGTAGGGTCGCAGTTCAACCTAACACTCCTCCTCGCTTCGCTCGTCGTCGTACCTAACTGGGCTCTGCCTTAGACCTATAATCATTCTGATTCTAGAGAGAATAGGTATAATGGTTCCTCGCGGGGTGGGAGTGCGGCGGCTATGCACCCTCAACCTCGTGGGGACAGATTAAGATAATGCACAGTTCGCGCCATTCAGAATATTGCTAAGCGATTTTCTGAGGCTATTCAATTTGTTTTTGACTCGTAGTTTGTAGGGTAGGTAAAAAAATTGGTTGGTAACCCTTTCAGTGCGCATGACGCCGCGTAGGCACCATGCCATTTGCAAGTCCGCCGTACTAATGACGCCGGCTCGGCGCCATAACATTTTTGCGTTTATATCATAAAATTGATTAAGTGGGGTTACTTTTTCTTTTCTTTGTGTATAATTTACAGACTGAGCTGTAATATTCAATATATTACAGCTCACTAAAAAATAACTTTAACAAAACATAGAGTAGATAATATAGGTAAGAAAAAAGAAATAAGGTTTTAAACCTTAAACTTAGACATATTTTCTTTAAAATTAAAGAAAATATGTCTAAGTTTAAGGTTTAAAACCTCTTGCGCCGAGGTCGGCGTCATTCAGGCTTGCGGGTGGACAACGCATAACGACCCATTTTAAAAGAGTCGTAAGTGTTGTCATTGCCAAATCATAAGGAGCTTTATTTTCATAGCGGTAATGCTACTTTTCATAAATCACGTCGTTTTAGTCGGGAAGAATGGTTTCATGCTATGGCAGTTTTAACCAAGCATATCAATGTTTGTGGATAAATAAATATATTTTAGGTAAATACATATTTTATTACTATTCTATTGCCAAAATATAGTAGGTTGACGCCCCTATAGTGGGTTTTGGGTAGTTCCAACGATTTATTGTGATGATAAGCTGCTGCTGTATTAACCATAACAGCTACGTAACCTAACAAAGGTTTGTGTTATCAATTTTCATGAACTAGCATAAATCATCAATCATCATCCTGCTACTGATAGCCCTGCGTGGAATCAAAAAACCGATAAGGAAATAAGTAGGTAGTATCTTCATTGTGTGATTTATGGCATCTGTGACCCTTTTCGCGCAAAGAGCAGCGGTAAAACAAAAGACATTATTAGGTTTTACCACTTCACCATGTTTCCCTGAACAAAAGGACAACTAGGGGTGTTGCAAAATAAGATGCACTATGATAGAGACATGCACAGTCTTAGTTTGACGTTGGTATTATGCTGTTGGTTTTGTGTTTTTTTGTGTTTGGTGATTTTAATAACGACTTGGCTCTCCTTATCATTCAATGATAACCACAGCCACACTCAACATGAATGACCCTGCTTGCCCACCGGACCCGATATCTCTGCATTCCATGTTTGACCCTGATACCTAACGAACCCACTATAGTGTATTTAATAATAAATACTAGTAAATTCCATGTTCGAGGACCGTATCATTAAAATTAAAAAATAATGCATCATTTCAAGTGTTTGGTTAGCGGAAATAACGCATCAACCCATCCATTTCACGATTCGCACCCGTAGGCCGGCATGGCGCCGGCTCGGCGCATCGGGTTTACCCACAGATTACAGAGAAAAGCAGATAGGCCCTAATAAATTGAACGTTTTCTATACATCCGATCTCTTCTCACTTACGTACTGAACGCCGAGTAAGAAAGGGATAGAACCATGTTATCTGCCAGGTCTTCATACGTCATTGTCTCCGCTTTCTCGCTCGCACGATGTAATTCGCTCTCTCGCTCGCTCGAGATTTAGTGCACAGAAAGATATTTTCTTACAAGTTATCGATATCGATATTTACTGTTAATAAATTCGTAATATGCGATACTCATAAGTAAATTGTATCTCTATCCATATTATGCAAAAATTTATATGATACTTACCAAATAGAAAACAAAAACCATTACACGACTACGAATATAATAAACTGCATTCATGTTTCATATGTTCGCTACAAATAAAATTATGCAAATACATAGGTAGTCAGACGAGTTACTTTTTAAGTCTCACTATTTTGTGGATCTTTAGTGGAACACATTTATTTTTAACCGACTTCTGAAACGAATCAATTCCGCTGGCACTTTATTTTTTTATGTATGTTCCTCGATTACTCTTAGACGCCTGGACCGATAAGAATGGTTTTTTGTTAGAAAAGGTGGTCCTAGGCAGGTCAGGATCTGAAGGTGGGATCCTGGAGAAAACCAGGGCAATCTTCAAATCTTATTTTAAAACGATTTGGGTACTTTGAAATCGTGCATTTGCTTTCAGAAAGCAGTTCATGCGGTAATATGGAATGTGGCTTCGTGAAGTATTGATTTGAAGTCAATTAAAACTTTGTTTTTAAAGTAAGCTAACACAAAATAACAACGCAATTTTATTCCTGAAAATATCTCCTTTTAATAAGAAAGTTACATCTAATGCTTTAAATAATAAATATCCAATTATATAGAACTTTTTGCTATCAGTAAACTTGCGTCACCTGAGGAGGCAATGCAGATGTCTTAGGTATTGTATCTGGTAGCCTTTCATTACTGCTCAGCATAATTTTGTTGTAGTGGCCTTCTAATTGTTGATCCTGGTGAGATCCCTGCATTAAACACAGTAACGAAAACATTATTATACAATCTCTATCAGTTGAGCTGCTTAAGTATGAACAGGTAAACAACAAACCGACACACAGTTACTTTATGGATATATAGAGAAAATCAATGTATAATAAAAATTATTTGCATGTACAAAACTTAAATGAAACAAACTCATCTGGAGGGACCTCAGAAATGTCAAGTAATAAAATAAATAAAACTCACTATTCCAACATACCTCAAGCGGCCTTTGAAAAACTGTAGGTATCGCATCTGATTATTTTTTTTTGTCTAAACGCCTACATAAATAATTCATGTCGACGAAATATCGATACGTGGTAACAACACTACCCATGTTTACGGCAATTGTATTTTTACTAAATATCCCAAAAATATCAAGTTTGATCCATGTAAAAAGTACTTATTCGATAGTAACAAGCATCTGCTGTAATCCCAGACCATTATATTGCGTAATGTACATGAAATATTTGAAAAATAACCAAATGATTCTTACCGATGATACCCGATTCTTTCTCCGGTCTTCTTTAACAATCTAGCGTAACTCCGGCAGTACGGAACTACACAAGCCATTGTGCCACTTCATACGAATTTAATCATTGACTTATCACAGAAATATATAGTTTTACAACACAATATTCTTGAAAAAACCAACTTTCCTCAAGATTCACGAGAGATTTGACGTTGATTTGACTTTGACAGATTGTTGTCATTGTTTACTATTTTAACACCGTGGTTAACAGTTTTTGGAGACAAGTCGTCAATAGACTCAAAATAGCATACTATTCGTCTCATTCTAACTCACGTCAGCTGACCATAAGCAGTGACAGAGACAACTATATGAAACATCGTCTTGCTTTATACTGCGCGTCTGTATTAGTCTGTGGGTTTACCGAGCTTTTTGTTAGTTCTGCGCCATAACGGTGCGCAAAGCGCTGACAGCGTTCGCCCTGAAAGGGTTAATATGCGTACTATTATGGCAAATGAGTTTTAGGACAATCATTACATTATGGAAAATGATTATTATTGCTATTGATCGTTAGGGCTAGTGCCCATTAGGACAACAACACTTAGGATAAATGACATGAGGTGAAACGTTATTAGGGATTTCGACGAATATGGATAATAATATTAGGGATATTAATAATTATGGTAAGAATGATTCGGGCAAATGAGTTTTAGGGCAATTAAACATTATGGTAAAATATTATTATGGCAATTGATTGTTAGGGCTAATGCCCATTAGGACAAAACAGTTCGGGCAAGTCATTTTAGGACAAACGATGTTAGGGATCGCGAGGTAGACCCTTTTTAAGGGTTTAATGCGGGCGTAGCAGGATTGTGTTTTACCACTTATCGTTGTGGATAGGACCCCTAAATTTTTATAAAACTCGGCAGAGATTCACTTATATATAATTCATAGATCACTTACATAGTCAGTGTCAATAAATAACTTAGGGTTCCTTTAAATTATGATCAAGAAGCAACTCCTACTGTACTGGCACTTAAAAGGAAGAAAAGAAGTAAGGTACTACTTACTATGGGAATTATTCCGAAACTGTGGATTCGTAACTAGGTATATCGAATAAAAGTATTGCTTGTATATACATATGTAACCAGCGTAAATGGACACCCTCACAGCGACACAGCGTCAACCCTAACGTGACAGAGAGCTCACGTTACACAACACAGTCCCCAAAACAAAGATTAATTAACTACAAATCATGCGAATGTCCGGTACCTACGGAACCCTCATGTGTCTGATTAGCACTTGGCAATTTTATTAAGTCAACGGGTAGCTAAAATATTCATTTTAATAATCCCTTATAAATTACGCAATTTTCGTGGTATCCTGCGGCCCTTTCTTAAGGAGAGATCAAACAGGAGGCTGAATAAAGAGGATCCTCTTTCACGCACGACTGTCGCCGCGTAATTCGAATGCATTCTTGTGAAGAGCCCCCGAGGAGATTAAAAACCCTCAACCCTTAATGTGACAACGTGTACCTGGAATATTAGGTACACAAGTCAGCAAAATGGGATACTTAAGGTATTTAAATTTCAATGTTGTACAAGACTGAGTTTACATCTGAAGTAAATCGTTTTTAAATTCTAATGGGTATCTAAAGAAATGGATCGTATTTCCCGAGCATTCATTTTGGGGCTATGGAAACTTTAAATAATCGCGACGTTTTAGGTAATTAACGTACCTAACGTAGTAACGAGCTGAGTGCTAGTGAATTTATCGAAACAATGTTAGTAGCGCCGTGGTGCCGGTACCACCCCAAGAACCTGGACTAAGCCAGTACCGGGAATTTCCAATTCGTCGGTAATTTTCGGTACCGAGTATTTATTTGCAATTCAATGAGAAATAAGACAAAAACGCCAGTTTTAATACGTTTAGTATATATTCTCTGATTAAGCACAACCGGAGAAAATAATTAAATAAACACAATAATGCAACATAATTTTATAATTCATCATCATCATCAGCCTATATACGTCCCACTGCTGGGCACAGGCCTGCTCTCATGTATGAGACGGAACGGGCAGTAGTCCCCACATACACTTTCAAATATTCTTACTTGTTATAAAATCGTGTAGTAAAATGTGGAGTGTAATATTCTCACTAGTTCTCATCAATCTTTATCAATTATCTTAATCTAGTATTGTGAAAATTAAAAGTCTGTGAGATTATAGCTTAGTATGTTTGTAGGGTTCCGTACCCAAAAGGTAAAACGGGACCCTATTACTAAGACTTCGCTGTCAGTACCGTCTGTCTGTCACCAGGCTGTACCTATCTCAAGAACCGCGATAGGTAGACAGTTGAAATTTTCACAAATTATGTATTTCTGTTGCCGCTGTAACAACAAATACAAAAATCTAAATAAAATTAATATTTACGGAGGGCTCCCATACAACAAACGTGATTATGTGAATATATTATAATGTAACGGAACCCTTCATGCGCGAGTCCGACTCGCACTTGGCTGGTCTTTTAGAGATGTTGCGCGGAATCGTAGCTCTATTTGCTGCGCCATAATAGCGCCATGCGCATTGAAACATTTAATAAACCTAGGCGACATGAAAAATACACACGGCAAGAAGCGACGACAATCGCTCCCTACGCAGGATCCACCTGATTTCATGGTGTTTCCCGGCTTTCAGGATTATTTTATAAGAGCGTGAGTAGAACCAGGCAGTCTTTACAAACCAAATATAACAATGTTTAATAAATCCAGAGTGAGTAGAATATTTCATGTAGCGGCCTTTCGCCTAAGCATCATTTTAATTCATTCTGAGAGCACAACTTCACATGTCGTACAATGGTACAGTATTACAATACAAGATACATTCCTCTCTGAATGTTTGTCCATGTCCAGGGTAGCTCGATTTACGTAATCCTACATTAAGTTATTTACGACTTAACTAAAAACCTTAATTAGGGAGATCATAATTAAATACTTATAACGAATTAACACGCGATCGCGATTGCGTTTATAGCGTCTTCTTAACGTCGGTGTATAAGTACTTAGTGTAAACATTGGTGCACAATGACGTTGTAGTAAAATGTCAGTTTCCTACCTACAAAATGGCGTCCTGTTTAGAGTTCAGATGGTTGACGAGATAAGTAGTTGTCAGTAGCATTTGTCCTCTAGCCTGGACACTTGGACGCCGTCGCTCGAGAGGAAAGGCCTTGGGCCAGGCAGCGCTAGAAAGGAAGCGAGGTCCGGATCTTGTGCAAGCTTAGGCGACAAGTGCTCAAACAGCAGAAATCAGATACAAGGTAAATAGGTATAAACACGTAGGTAATTATGTTCTAGAAACCGCGCTTGCGAGCGTCGTGAATATTCCCAAGAGCGCTTCTGGTCATTGGCATTAAGCTGAACCGCATTAGGACCCCTTTTTACGAGCATTCATTAAGAGGGGGCGTACCGCCAGGGAAAAATCAGAAATCACCCGCGCGCCCCGCACCTGCCGCGCTGATGCGTCTATTGCTGCCCCGCTCCTTCTCGCATAGTATATGCCCCGACAGTCAGATGAAACATGATGAATACCTATGAACAATAGGCATGATGACTCATGTTCAAATTGATAACGTAGTGATGCTAAATGTATAGTAAACCATCAAATTACCGTAATAAAGTATAAATAATAAAATATAATTAAAATCGTAAAAAGATATAAACCTTGAAAGTTTAGAAAAAAAAAATTTTTTTTATTCTACAAGAGTAATTTTAAAGGTACCAATAGAATCCTTAGGCTTTTATAGAAACAAAATTGTACAACAATTATGTACTTAAACGCAGTATTCCGCGAATGAAACAACAATTTAAGAACCTGATTTTCCATACGACGATACATGTAGGTACTTTGTATTAACAAATGTCGGCTGTGACGTCACGCCTGTCTGTCTTTCAGTATTAAGCGTTTTGCGCTGCCGCCAGCGAGGTCAATCTTTGTCTCAAATTTTTGGGTATTTATGTTCTTTAATTGTAGTTCCTCCAATACAAACATTTGTTCCTGTCCAAAAACTGGTTCAAATGACATCATAAAAAAATTTAGTCATCATCCCTATTATAAAAATTGGGAAGCAAGACCAAATCTGTACCTATATTTGAAGATATTATTTTCGCTATTAAGTCACAGTTTCGAGAGCTATAACTGAAATATGACCTTCCGTTTTTTAGGGTTCCGTACCCAAAAGGTAAAAACGGGACCCTATTACTAAGACTTCTCTGTCCGTCTGTATGTCTGTCACCAGGCTGTAACTCAAGAACCGTGATAGCTAGGTAGTTGAAATTTTCACAGATGATGTATTTCTGTTGCCGCTATAACAACAAATACTAAAAAACAAAATAAAATAAATATTTAAGGGGGGCTCCCATACAATAAACTTTTTTTTACTGTTTTATAGAGAATGGTACGGAACCCTTCGTGAACGAGTCTGACTCGCACTTGGCCGGTTTTTTATTTACTAAATCACGTAATAGCCCTGTGGCAGACGGACGGACAGACAGATTGCGGGGCATTTGTAATAAGGTTCTTCATTTGGCACCTTTGAGTACAGCTTTGCCTTAGGGATGTAAAACACATATCATGACAATATGATAATTATTGGTATTCGATACTAATAGTTTTAATAGTGCAAACGATCTATATCCTGTTGGATTTGATCAAGGTCTAATAATCAGAGTTACGGTACGTTAGCCATTATTAGGGTCATTACGCTGTCAGCTATCTGTAATCCTGATATTATTGACATATCCACATTAGCATTACGTAATGCTCACTACTTAAATCCTATTATTAGGATTCGCTAAAGCATCATCATAGTAATATCCATTAGGTGTATCGACCACAGGTAACATGATCATTAAGTTAAAAACATTTGGGGATTTTGAAGTAATTCCTAATTTCTTGAGTTTAAGAGCCTATGTGATGTTATTACAATGGCTAGTAAAAACCTAAAGCAAAAAAAGCCATAATCGAATTAAAACTTTTGTGAGACATGTCTAAAATACTACTAATAAAACCACGGTTAAATTCACGTATTAAATGTCACGACAGGCGACATGTTTCGAACTCTTCGGGAGTTCTACTTCAAAACAATCATCGAAAACACTCATCCTGAAGAAGAACTCCCGAAGAGTTCGAAACATGTCGCCTGTCATGTCATTGAATACGTGAATTTAATTGTGAATTTATAAGTAGCATTAAAAAAACTGTTATATATTATGAAACCTTCGATCATGTCTATGAAAGTCAGATTTTCAGGCCACAGTGTTGCGGCCAAATTTTTCAATTCTGATCTCGGATTCCTGCTTGGAGACAATGGAGACGCTCTGGCCCTTTAGTTATCAATTTTGAACATACTGGTAGGTACTAAAGAAAAACTGCTTAATTGTGTTCACTTTTTTTAATATAAAAATGACCAAGTTCGCAGGCAATAATTGTTGGAATCTGCACCCTCGATAACCCTAAAAGTGACACCCGTGATGACTTTAAAGAAAAACTTAAATATTCAATCTAAGAACTCCGATTTCGCGGAGCGCTCCCTCTTAATGGAAATCGCATTGCACTTCGCGTCGCATAGCGATGTTCAACGAAATTACTACGGCGACTTTTCTAGTTAGTAGGTACTGTTTTATTCGATGACTAGCTGTACCTGCGACTTCGTTTGCATGGTAATGTGGTGGGAGTTAACGACATAGGACACTTTTGGGCATAGGACACATGCAGTTCTAATTTAACCTATCAAGTATATGCCGTTAAAGTTCGCTTGTCTTTATCTGTCATTCTGATATTTGAATTACTAAGAAACGGACAAACAGTTTATTTAACAGAGGTATTTTAAGTTTTATGAATAAAGGGGTAAAAGTTTAGTAGATGTCTGTGGCAATAGATCCAACAGGTAGGACACAGGCTGCAGCATTAAATGTTTATTGATCATCTTCTAGAAGAATAAAAACGAGATGACTGAAATGATCTAGAGTCACTCCAACGCTCAGGTAAAGATGTGTTTAAGAATTAATAATAGATAAGTAATCCTTTCGAGTACCCGGAGTACCCATTGACCGGTAGGTGTTAAAGCGGAACAAAAGATCTCTTTTTTAACGTCGGAATTTATATTTTCCAAACTATACCTAAGCACTAGGTAAGTTCCACAACCATAACGCGAGTCCGAGTCCCTTACTATTAAAGGTAATTATTAAATAACTTGTAAAAATATGTTTTTTTTCATATTGCAATGTTTCAGATCGCACCATCACATTCTGCCAAATCTTGTGTTATGTTCCCGCCATTGCCAACTTAATGAATGTGTGTTGCAGGCTTTATGATAAAATTATTGGCTGAATGTCAACTTGAAGGCCTGAAGTACGAAGTTATAATACCGCCTTTAATACTGACGCGCTTGATAATTAATGTTTAAAAAAGGCCCGTTCTATACTGATTTAATACATACTGTTTATTGCTGATAAATATTAAATACTGACAAATCGGCACGGCTTGTCAGTATTAATAACACGGCGAGCTCTCGATTTTCCTGGAACCATCCGTCTCTCTCTTATTAGACAACTTAGAAAGAGACGTAGAGTGCGAAAAAACCGAGAGAGCTCACGCGCCGTCTTGCGATATCCGTGCAGTATCGTGACATACTCGCGTGTAGTCTTGCAGAAACTCAGACTTTATGGCTGAACGCGAGAGCAGCGCTATGCCATGCCATAAAAAAAAAGAGTCAGACTTTTAACGTGTGACGTTATTTTGTTGATTTTTTTTAGATACATTTATTGAAATTACGCCTCAATACGAATTTAGCGCATAAAAGTCTCCATATAAGAATCGATAATTTTTTATGCTTTAGAATTTAATATATATGCGTTTTGTGAAGGTCTATTACAACACCGGATCGAAACTATTACTGTTGGATAGTTATGGCAAGTCCGCCATTTTGACCTCACTGACAGTTGACAGATATGGCGGCTACGATATCAAGCCATTGATTTAGTATATAGAACTAGATACACGATCAGCTGAAAAAAAATGGCCTTCCAAAAGAGCCGGCCGATCGCATCGGCCGGCTCTTTGCGTTTAGTCTGGTTGTCAGTTATGTCTGAATATTCAGTCAAAGACTGCGTGAATACCAACAAAAAACAACAAAAAAAGATGGGATTTATTTCTTTAAGTAAGTTCTTTTCATAACGTAACGAAATTTGTGTAAAGTCACTGTAATTTAATAGTTTTGAACATGATTTAAATAATTAATTTTGTTAGTTCAAAATGACAAAGTCGCGGAACATAAATCTAAGGAGTCGGTATTAGATACTTTTTTTATGATGCCGTTTCCTACATAATTAGGCTTTCCATTTAAAATTGGTGTGCTTAGAATCCTTGGAGTATTTGTACAAAGCATTAATTGACGATTCCCAGAGAATGTCGTATATTTTATCCTACAAACTTAGCCAAGACCATATTTAACTGTTCATTGGTAACATACGAAGTCGTGGAGGATACAACAACAATCCCAATACAGTCCAATTCTAATCAGCGTATAAAAAGTTATGAATGCATTTGGAACTAGGATCAAAATCACACAAAGCAATGAATAAATGAATGAATAAAATTTACCGGTAACGCAATTCCATTAGAAAATATACCAATTTTAAATGGCCAAAATACAATAAGTAACCCATTTAAATAATACATCTGTTGGGTACCGCGAAGACATTGAAAGAGATGTCAACACCAATTTACACCATAAATCAGTTATAGAAACAGTCTTCGAAGCAAACTGTGACAGTATATTGTCTTGTGATCTTGACCAAACTGAAAATTATTTGGAATATATTAAACAAGTTGTTGGATATATTGCTGGATACGTAGTAGGCAAATGAATGAAAGCGATTCGGTGCGACATGATAATATAACGAAACCTCTTCTGGTAAAGTAAAGACACGATTTTCACAAATTGATTGACATTAGAAACTTGAGTACTTTCTACGCATCTGAAGTGCAAAACCACTGAAGGTTTTATAAGATGTAAAAATATGCGAATGGGAGTAGGAAATAACAGTATTACGAGTATACTAGCAACAAAGGTAATAAAGACATTCTTGAGCGTAAACATTTTTAATTCAAACTCAGAAAATGACCACAGCAACAGTCATAGGATTGTTTTAATAAAATCGATAGCTGATCGCTACTTGACTGCACGCTTACATTACATCGCAAAAAAATAAAGTATAAAAAGTTAAAACTGAATCTATTTCAAGGAAACTAAAATGACTTCTTTTAAGGACTATGTCAGTTGTACTGTATGTTCTAGAAATCTCACCCAACAATTATTTTGTATATAACATTTTTACATACATTTGAAACTGTTTATTCCCCACTTGTAAAATAAAAAAACCAGATTTATTTTTGCTATTGGTCTTTCTGATTAAATAAATAAAATATTATTAAAAAAACTTTATAACGCGACTCCATTCATTCGCTAAACGCTAACTGAAGTTTTTACGTGAGCAGTCAAGTCACATTATGATATGTCTCAAATATGTCTCAATAAACTAAAAAGTATTTAACCTTTTGATGTTAGTTTGCTAATATGGTGCTTAAGAGATGGGCGCCGGGTAAATACCTCGGTTAATAGATATCGGGTATATTGCGGGAATTTACCCAATTTACCCGGTATTTACCTTTTCTACCCGAATCAGTGGGTATATATTTCAGTGATATATTTATTTATACTAAATATTGGAAATATGTTAGTTACGCTAAGTTTTAACAAGATTTATGTTTTTGAATTTTGTTCTGTCTACACATATCTCAGAAACGAATACTTTAGTATAAAAGCAACGAAATTAGGAGAAGGATCTGTATATTTTAATATAATATAAGGTAAATTAAACACCTTTTTAGATTATTTTTATATTTTCAATTTAAATACAATATTTTCAAACATATAAAACCAACGAGTATTAAAATCAGCGATATACATAGATTCTAAAATTACAATCACCAAATATCAGCACGTACAAACTTTAAAAAAGAACACAACCTTAAAGCAAAGTTTGCAGAACAGTCAGCTCTATAATTGACATTGTTAGGAAAATTAAAACATTGGTTAACATTTAAAAAAAATAAGGCAAGTAGCGATCTTGTGCCTTCATCTCACAATCTTAAAAACAAATCAACAATTTCAAGCAACATTAGTCAGCAGTAAAATCATCACCTTGCGCAACATCGCTAATTTGGCTCCTCGACGAACAAACAGAAACATCATCGTCTCTATCTTCATCATTATCATGACGATGTTGCAAGTTCCAATTATAAGCAATGAATGCTAGCTCGCTCTTTCCGAAGTCAATCTATTTCTTTTTTTAGAGTGTAAATTTGAGTGTACACTAAATGATCGTTCAACGGCAGCAGACGTGCAAGGCGCCGTCAATATTCGTGCAGCGACTTTACTCAAAAGTTTGGAGCCGCATATTCCTTTCCACCAAGTCAAAGCATTCATAGATTTCACATGGCTCCAAACGAATCCTTTGCTCCACAATCCTTCCTTGGCTCTATATTTTTCCAAATCAGACATAATGTCTTAACGTCACAGTTGAGGTTATTTCCCATGTTGTAAATCATTTCTACAGCATCAGTTTCCTGCGTTTCACTAAGTTCTGCGCCTTGCCATACAGGATCTAGCAAATAAGCCGCTAAACGGATGGGCTTTATGCACATTGCCGGTTTATTTTCAACCGCTGATAATATATGTTCTTTATCGTTGTCATCTATAATAGTTATTTCGGGCATATCAAATTGAAGCTGCGACTTCATATTCCAAAGTGTTATGAATACCTTGTGCATGTTGTAACTGTCAGATTCAAACTTAATAATTGCTGCAGTGATCGGTTTCAAAAGCACAATGCACTGGTCTATTATCTTCCAAAAGTCTTCGTCCAGCAACGTTGCTTTAATGTCAGAACGCAGATTATTCCCCTCCTCATGAACAACATGCGTCTGAAGAGGTATTTTAGAATTTTGCAGGCTTTTAAGACTCGTATAATTGCTTCCCCAGCGCGTTTTACATGGTAATTTTAAGGTTTCACCGACACTTTTTTCTTCAACGATTTTTGCAAGCAAAGCTGTTAATACTTGACTCCTTTTAATCGTTTTGATACAGTCGGTGGCAAGATCAATAAAAGCTTTCAGCACAGCCGGTTCCAGTATATCTTGGCACAATAGATTGAGAGTATGGGCCGCACAGTTTATATTTACAATTTGTGGGTGCACAAATTTTACGAGACGAAAGGCCTTTTGAATATTGTTCGCGTTATCGCCAACGAGGACTAAAAATTTGTTTGCGCCACATTCAGACATGACTTTTAGTATTTCGTCACATATGTATTCACCAGTATGACGATGAGTAGTCGTATCTAAGCTTCTTACAAGGGTAAGAAGCTTAGATACGACTAAGGATTAAGGGTTTGGACACCATAAAATGTACTATACCTTCATTGCGTACACTACTCTACCCATCACATTGCAAATGTAGAAAGCTTTCACCGCTAATATCATCACTCAACTCTTTGTGCATATCCTTGTGAATTTTGTTTAGCTGAGTGGTTGATAAAGATTTTCTTGACTGTGGTTTGAATTGTGGTTAAAGTTTTTGAAAAAAACGTAAGCACAGCGGATGTTCGACCATGGATAATAGTGCACCAACAAATATGGCTTTTGCTAAATCAGAGTTCAACTGCTGCTTGTATTCTACGGAGAATGATTCTTCGCTGGGCGTTGAACTGACACTGTTTTCTTTTTCACTGTCGTTAAGCACAATCACATTAACATCATTGGATGTTGTAGTCGTGGCTTGTAGTTCGTCCTTGTCATTTTTTAGGCACTTAACACATCTTAAGAGATGGTTTTCCATTTTGTTTACATTAGACACTTTATATTTGAAATGAACAGACAACCGAGTTATTATCTGATCCTCGAAAATACTTCCAAACTTCAATTTTTTTGTATCTTCCCATGATGCAGCTAGCTCTGCAACAAATTAAATTTTCATAGTCTTAACTAAGTTATAAAAGAAATACAGAAGTATTGGTTTTTTCTTCACTATTAAAGTTAAAATGCTAAGAATATGAGCAGAATCATTGCAGTCACAATATTGTTTTTTTTTAATTATTCATATATCATCGATACATTACACTAAGACTCCAAAAGAGGACGGCCTGTAAGCTATTTTTGCTATAAATTAGAATTAATTAAATTAAATATAACAAACGGATAGGTACTTACCAGAAAGCTCCTTTTTTACTGTAAACTTTTTTCACTTAATACCAATCCGTCTATTTTTTTCCGAAATCACAGATAAACCATCACAAAAGTCCAAAAGAAAAGCGAGGGTCAAAACGAAAATCACACGTGGTATACTTATTACTCACTGAATCTTTAGTCCTGTCACAGCTGAACTACGGCGATATCGTGTATGGCCCAAGGCTTTTAGAGAAAACCAAAAAATCTATCCAGCGTGTGCAAAATGCATGCACTCGATTCTGCTACGACATACCGAAACGAGACTATATAACGCCACATCTTAATGCCAGAGGAATATTAAATATGTCAAGCCGAAGGCAGATGCACCTTGCGAACACCGTACGCAGAGTTATCGAGTTGGAAACGCCGCGGTACCTGTTTGATGAGCTAAAGCCGATCAGATCCGCACACAAAAGGCCACTGAGAAGCCACAGACTATTTAAACTTGTTGTTCCGCAACACAACACAGCACTCTACAGAGGGGGTTTTAAATTTGCCGCAGCTAAAATATGGAATGACCTGCCGCCGCCTTTAAGGCAACCTATTAGTTACCTTAAATTTAAAAAAATATTGCGAGCCCATTTCCTCGAACTGCAGAGGCAAATTTAAAACCCACGCAAACACAAACACAACACAACACGACACGACAACAACACACCACACAAAAATGAACACATATCACACACATCTACAATCGTTATATATATATTTAGACAAGATGCTTATTAAGATTTGTATTATTTATAGTATTTATTTATTATAGTATTCTTTATACATCTAAACACATATACCTACTTAGTATACTTGTATTTAAGATAGACGTAGTGTTACGACCAACCCTGTCGAAGGGACTCGTCTGAAAACCAGCGCAAGGCCTCAAGCCTTGCATATGCTGAGACGAGCACCCATTGCCCAACCTAACGCAATTTAGTAATTTTAGTTTTAATTCTAAGTTATTTCTTTGTGCTTATTGTTAAAAGTATGTTTTGTGTTTTTCTTTTTTTGGCAATAAATTGATTTGATTTGATTTGATTTGATTTATTTAGCAAATTGGATATCACCACAATGATCTCAACCGTATCAGTGATAAGCAGCAACTGACTGTCTCGTAAGACAACTACTCCACCCTTTCGCGGCATTAATGAATCTACCTGCACTGCAATGCGGCTGTGTTATGGCTAAGTAATTTGCAGGTTCAAAATGTTCACATGTCTAATAATGTCATATACAAAAACAAAGTCTCTTATTTTAATTTAAGTAATTGAATTTTTATTTGTACGGAAGATTGAATGAATAATATGCTTTTGCTACATATTGACTGCATTTAAAAACTCATTATTAGTAAATTGCTTTATATGCAGTTCATCTTATTTGCACGAATTTTACATTTTTGGAATATATTTTTTATACCCGCCTATTCGGGTAGATACGGGTAAATACCGGGTAGATTGGGTACTTTCGGGAATTTTCCGGTATTTACCCGCCGGCGCCCATCTCTAGGTGCCTGAGTCTAAAACACTGAGTTATTTTTTTATGAAACATATATTTTGATGCAGGTTATAAGTTAACGCTATTAGCAACTACTGAAATGTAGCTAGAGTTGTCATTCTGGGGCACATTTCTTAGCATATTTGTTTGACATTGTGCATCTAGTTCTATATACTAAATCAATGTTTCAAGCAGAAGAAATGAATAATTTTATGAGGTCAAATGTTTCCGAAAATTAATTAATCGTCGCAGTCGGATTAAAACTATCCTAAACGGAACCTAGAGTAATAATGTACTTATAAAAAAAGTTACATGTTTTTCCGTTCATGGGAAGCTGAGATCATTTGTGACACAATAATCCTTAGTTTGATACTGGCTGATTCTTTTTTTAATTTAGAGATTCACTATAAGTGAGAGATTACAGAAGAATTCGACCTATATTACGGCATCGTTCATCGTAAAAAACCTACGCTAAGTCAATACACAAACTAAGTACCTACGTGATGAGACAAAGAGGGGCGCATTCAGACGAAATTAATGAATGATAGTTAGTAGCCTCGGCACTCGTTATAGGCACTCGTTAATTCAGTAGACTCTGAAGTCGATTTGACCGACTGATCCCGTGTCCACGGTTTCCATTTGACCAATCATCTCACATCACTGGTCCGGCACGCGCGGCACGTATTCGGCTGACTGGCCTTAGCACATAATCGTCGTTATAGACCGATCGAACAAGTGTATGTGGGCACCCGGAGTCAGCAGTAGATAGCTGTCGCCACGCAGCTCTAAAGCTTTTAACAGCTTTACAGAAGGCGTAGCATCGTGGCCATTTTATAACTTATCGTTGTGGATAAGACATCCGTCACTCGCGCACTCGCGTACTCGTCGATAAGTGATAAAATGGCAACCGTGCTACGCCTTCAGGTGGGCCCTATATAAAGTGTACCAAAACTAGGGTGTAATAAAATAACAGGTAGGTATCGCGATTATGACCGTAGTGCGACACCGAATGTGCGATGTACGATTGTGCGACATTCGTATTAAACGACAGTGCAATTATGCGAAAGCTTAATGTCGAATCTCGATAATGCTTGCACTAAATTTGGCCTTAAAATAAATGTGAAGAAGACAGAAACCATGACCAACGTGGATGTTTCTCACAACGCGCTTAATTCTGGTGTGAGTATTGGTGGAGTAGTTCTGACGCAAGTGGCGAAGTTAAAATACCTTGGCAGCACAATAACGTCTAAGTGTGACCTAGAATCTGAAATAAATGGCAGAATAGGTGCTGCGGCTTCTGCCTTTGGCAAGCTGCGGCCCAAAGTCTTTCGATCTCACGACCTTAAACTCTGCACCAAAATAAGTGTCTATATGGCTGTCGTGCTGCCGAACCTTCTGTACTCATCCGAGACATGGGTCCTGTACCGCAAGCACATCCGCACAGTCGACAGATTCCACCTCAAATGTCTTCGTGACATATTGAACATCAAATGGTCGGACCGCGTTAGAAACACGAATGTCCTAAGGCGCGCAAATGTTGGAGGCATTGAGGTGTATCTGATAGGCGACAGCTGCGGTGGTGTGGACACGTGTCTCGCATGTCAGACGAAAGACTGGCGAAGCGCATCTTCTTTTCAGAGCTCCAAAACGGTAAACGGAAAAGAGGCGATCAGTACCTTCGCTACAAGGATGTTCTGAAAAGACACATGAAGAGATGCAAGTTAGAACCTTCTGCGTGGGAAGAGAAAGCAGGGCGCCGGCCCGATTGGCGAAGACTCATACATGAGCAGGTTAATGCGTTTGAGACTGAGCGCCGTAACGAGCTTGACGTAAAGCGAGACGAACTCAAGGCTCGTCCACCAGCAGCCATCCATTACAATTATGTCGGCGGGGTGTTAACCTGCTCAAAGTGCGCCCGTACCTTTGTAAGAAAGATCGGGTACGCTAGTCACCTGAGAGCGCACCAGAGAGTAGAACAGCAACACTCCAATAATTCTTAATTGTTGCAAAAGATACCCAATCCTTACATACAGTCGCTGAGGTCGTAATCGGCCAGGATGCCAATAATAATAAAATAATAATAATAAGAAGAGGTATCTTTCAAGGAGATGCTTTATGTCCATTATGGTTTTGCATGGCTTTAAATCCTCTATCCGAATTATTAGATCAAACTGATGTTGGCTTTAAATTGAAATTTGATAATGCCCATCACACACTATCCCACCTCATGTACGTAGATGACATAAAACTATACGCAGACAATATCACTGAACTGTTTCAACTAGCTGACATAACACAAGAATTTTCCCAGGATATAGGCATGCGATTTGGTATTGATAAATGCAAAATACATTCCGTACACAAAGGAAAAATCCAAAGCAATAGGTACACATTAGAGACAGGAGAACAAATCGAGCACATGACCGAACAAGACACCTACAAATACTTAGGCTTCCATCAATCCAGACAGATACATCAGAAACAAACAAAACAAGAACTCACCCGAAAATTTAGACATAGACTCAGTACCATTTTAAAAACACATCTGAACTCACGTAACACTATTAAAGCTATTAACACTTACGCAATACCGGTCTTAACGTATTCGTTCGCTGTAATAAATTGGTCGCAGTCCGACTTAAAGAAACTTCAGCGCACCATTAATACAAATTTAACTAAGCACAGGAAACATCATCCAAAATCCTGCTCACAACGACTTACTTTACCGCGAAGAGAAGAAGGAAGAGGCCTAATAGACATACAAAACCTACACAATAAACAGATAACCACACTCAGGCACTACTTCTATACTAAAGCCGACCAATCCCCATTGCACAAATACACTGTTGAAATTGATAGCCACTACACCCCCCTTAATCTATATGATAAAACCGCTCAACGTAACGAACAAATCGTCAGTGCACAGCAAAAAAACATCTGCGTGGGCCCAAAAATCGCTACACGGGAGGCATCACGCCGATCTCAGTCAGCCATTTGTTGATAAAGAATTATCAAACACTTGGCTAAAAAGAGGCGAACTTTTCCCGGAAACCGAAGCCTTTATGCTTGCAATACAGGATCAAATTATTGCTACCCGCAACTACCGAAAACATATCACTAAAGAATTAGGCCGACAAACTGACTCATGTAGACACTGCAATAGCGCGCCGGAAACGATCCAACATATAACAGGTGCATGTAAAACCATTGTACAAACCGACTACAAACACCGCCACGATCAGGTTGCATCTATAGTTCACCAGTACCTAGCACACAAAAACCATTTCATTGATAAGCAGCTACCATATTATAAATATACACCATCCACAGTACATGAAAACAGACAACATAAACTGTATTGGGATCGAACATTATTAACCGATAGAACGATACACTCCAATAGACCCGATATAACCTTTTACGACAAATCAAATAAGACCATTTACCTTATCGATATAGCTATCCCAAACACACATAACATCCAATCAACAATTAACGATAAATTGAAAAAATACCAAGATTTGGCCATTGAGCTTAAGCGTCAATGGCAAGCTAGCACTGTACACATAGTCCCAATAGTTATTTCCACAACAGGAGTAGTGCCCAAAACCCTATGTAATAGCTTGAAGACCCTCCATATCCCAACTCAAATTATAGGAACGCTTCAAAAAGCTACAATTTTAAATTCATGCCGCATAACCAGAAAGTTTTTGACATCATCGACCATATCCGAGAGTAGTGTAAGTTAATTTAAGTAAGATGTTATGTGTTTCGTTAGCGAGTAAGTGTAAATAGTACGTAAAGTCACTAGTTTTTGATATGCTTGGCTATGGCCCGCATTTCAAAGCAACTACCCTGTAAAAAGGAGAAATAGAGAAATAATAATAATAATAATAATATGCGAAGTATTAATGTGCGACGTATCACTATTCGACAATAGAAATTAGACGACATTATGCGTACTATGTGCGAAGTTAAATTCTGCGATATCTTACTGTACTTACACATTACCAATGTACGAAGTACGTATGTGCGAATTCAAATTGTAGGTCGGTGTAGCTACGACGACGAGCGAAGCGAGGAGGAGTGTTAGGTGTACTGCGACCCTGCACCGAAAATGTGTTATTTTACTTCCTCATATTGAATGTTCGGTTCTGGCGCTTCGCTGCCGCTGCCGCGGCACGCTCGCTTCGCTCACTGGGCTCGCGCTATAGGGTCTCAGTCCACCTAACACTCCTCCTCGCTTCGCTCGTCCTCGTACCTAACGGAGACCTGCCTTAGGGTATGTCGAATTGGCCTTTTGCGTTGCGTTATTCGCACAAATAGCATGTCGCAAAGTTGTGCATCGCCTAATCGTACTTCGCTTTAATGACTGTTCGCACAAATAGCATGTCGCATTATCGTGTTCTGATAAGAAAACAACTAAAACATTTGTTTTTACATTTGTATGGAGCAGGTGGCCCCAGTCGGCCAACGCTCCATACAACAGAAAAATAATCTTTTAGTTTTTTTTTTCTAAAAAAGTGTCTAAGTCCTCGACTCGGGGACTCTGGGTGATTGGGGCTAATTGAGTTGACAGGGCTTGATTCGTTGTTTAAGCGAAACGGTAAAATTGGGACACAGTCTGTCGAACTGAACGCTGTGAAGTACCTTTTATTTATTACTCGAATGCCGCAGAAATTTGCTTCCGCAATTGTTTTTAGAGATCATTTATTATTGTAAGGGCTTGTTCCCAAAAAGTAAACAATAAAGTGGTGTCATTGTATTCGTATGTATTAGAGGTACTTCTTGCGTTTCACTAAGGCAGTAACGCGCCACACGCCTTCGTGAAGGGGATGCCTTGATTAGAGTCGAACAAGCCCCCTAGACAGAGACACGCTTATGCCTTCCGCGCACGAGAAAAAGAAATGTAACACTCTTCGGGAATGGCTTTTAAAGACAAATTTCGATACATACCTAACTTAGTGAAGTTTTATTTGAATTTCATCATGTGAGATTACAGATGAGATAAAATACTATAGTATTTTATCTCATCTGTAATCTTGATTGTGTCGTAAAATAATGTATCGTTTGAGTAACCTGAGTATATAAAGGAAAATACAGGCCCAGCTTTGGATTTTTTTCTATCGAGGAAATTTCAAGTAATCATGTCTCGATCAAATCAGATACACAATCATATAGTAAAGAATCATATATCTGAAAATCAGTCCTTATTGTTTCTTAATCTAGTCAGAACGGCGTTTCAAAGCACGCGATAACTTCCAACGCACCGCCTGAAATGCAGCAACTGTACCTACTGTAGTGAAGTACTAACTATCCCGAGAATGTAAAGTGCCGTCGCCGCCGACGCTGACCAAACTTCTCAAGGGGATAACTTCGACTTGACATATATGGCGGTCTTCATCATGCTACTAAACTTTGACGATACATTATTAAACCGATTTGGGGGAAATCGAAAAAGAAAGGTTTCTACTTTAAAGTAAAAAAACAGTGTTATAGACGACTTTCTCTCATAATATAACACTTTAGGTAAGCATATTCATATACAACGGATAGCTACATTTATCATTTAAAGAATTACGTTAAGTAACGGTCCATATACCGCTGGGGTGAAGTCATGAAAGGTCGCTGTTAAGATTTTACTTAAATTGATAAAGGTTGCTTTCATTTAATGGCAAGAGACCGATACAATATTCCTGCAGTTTTAAAGTGAGAGACAAACTACGTTTGTATGGGGAGCCCACTTGTGGCGAGCATGGGTGCGACGGTAAGTGAAGGTCGAGCATATACCTATTCCTACCTTTAACTAATATTGTATGAACCAAGCCCTTTTACTTCTCTTGGCCGGAGCATTTGGAAAGCGTGCCACTAGTAGGTAGTAGTTACGAGTAGGTACCTACAAGATTGATTGCTAAAAATTGATAGGATATCAATTATATTTCAATCGTTACGAAACGAACCAAAAAACCGCAAGACAACAGACTTTATACTTGTCTTGTGCGATCTCTCGTTGCTACCCTATGGTAGCATTTTAAACGCTATTTCACCATCCTACTTACCGCCATCTGTTGGACGGCTACTGTAAAACTGAGCTAAGAGTTTTGCAACTGGCTCGTCGTTATAATGCAACCTGTCACTAGATGACTCTCATACACGTCGGCTTGGGTTTGTTTTACTCGTACAGTCGACGTCAAATAAATGTTTGACCACCCTGGGTTGCACCAAACCGTGTTATCGTAAGCGGAGTTCGTTCAAATCTGAATGTATAGATGGAAAGTTTAACAAGCTTCTATGGAATGACAGCGCAGCCCGCGCCAAATTTAACGTTGAGCGGTCTCTAATCGTAAAGTTGGTGCAACTCGTCCTTATTATGTGTAGACCGCTTAGCTGCGCGCGGGCGCCGGCCGGGGTTCGCCTCTCGCGCGTCTCCCGCGGCCCGTTATCGTCCTACCTCCGCTCCCGCGCGCTTCGCAGACGAGGACAGAGTGACCTGCAGTCGAAACTAGAAATAGATAAGATGCAAAAGTGTAAACGTATCTGTGATGCCAACCGCACGACGGACATAAAATTCCACATCAAGTTTAATTCACCTTAAGGCTACGGTAGCCTAGTGGTTCAGGCATGCGGCTGTCAAGCAGGGGTCGTGGGTTCGAATCCCGGCTCGTACCAATGAGTTTTTCGGAACTTATGTACGGAATATTTACCGTTAGCTTTTCGGTGAAGGAAAACATCGTGAGTGAGGAAACCGGTCTAATCCCAATGAGGTCTAGTTTTCCCTCTTGGATGGACGGTCAGATGGCAGTCGCTTTCGTAAAACTAGTGCCTATGCCAAATCTTGGGATAAGGTGTCAAAGCGGACCCCAGGCTCCTTTAGGGACATTACCGGGAATAACGCTAGGAGGATGATGATCAAGTTTAATTCACCAATTTTAATTGTAATTTCAAGGTTTCAATTTGTATCTTTGTAACTGCTGTGAACGTGTTATTGCTCTTTGATAGCTATAAGCGGAGGTTACACTGCGTCGGTCGATAATGCGGCCGCCGACTTGTTCCAAACTCCTTCGGCCAGCGCCTGTCACCTTCACATTAGTCTGACCGCTGACTGCGGGCACACGCATAGGCGACTGCAGCCGTCGGCCACCGCCCGCGGCCGACTAGGCGTCGTCTATGTACTGTTGGGGTCGCCGCGCATGGCATGCGGCGTTGAAATTTACCTAAAACGTGTATAGTGATTATTCCTCTTTGAGTTTACTAGAACGCCTTAAATGAATAAATATGAGTGGACAATCTTAACAAATCTAGCTAGCCCCACAGTAAGCTCAATAAGGCTTGTTATGTGTACTAGACATCCAAGGAAAGAAAACATCCAAGACTCGGTAACAAATATTCAACCTTATCACACTAATATTTACCCTTACCGGGATTCTAACACAGGACTGTCAGCTCCGTAGGCAGGGTCAGTAAAACGGTCGTATGACATCGTGGACAAATAGTAGAAGGCCACGATTTGTCCACGACGCCAAGATTTTTATGAATGAACTAATTGACGTGCAATAGGCTATTATTTCTTCAGTAAGTATTTAAAGAAGGTTTTCCATCTAACATAACCGATGTTTGCAGCTACCAAACCATCATGCTATCCCGCTTTACCGCGTAGCATGTGTTCTTTCGTCTAGTAAGGTTGTCCCGTTTGTTGTAACTGTACCCTGTCCGTCGGTGTCAGCCGTATTAAGCCCGCATCACACTGGCGCGGCCCGGCCGCGGCGGCCAATAGTTAACTTGTCATTAGCTGTAACATTTACTATTGACCGCCACCGCAGGCCACGTCAGTCTGTGAGAAGAGTCCTTAGGGGTCATTTTCAGCTCGTAATCCCACTTCCAATACACCTACGTCTCAAAACAACATGACAGGTCGAAAAGTTGTGCTGTTTCAGAAAATAATTCATATAAAATTAGCCGAAAGTTTGAAAATCCTTCACTGCCGGTCAAAATTTGTATCATTAAAAATAAATATATTGTTGTAAGTATTATTTAGATATAAATAATGAAAACACTTCTATCATATTAGGGTAGACAACAATAACGTAGTCGTTTTTAGTGGCTGGTTGAGATACTTTGACAGTTGTGTGGCATAAAGTGTCTTATATAAAAGACCCCGTGCTTCGTGCTTTAGCCTTCTTTCTAATGCTAAAAAACGCACTATAATCGTAGATAGAGTAAACCTAAGTCTGACAGTCCTGAATTGGCCGGAGGTACTTGGCAGACGGCGTCAGAGTTGCCAACTTTGGCACAGACAATATGCATAACATTCGTATATTTGAGGCGGTGGTAAATAAAGATGGATTATTATTATGAATAATAAAGTAACAGTACACTACTTCATAAACTATGTGACTACTCCAAACCATTACGTGTATAATTGTCAAGTATACGGTTAAATATCTATAACGATTATTATGTAACTGTTCTAAATAAATAATTAACTACTTGCCTAATCTACCTGCCAGGCTTTGATTTACTAAGCGAGTTCTGCGCTCGCCGGTCGTGGAAGGATCAGGTGGGGGCACTAATCAAATGCGTTGTTGTAATGTCCTCGTATAATTTTATATAGTTTTATATATAAAAATCAAATGCGCTCGTTCATTCCTCATCTCACTATAAATACATGAAACTATCAGCTCCTTGCATACAGCAAATATTCAGAAAATAGCATTGCCTAATTACGATATTTAGCTAGCATTATAACTATGCAGAATTGAATTAACATAAGCTTTATAATACATCGTGACATATTGGATACACAATACAGTAATCCGTTACTCATCAATTGTAACTGTACGAGTCTATCTGAGATAAAAGATTCAGTATACATACAATACATATTTTACACATAATCATTATTCATTTATCTATTTTTGCTATAATTTCATTTACTTAATGGCTGAATGACAGGAAAGCAAGATAACCACTAGGTATTATAATAAGTACGAAAGAACCTTAATTCATAGAAGCTGGCACAATAAAGAGCTAGACGAGTTACACAATCATTAACATTAACATTACACTATTACTGCCATACGGCACACATGAAAATATGTATGTCATATAAACAACGCTATACATAATAAATAAAATCATGGAATGTTCTTATGATTTCCTCTTTTTGTTCACATATGGCGTACGCCATAACAACAATCGGAATAGAAAGGACACGATACAAAAATAATGCTAAAATTCTCCATTACGATAAATTATAGCAAAAATACTTGTTTACTATATAGGCCACAAAACAATGAAAGTGGATACGCTACTGGCAGCTAACCGCGAGTCGCGCCGGGCCGTGTCGCTCGCTCACAGTGCTTCTGGAAAATTACAACATTCATTTAGGGCCCTTCCTCGATTCTCGTATTCCACGTTTATTTCTCTTTCAACAGAAACCACACTACTTGCCCACAGAGCAACTCGTATTGTTATCAGGGCTGCGATCTGTAGAGGCATGACTACTTGGAAAATACATACGATGAGAGAGATAAAAACAATGCGTAACTGGGATAACAAATGACAAATAAATAACATTTTTAGAAGTTGTTGGGACACCCCGACAACTCCAATATGAGAAGAAACCTCTACTACCCCTTATACTGTCATCATCGCCAAGATCAGTATAAATAAGTTCTAGAACTGTAATGAGGGAACCGTAAAGGGGAAAATGATCCTCAATATTCTATAAAAATAATAATATATTCTATAAATATCCTCTTATCTAGAATGGCAGGCACTGGTGTACATCAGACGAATGTCTATGAAAAGTACTTCTATTCGAGAAGAACATGCGAACAATCCTTCCAGCCGTCGCTCGCGTGACACGCGTCCCTTTCTAACATGAGCAGCCTTATGCGCCTATTACACCGGGTGGATAATTGCATTCGATAAGCGCGAGTTCGATACTTAGTGGATCTATGTGATAGTGAACGTCATCATCATCAGCCCGTAATTGCCCACTGCTGAGCATAGGATAACGTCAAGCATGACTTAAAATGTATAGTGATCACAGCTCCCTACATACAAACTCTTGGGAATGAATGAACAGTATTTTAAGTATACCTATACTATGTATATCGTTTTGTATCCATTCCTACACGACAATGTCGATTTGTGTAATTCCCCCCTCCTCAATATTTATTCATAGAATTCCACCTCCTCACTTATTACACGATTACGTCGATAAACAAGTTGGCCATAATAGAATAGCCTTGAGGACGTTGTCCGTGGCTGCTAAAAGCCCACATCACACTGGCGCGGTCTGGCCGCGGCGGACCATAGTAAGCTTGTCATTAGCTGTCAAATTGACTATCGACCGTCACCGCAGGCCGCTCCAGTTTGTGAGAGACCGAAGGGCTCTTTCTTACTGACGTCCAGTTTGCAAGATTGGTTTTTTAATGGATACCGCAAATGCGCGCATTTTTCTGGCGCTCCGCACCGTGCACCGTGTCCAGTTAAAAACCGTACGCAGGATATGCTAGTGGGAACACTTCCATTAAACTATGTACGTTACTAAACTCCGTTTTTTACTGGATCCAGGCGTCCGGTGTGTAGTGGCAAAACCGTACAGCATATTTCGAACAGATCGGATTATTGCGGTATCCTGCAAACCGAATGCTCATGTGAATGTTAGCACAGTAGTACTAAACGTGATCCACCAAAAAACCGAACCCGCAAAAACCGGGACGTTGCCGTGGGCAAGGGCTCTTAGAGCCTGTCAAGATGACACGATTTACGCGCGAATTCATTCGCGCGCTTTCATTTATATTGCGTACAGATGCCGCGCGGGGAGGAACTAGCCAAATTAAATATTCCGTATCGAATTTATCGCGCTCCATTTTGAACCAAATACGTCCACTCGCCACGGACTCGCGCATACTACTGAACGCTCCAATGGCGCCAGAGTATCATGACTCGCGCGACGCGTCGCGCGTAAAACGAACGAGTCGAGAGTCTTGACGCATTGCACGCATTTTACGCGCGAGAGCAGATGCGTACATATGTACGAGGTGCTGTAGCTCTAGTACCTCAGGTACGCGCGAGTGTCTACGAACGCTTCGTCTGGACAGGCTCTAAATCATCATTTTTTAGAAGAGGATTGCAAAAGTATACATATATTTAAATCAAAAGTTAAAGACATTCTGATGGGTACCTTTTTAGAAGAAAATACGCATTGGCAATAAAGACACAAATGTCATTGTCATACCTTTCATATAACTATATATATATGTTGCAGGGAAATGGTCAAAACAGAGATTTGATCAAATCTCTAAGGGATATGATCAAATCACGCAGGATGTTAAAATGGCCAATCCATTTTATCATTTACTTAATACAAATCAGTAATTTGATCAAATCTCTGAATCTGTTTAGTGAAATGACGAAATCGGACAAAAAAGGCAACTCGTTTTTTCATTTCACTAGACTTGTTTAGTGATTTGATAAAATCCCTGAAACGCGTCAGTGAGTTGACGAAACTAACGCGATAAAGGTTTTTCCGCTCTTTTATAAAAAAAACAACCACGTTGATGATTTAGGAGCCAATATCTGCGAGTTAGTTTCGTCAATTCACTGACGCATTTCAGGGATTTATCAAATCACTAAACAAATCTAGTGAAATGAAAAAACGAGTTGCCTTTTTTATCCGATTTCGTCATTTCACTAAACAGATCCAGAGATTTGATCAAATGACTGGTTTGTATTAGGTAAATGATAAAATGGATTCGCCTTTTTAACATCCTGCGTGATTTGATCATATCCCTCAGAGATTTGTTCAAATCTCTGTTTTGGCCATTTCACTGCGACATATATATATATATATATTTACTTTTGTAAACAAAATAGTCTACCCACATTTTATGTAGTTTCAATAGTTGCAGGTATTAAAATAAAATAGTTAGAA
Organism: Epinotia demarniana; assembly: GCA_945867215.1. Lineage (NCBI taxonomy): Eukaryota > Metazoa > Arthropoda > Insecta > Lepidoptera > Tortricidae > Epinotia > Epinotia demarniana. The sequence goes on along the minus strand of OX244259.1, from coordinate 13,755,441 downwards.
AGCTCGTAAAATGCGGGTGTAGTGATAAAGCTGATAAAGTCTGTTACCACTGTACTCGTATGTACGTTGTGTGCTGCATGTTGTTACCAGCACACTTAAAACTAAGTTCAGAATATGTTAAAGAGTGTTTTATTCGCCAACAAACTGTCTTGCAGTTTGGCGAAGTTGTATTTTTGTGCAATGGAACAAAGTCTTGAAAAAAAAAAAGTGAATGCACGAGGCATCTGCGTATGAAGAGCCGTACCACTAGTGCGCCGCGTCGGCGTAGAGCGTGGTCGCGATGTAGGTGGTGGGCACGAAGCCCTCTTCGCGCGTGAGCTGCCGGCGCACGCGCGTCCAGCCGTCGCCCGCGTCCGTCTCCAGCACGAGCAGCCGCTCGCCGCACTCCATGCGCATCGTGGACCCCGTGCCGTTTGCTGGGGACAACCACGTTCATATACATTCATAACTCTTGTAGGACAAGGGTAAATGGGTTATTGTCAGATTTAGGTTCGCGTCTTTTCGTCGTGGACATTGCTAAAGTTAGGGCTCTAAAGTCTAATTTTTGGTTGAACTCTAAATCCGCATAATCGGTGTCGCCTCTTCTATAATTCTATGCGATATAAACATATTATATATAAACATAAGCCCTTAATAATTGCCCACTGAAAAGACGATTTTTTTTACTGACTGACAATGACGCAAATAGGGTATATGACAATTATAGTTATATAGGATGATATCGTTTGTAGCCAGGCGATTATTCCGTAAATATAACGAATATTAGAAAAGTTTAGATTGATATCGAAAGTACATTACCTAATAAGCTTTTTCAAAATAAAACTAGAAATATTCAAAATATTAAGTTTATTAAAGTATGATTAAAGCATGAACTGTCGATTGTCGAATTCGATGACGAGTCCATGAAAATAAGCCGCCGTACAAAGAGATGAATTAAGATGTGGATACACAAACATTTTTGGTTATTATTCTGTAAGTTATATGTTATATAAGTATTATTTAAAACGTCAACAAGAAGTCAGTTGACGAATTTTAACTCATGAATAGCACAGAGGCACAGTTCTAAGAAAGTGATCTAGGAGCGGTAACCCTGGCAACTACCGACAGACAGTTGATTGGCCCCTGAAATTAACCAGGTGAACGGATCTAACATGTACAGGCAAATGCAGTGAAATACGATTCTAATTACCTTCAAACGGATAGAGCGCCTTGCAATAACCCAACGGCTGTAGGTCCGGCTCGTAATAATAATCAAAGTCGGACTCGTGGTCGTTGTCGTGTTCCCCGTTGGTGTGGTCTGCGTGGGCGGCGGCCAGCTCGCCGCCGAGGCCGGACTCGGGCGAGCCGCCGGCCGCGCGGCCGCCCGCGCCGCACACCGAGCCGCCGCCCGCGCCCGCGCCCGTGCCCGTCGACACCGACGACTCGGACGCCGAGCGAGAGAGGGAACCACTGTTCGAGCCGATGCTGAGGAAATTACAAAGGCTATTTAAAGTTTAGTTTGCTATAGGGCAAACTGGACAATAGGGATGATGACTAACATTTTCTTATGATGTCATTCGAACCAGTTTTTGGAGAGGAACAAATGTTTGTATGGGAGTAACTACAATTAAAGAACATAAATACCCAAAAAAATGAGATAAAGATTGACCTCGCAGACAGTTAATTATGATGTCACAATAATATTTGTTAAAGTACATGTATGGAAAATCAGGTAAATTGTTGTTTCAGTCGCGAAATACTGTGTTGAAGTATATAGTTGTAATACAATTTTGTTTCTATGAAAGCGTAAAGATTCTATTGGTAACTATAAATTTACTCTTGGACAATAAAAAAATGCATATTTTTTATTAACTTTCTAGGTTCATATTTTTTTACGATTTTAATTATATTTTATAATTTATACTTTATTACGATAATTTGATGGTTTACTATCCATTTAGCATCACTACGTTATCAATTTGAACATGAGTCATCATGCCTATTGATACGAAAGGAAAGCAGGGCAACTTATATAGAGCGGGTTGCACCAACTTACGATTACAGACCAATCAACGTAATATAGCGCCGGGAGCTGTCACCGTTATTATCATCATTATTTGATGGTCTGACAGACACGATTAACGGTCAAGCTATCTATATCAAATAATACACATTAAACCTATGATGGTCGCGTTCGCATAGCAATCACAACAAAACAACACATAGGAAGTGACGTACACAACGTCGTCGTAAGTGACGTTATGCTTCATTTTGAAGGCGCTTGCGAAGCGCGCGCGCGAAGAAGTGGATTTTATTTACATTTATATAGGTACTGCTAATTTAGCATTTTGAATTGCTGATTGAACCTTCAAGTAGTTTTCATCATCAAGAATAACACAACGTAACGACGACCGCTTTAGCCTAGTTAGTAGTGACCCTGCCTACGAAGTTAGAGGACCCGGGTTCGTATCCCGGTAAAGGCATTTATTAGTGTGATGGGCACGAATATTTGTTCCTGAGTCATGGCTGTATTCTATGTATTTAAGCATTTATTTATCTTTATAAATATGTTTATTGTCGTTTAATACCCATAGTACAAACTTTGCTTGCTTTGGGACTGAGTCGGCTTGTGTAAGATTGCATTTTTTTATAATTCTGATTATGACATTTATGACAGACAAATCTCAAAAGTTATCACATCAATTTCAAACCAACGAAGAATATTTTAAATCGCCACATGGAATACGTTCGCAAGCATTGAGAATGCACGTATTATTATATAATTATAATATTTATAATACATTACTCATTTACATAACCGTGCAGCATAAGTCAATTTATAGATAACAAGTTGGACCTTCGCTAAGCGTTGGTAAGCGTCAATTCATTGCGCACGGGAAACAAGAGCGTTCGCTTGTTAGCACACAAACAACAGATCAAATTCGCAACCCGCCAGCGCGTCACTCAATTAACAAAATAAACTTTTACCTTCCAATAAAATTATCATTATTTTTCCTGAAGATGTCCGGGATCCATTATTTATTGAGAGCGTGTCACTGCCCACGACCTAGAAACTCCCGCACATTGTGAACCTTCACCGGCTACGACTTGTCTCTTCAGGTCTGGCCAGTAGAAGAGACTGCCCCACTTAGAAGTCATTATGTTAAACAGACCCAACGTGGTGTCGACGTGATGTGGACCGCGAGGCACAAGTTTGGAAGGTGGCTTAGGTTCTCTTAACTACAATAGCTGTTGAACACGTCGTGAAAGTAGGCGCTCGAGACTTGCGAGTCGATCGAGACGTATGGCTACAAAAGTGGGTGCCGTCCCAGGTGAACTTAAAGTGGATGGGATACCCCAGCGGACGAAGATTTCTTCACCGTTGGCTTTTGGGCGTTACCGACCATGCAGGTAATATGGGACCAGTGTTTCCCGTAGACGGTTCTTTTGTATAGTATAGTGTACCTGGTGGGATGCGCGGGCGCAGGCGCGACGCCGTTGGTCCGCGCGGCGGGATTGAGCGGCGCGGCGCACGCCTGGCTGTTGGCCTCGGCCAGGAGCTCCTCAAACTTGCGCAGTTGCGCGCGCAGCTTCTTCAGCTTGTCGCAGCACTCGTTCAATTGCCCTGCCGATTACGTTTAACATCACAATATCTGTTAAACTGATAACTAACTCATTAAAATCACCTCCAAGTTTTCATCGCGACTTCTTGTAGCGATACACTTCGTGAGATGCGAATGATCACCGTATCGACACTGTAGCGCTCCAATAAGTCGACGTGTGTAATCGATTGTAGACTATAGAATAGGGACGCAAACATGTAGTGTAATTATTATCTTGTAGTTATTCACCAGACATTCGTATAAGCTTAGTTATCAGAATCGATCGGCGCCCAACATATGAACGTACAGGTTGCATCTTCTTTTTTATTCTACATCCACGTATCAGTTATCCACGTACTTTTTTAATTTTGTTGAAATGATAAATTGACTCATTCAGACCCCGTATCATGGTCACCCTTATCACGCGATAAGTGACAAGATAGGAGCGTCGTCTCGTTCTATTGCGTCAGCCAGTGACGGATCTTGTCAGTCATCGTGTGACAAGGTCGATTATGATACGGGGTCAGGATGGAGTGGGTATCATTTCCTGACACAGCAAAGATAGCAAGTAAATACCGAATTAACCACATATATTTTTTTAATCGTTGAGGTTTTATCGCCGAAACATGTTCATAACGTACATCATCAATATCATCATAATCATAATAACGCTGTAGCAAACCGTGCGTCATGATAAATAAGTAAAATAAAGAAATATTTGGGGACAACTTACACAAGGCAACGCACATCCATTAAAATTTACAATGCATATTTGACATTGATATTTCTGTATGCTAAACGAAATAATTACACATACATAACAACTATACGTTTAATAATTAGACAGATTATTATATGATGTAATTTAAATTCCATTTATTTCCGGATACTATAATTGGCTCTATGAATAATCGCACACCCTAGCTTCCTGTTTGATTTCATAGCATTGAAATGTTGCAAATTTGTTTCTCACCTTCCACGGTCATTGGGTCTCCTAGTGTGGGATTTGTTTCATAAACTCCTTTCATCTTCATCAGTCCGTCCATAGCGGCTTGCTCTTGGGCCACCTAGAATGAAAGTATATAGTATGATTAGGCTACATTTCGTTACAAATCTCTGGACCGTATAGACCGTAAGCCCACTCCCAATACACCTACGTCCCGTACCCATACAAATTTTGACCGGAAGTGAAGGATTTTCAATCTTTCGGCTAACAGTCGAGTTGCCCACTCACTTGACAAAGGGAGGACAACTGTTACTCGCGTCCGCAGGAGCTACCTACCAGTCCTACCACAACCCTGCACATGTCTCCTGGGTGGTACTAAAGAGTGACAAACTTTAAAGGCCAAAATAATGAATGCCATACAATATGCCATTAAATAAAAAAAAATCGGCCAATTTTTTTCTTGCTCTGCTGAACTTTCTCGAGCTGCTGCCATGCATTTTATCATCTTGTCACGTGACGTAGGTGTATTGGGAGTGGGCTTACGGTCTAGTATGTTAGACTGTAATTGAGCGAGGTTACCCCGGAAATTACTATGTGCAAATGCGACTCAATGTAGGTCAGACTTGTATTTATTTCACTCAGCATTTAATATTGGCTATAAACGACATTACCGATATGGAAAATCAAGCTCGACGCAATTTCAAGTTCTTAATGCATGTTGAGTAGAATATGCTACTGAGACTCTAGTATAAGTTTAACCGGAACAAAACGTTACGACCGCGTTCGAGTTTAGCTGTCAAATCCCATACAAATTGAGGGTAAAACGCAAACGCGATCGTGAAGTTTTGTTTCGGCAAAACTTATCTGTTGTGATTACTCTGCCTGGTGTAAGAATAACGGATCTATGGTTTCGTGTGAAATAGAAACGGAGCTTTCGTAAAGCAATGCCCATTAGTTTGTTTGGTGCATCGCATACATTAATGGTACTAGTTTATCTAGAAATCACTTACCTGTTTATTGAGTTCGTGCACCTTAGCTTGCAGTTTCTTTTTCTTCTGGTTTGGTGGCAAGTCTGAATAATCCTCCTTTCCATCCATAGACATATTGTTCTGCAAACGTTTCAAAACATCGTGAACATACCATATCGTAAACCAAAACATGCCACGCGAACTTCACACACAATCTAGCTAGTGTCGAAGTAACTTTACTTCGAAACGATCTATCAACTGTATACATAGTTAAATAGGAAGTATCCAGTCGTTGCTATTTTGTTTTTACAATCCAAATCGGCCCAAAATCACTCTCAAATGGAAATAAAATGTTATAATAGATGTACCATAAAATGGTCCTACTTAGTTTTTTCTTTCCCGGTCGGCCATTATTAGTCAACTCCATCATATAGGTGCTGGTACAATATGTATCATTGGCATAAATCCATCTCTACAAAACGACTGTACGCTGTACTTTTTTATAAATATAATTTGAAATTGAATTCCAGTGCCATTTACAGAATATTGTACGGAGCCCAGGGATAAGTGGTTCTATTTTACGGTACGTGAAAGGTGATATCGTGATTGATACATATATATCGCGAATAGTGTACAACCTCAAACACAACATACATGTATTATAATATAATGAAATATTTGATAGGATTGACAGCCCTGTGACGAAAATACTGAAAGCCGTGCAAGCATGAAAGTTAGTCAAGCGAAACGAAGGCAAACCCAAGGCCCATTGTTTATGACACTGCACTTTTTGCTCGGTACTAGGAAAAATAAAGCTTTAATAATGTGGATTGGCTAAAAATATATTGCCTGTTATAGCAATAGCTAACTACTTTAAATGCATTATCAACAACTTCAATTGTTAAGCTACCATGAAGCTCTGTGATAATACATTACATACATTCACGGTAATAGTACATTACGTAACTAGGGCGGCGAATTCGTGAATGCCCCAGATCGCAAGTGTTTGTGGCCCGAACTGAAGGTGAGGGCCATAAATAAGCGCTCTGGGGCTTTACGAATTACCGCCCGTGTTGAGTACAAAATTTTACGTCTTCACCTGGCCACAATGCAACTTTTCCCGTACGCGCAGCGTGCAGTAAAACTCGCATTATGGCCAGGTGTGGCGTAAACTATATTATACAGGCGACGTTATTGTGACAGGGTACTTGTGCAGGGTGCCATTATGGCTGAACAATTGTTGTTGATCGTACATTGTACGTTACACACGTGTTTATTTTAAACATATTTGCTAACGTAAAGTGACTCATTATCCCACATTATTTAATCGCAATACTGATGGATGAATCACTAGCAATATTAAAATGTGTCCTCAGTCAGCTGATATTATAATTTAACCAAGTATAGACCTTTATATCGTGACTGTCGATGTGATTTGTATAATGTGAACGACGCGACAAGTAGCAAGTAGTCATGAACAGAGTGGGCCGAGTGTGTGGAGTCACGCTGCACTGACCTTGAACGAATTGCACGCCTCGACAATCTTCTGTGGCCAAAGCGTTAACGGCGCGGAGTCGCGGGGAAGGCAAACAAACAACATTAAACAAATAAACAAAACAGCAGGACAACACCGCTCGACAGCCACACGAGGCGGAGTCCACAGGCGACGGACGACGTCATCCTACCGCGAAGGGTGTGTTCGGGAAAAGCGATATGTCCTACAGTGATTATGATTCAGACAAGTAAATGATCAAACAAAACTCAGGAGAACAAAACGAGAACTCTAGTTGTATAGCAAAACAGATGGTGTTAAATAAAATGATGTAGTGGTATCTATCATGCTCTCTTACGTCCCGCAATCATCGGTGGCAACTTACATTTTCCGTTCGTGACAAGTCACCGGCCGCAGACAGCCAATTAATATCAATCGGTTGTTATGTGAACCCATGTTAGGTGGGGATCGAGGGAGTAACAGATAAAAATAATTAGTACCTCCAAATTATATCATAATTCATAAATAATAAAATGTAAGCTGGCGTTTAGTCATAAAGTCTCTGAACTAAAGGAACACGGATACGTTCAACCAATCTTACATAACTAGACGCCAGCTGCGAAAACCATGACAAAATATAAAATTATATATAAACGATTTCCGACAGCGTACTTTCAATTACGTAAATAGTAGGAACAAACAATATATTACATGCTTTTAGGTATGTAGATAAATACTAAGTACAGAATACCTATAACATATATGGACTATAAGCTCTACGTAGAATAAAAAAGCAGAACTCCTACAACCATATAAAAACTAACATACACACTTTAAATTTCGAATACTCTGAAAATCCTATATAGTACTAATTAATATTTGCTCTACGCTACCAACAAATCCCTCCCAAAGTTCAGTATGGCTAAAAAACATTACGTGCAGTCTCTGTTGTCGGTAACTTTAGCATTATATACGCCTGATGCATTTATCCTCTCTCGTCCAATTGTACGCTCTCCGCCCTGCGCGGCCCGATGGCAGGCTACATTTACAGGTAAATACGAAATCGTGGTGGCAACAGTGTGGAGTAGGTATTTAAAAACCAGACAAAACATCGTAGACGAACTCAATGCTAGAATTACCTTTGACAACAATCCCCAAATATGGCGCCGGTAACGTTCTACTATTGCGGGATCGTGCCAAATTAACGAATTATGACAATCTAGGAAACGGTGAGTTACTCGATTATTTGTGTAACGGATTGTCTACATATTTTGCTGTATAGTCATAAATCGGAAACTTGTAGCTTAGGGCTTTGCTTACGGTGGCGTCGTTGATCGGGTCGCCACCTTCCCTAACATATGGTTGAGGGAGGCGATGGCTGAGATATGCGTCATACTCGTGATCGGGTGCTGTTTGTGGAGTCCGGACTGTTCATGCTTGCAAGGGCATAGTACCTAACTTCTTAAATACTAGTGTTATTTTATTATTATTGTATTGACGAGAGACATCATTCCGATCTTGACACGTTTTATTGTTATTGACCATGTACATCACTGACAATATTACATTAATATTCCTTTTTTTATTGTTTTGTTTGGACGCTTAGAGACCGTATACATCTCTACGAACATTGAATAATTATTAATTGTACTTGGACGCTCAGAGACCTTATACATCTCTGGAATACTGAATTAATATCATTAACTTTCTGTTAATGCACAGACCTTATCCTAATCGAATGTAATGGTCATATTTTGTTTTGTTTTCATTAACTTTGTGACATTTAGTGTGTTGTTATATCAGTCCTTAATGTGCAAATTTTAAATTATTATTGTGTAAGATTATTATTCTTTTATTGTAAGATTATTATTTTTATTGTAAATTACCGTTTGACATGTAAAAGTGCCCTTGTGGCCTATTTGTAGAATAAATAATTTGAATTTGAATTTGAATTAAAAATTTGAATTTGAATTTGAATTTGTAAAATCTGTCCAAACAAGAAGCACTCAAAGAAGCTTATGAGCCCTGTTTCCTATGGATATTCATAAATTACGTAGAATTAAAGCCCTCGCCACACTGCATGATACGGCCGCGCAGCTCCAAGGCGGAGGCTAAGACAGTTAAAACGTGGACGACTAAAAGAGTAAGATCACGTAAAGGCCCGCTACAGAATTGTACAATAATAAATGCAATTACACTAAGGGCCCTCGCCCACGGCGATTTTTTGCAGCGATGCCGTCGCACGTTTTTTAAACGCGCAACAGCATCGCAAATCGCAACCAACGCGCTTTAGTCGCATTTGCAACGCGCTGCAGCATCGCGACTGCATCGATGCAAACGCGCGACTGTGTCGGACGACGTCGGGGGAATTTACTGAATCGCGTTTCCATCGCGACTAAAGCGCGACAGTATCGCGTTACTATCGCTACAGCATCGAGGGCACGCAGCTAGCGACAGTATTGCGACTGTATCGATGCGGACGCGCGACAGTATCGCTACTGCCAGGGGCGGCTCTACGTATAGTGCAGGGGGTGCGTTGCACAGTGCGCCACTCGCCTCGACTCGGATGCTAGAGGGCGCTACGGTAATGATTGCACCCGGGCGCGACATGGGCTGAGACGCCTCTGGCTACTGCATCGCTGCAATAAGTCAACGTGGGCGAGGGCCTTAAGAGGATAGATAGAGACCAACCTTGTTGGAGCTGAATATGGAGAGCAGACCGCCCCGCTTCTTTATCCGGTTGCCGGACACGGTGCCCCGGACCGTGAGCTGGCTGTGGGGGTGGTGCGCGGCGGCCGCGTCCGGCGTGTCCGCGCCCGCGCGCTGCTCCTCGAACGGAAAGTCCTCGGGCGGGACGAACCCCGATTTGTATCTGTCTATTACTAGTTGTGTGTCCTGTGTAACAATGCAAGGTCACTTTTATATCCCTGTACTATTTATTGGAGCTACATGTATTAATAGATGATTAAGGCGGTGCATTGGAAATTATCTCGTGCTTTGAAACGCCGTTCTGACTAGATTAAGAAACAATATGGTCTGATTTTCAGTTATATGGTTCTTGACTAAGATTGTTTATCTGATTTGACCGAAACATGATTTATTAAATCTTTCCCAATAGAAAAATATTCCAAAGTTGGGTCTGTATTTTCCTTTTTTTACTCAGCCTACTCAAATTATACATTATTTTACGATACTATCACTTCTCTTTTTCTCGTGGGCGGAAGGCATCAGCGTGTCTCTGTCTACGGGACGTGTACGACTCAAATCAAGGCATCCCCTTAAGGGTGGGTTGCACCAAACCGTTTGTGATCGTGCGCTGTTCGTTGAAATCTGAATGTACGGAAAGCTTGACAAGTTTCTATGGAATGACAGGTGCCGGCGCCACATTTAACTTTGCCCTAAATGTTCTCCTATAGGTAGTATAAGGGGCAAGTATAAGTACTAAGTAGACCGAAGCTTTAACAGATTGGTGGCCACTTAACTACTTAAAAACAAAAGAAGCGTCGGTCTTCCACCGTCTCGATGAGTCGGTAACATTAGAAAGAACGCGGCTTTTCCTGGATCTATCACAGAGCCGGACCGGGATGAGGTATACTCCGTACTCGAAGAGAGGTCGACTTAGTTATATGAACACAGCTGCAATTTCCATCTGGGCTTGTTCGGTCTGTTAGTTGAGTTTAGATAAGCCCGTTCCCACCTACGCGCCGCCGTTAGCCAATTGCATAAACAGCGTCCTTCAAAATGATTTCTAGCACCAGTTAGAGTAATTAGCGCATTGCGAAACCTGTTACGAATGCCAATATACCTACTTTTGGACATTCGATAACTTACTTTAGCATATCGCTTTTGCTTTGTTTTTCCTTGTCACCAATAGATGAAAACTGACTTTATAATTAACTAGTTCCCCGCGCGAGATTGCTCGCGTACTGCTATTAGTGTCTATAACCATCCAGAGAGACTATTCTACACGCAGATGAAAAATATGAAATCGGATATTAGAATTAGCCCCTTAAATACAAACTTACAAAGCTGGAATCTCACCGAATTTTCCTCTTTATCGTTTTAGCAGGGTTCGTAATTATCAAGATAATTACGCTTCTTGATAATTATCGGATGGTTATCGGATAATTATCACCAGTATAAGAACCAATGACACTCGCGTTGGCTCAACTTTGCATGATCCGAACTAACTTCTCGTTGTAAGGGGAATCACCACGGCGCGGCACGTCACGTTGACACTTCGTGCGTTCGGAAAGACGCAAGTGCGGAAATACACGTTCGAATACTTCGAATACAGTTCACTTTCACGAGCGCAATTTTTTGTTGTTATCAATCGATAATTATTCATCTGTTATTATCGTGATAATTTTAATTGATAATTATCCTTTCGAACCCTGAATTTCAGAATAGATTAGCAGCCCGCGGAGCCCCGTCCGTCCGTGTATTTATAAAGAATGCTCGCGATAACTGCTGCTGAATGCTAAATATAGTCTATATCCATCCCGAATACTCCATATACTGGTCAAAGAATACCCGGAACATAGAAACTCACAATAGTACATTACGTAACTAGGGCGGTGAATTCGTGAATGCCCCAGATCGCAGGTGTTTGTGGCCCGAACCGAAGGTGAGGGCCATAAATATGCGCTCTGGGGCTTTACGAATTACCGCCCGTGTTGCGTACAAAATTTTACGTCTTCATCTGGTCACAATGGGAGTTTTCCCGTACGCGCAGCGTGCAGTAAAACTCGCACTATGGCCAGGTGTGACGTAAAGAATTAAACATTACCTCTTTATGATATGAATATAGGCTGCAATTTCAAACAATCGCCCACAAACCAGTGAACGGGTGTCGTAATGCATTGCTCAAGTCAAAATGTAAGCCCGTGATTTTCACGGACCAAATTACGAGCGAGGTCAATACGTGTGGCGCCTTAACATTCTGACACACATGAATGTGTCGACTCATAATAATCTTGGTGTCGCTGCAAAGACGAAACTAAATTTATTGTACTTATTTATTACTATCTTGAGAAGGGCGGTAGCCTAGTGGTTCAGGCATGCGGCTGTCAAGCGGCTGTCATGGGTTCGAATCCCGGCTCGTACCAATGAGTTTTTCGGAACTGTGTATGGAATATTTACCGTTAGCTTTTCGGTGAAGGGAAACATCGTGAGGAAACCGGTCTAATCCCAATAAGGTCTAGTTTTCCCTCTGGATTGGAAGGTCAGATGGCAGTCGCTTTCGTAAAATTAGTGCCTATGGCAAATCTTGGGATTAGGTGTCAAAGCGGACCCTGGGCTCCTTTAGGGGCACAACCGGGAATAACGTTTAGAGAATGATGGAGAATGATGATGAGAAGGGCGTAGTGGGTTGGACGGTGGGACGGACTTCTCAATAAAAGCTACATTGGCATTATGACGACCTTGCGACATGGCGAGTAAACGCCGCCATCAAATGATCATTCCCCCGGTACAGAGCAGCAGCTGCATCAGTATTGGCAGAAGGCCGAGGAAGTTGGTTCCGGTAGGACTTTTGACCAAATAGAAGTGGGTGTATATATCCGGCCATGATGATTACTATCATAACAGCATGTACAGTCAGCATCAGAAGTAGCTAAGCAAAATAACACGCTCAAAATGACCTACACGGATCCCTATTCCCATGACATTACAGTCCATGTGTAGATCATTTAGAGCACTAGGACCGCATAGCCACTTCTGCTGCTCACTGTACCTACTAAATATTTACATTTGAACTTTTACACAAACAAGTGCCAATTTAGTGCCGGATTTAGTTCATCGAGGCATTATTTTGCTTCTTATTCACATATGGTTATTTTTAACCGCAATTACTAAGGGATTGGTGGTGCAAGTTTACTTATATTTTTTTATTTTAGTTATATACAAAATATTGATATAACATTATTTACTGGAAGTATCGTCAGGAATACGCCTTTAAAATCTGTCGGTATTCTCATGCCTAAGTGCCCATCATGTATACTTGCACGTCAAATAATACCTCCGTCTTCATCATGATTATAGGCTTGGTTGACAACTTGACACACTTTAATTACTGCGCAATGCAGATTTGAACAGAAAAAGTAAACGTAATAGTGTTGCTAAAACCTAATAATATTAGTGTCCTAAGAGGAAAAGTATGCGAGATTATAGCTTTGTAAGTGTATAAGTCTGTATGTTTCGCGTTATATCCGGAACCGCATATCCGATTTTTATAAAAACTACAATAAAATGAAGTTTCTGTATGATTATTGGCTATATTTTACCCCGCGGGATTGCCTGCGTTGTTTGCTATACGCGGGAGAGTACTTAATAACTAGAAACCTATCCGGTATGATTAGTTTCGGTGTTCTTAAAACTTTCAAGCACCGTGTTGAATGACCTGTACAGAAGTTGGAAAGTGTTCCAAACAAAGTTACCTCTTTTTCATTAATACTATTGGCAGCGTGTTCCATCCCATCTAAGCACTGCATTATAATGGGAAACACTTTTCTTTCGACGTCGACAGAACTCAACATGAAGTTCTTTATGTTTTTGATTCGCTTCTCGTCCAAATCCTGAAAAAAAAATACGGCACTATAAAAATAAGTATTTTGTACGAAAGTAGTAAATGTGTACAGATTAGTGGTAAAGTGTTTACTGAAATAGAAGCGATATTTCATTTTGTAAAGTCTTTCCATGTGACCTAGTTGGCGACGTGCCAGCGTGCATAAAGCAGCTCTCTAAAGCAGCATTTCCCGAATTATTCCAAAGTTCACGTGCCTCATGGACACGCTATCAGTGAAAGTTGTTATATATCGATAAGTCAAAAACACACCCATGTTTACTTCCGTGCCAAGTACTGCTTTTATACATCTTCGAGTCACGCTTGAATGGTTGAGGCTTGGTAGCGCATTGCAAGCATCTTTTTCCGTCAGTTAATTACCTTCAGTAATACCGCTTGGAACATAATCACGTGCGTTGTAAGAAATTAATACTATACTCATATTTTTAGATACTTTTTTTCCTCGAACTTTTTTCGTATTAATATTAATCGCACCCTTGGTCGCCGCAGCCTAACTTATCTTATTTGACCAATGTGAATTTGTTTAGTTAGATATAGTGTAGTTGTCGTGCCCGCCATGCAGGGGGATTGGTTGTCTGTGTAAACAATGACAGAGCGATCGCTCGCCTAATCTGACCTGTAACTGTTTGAAGACGTGAGGTAGCCGCTGCTCGTAGTGCTGCCGCTGTGCCTCGTTGGTTTTGCGGAGCTGGTCGGAATACTCGTGCTTGGCATCTTCGCTCGCTTGACTTCTGAGTTTCATGTTTGCCTTTTGTTTTTCAACTTCGGCCCGACTGCAGAACAAAAGATAATGAGCAAGGCTAGGATTACATTTTAGATGGTATTTCTGGTACGGAGTAGGGTATAGTTTAACTATATTGTGAGTGTGTTAATCTTTCTTTTCAGTTTATAACCGATATACATATATGCATAAACACGTTATTTGAATGTTAAACTGACACGGAGTTAATTTTGGTTCAACAACTCACACTAATACATTTTTTTTAATGCTCTGACAACAACATAACGTTACTTACGCCTGTGTCTATCTGAAACTATGTGGTAACTTTTACCAAAATTAAAACAACAATAGCAATGAGTTGCATGTTAATAATAGACTACGGAATTTTGTGCGGTTATCATTTTAATAGCAATATTCTTATAAATCGGCCGAATAACAGATAATGGCCGCGTTCACGTTGTTCATGTAACAATACAATTTGAGCTGATTTATTTCGTCAGTGAATTGTCTTGGCGTAGACGTAACAGTTAACCACTTGCACAGTTCATAACTTTATAATGGTTCGCGGCTTTGTTTTATGGTCATGGTAGCTATGACGCGCCATGCAAAATATTTTCTTTGAGTCATATATTTATATCAGACAGGCACTATAAAATACATTTTATATTTATCTACAACTAAAATTGGTAAGTTCGTCGATTTGAGGCGGTCCAATCGTCGGCAATATAAAGCAGAGGCAGCGATCGTGCAGTTACTATGTAATTTTAGCAATTGGACAATTGAAGCATCACTCAGTATTAATCCTTTTCAAAGGGCCAGAGTGTTTCCTGCTAGCACCTGCAATAATATCGACCACGACAAAGAGCGCATAAATATCTGACACGACTCTCTAAGATATTATTGCCTACTTATTTACGGCAGACATGGACGCTGGTGACTGACTGTACAGGAATAATAAAACATATGCGTTTATAAAACGTATGTTTACCTCAAATTGAGATCGGCATCTGCCCTTTGGAACGCTTCCAGCGCTCTCTCGGACTCTCTCGCGGCGCGCTCGTACGCTCTCCTCGCTCTGTCTAAAGAACCTATGGCTGAGTTCAAGACGGCCATCTGTTTCGCTCCTTCGTTTAAGTGTTGCTGAAATAAAGATTATTTGTTTTAACACACGTATAAGTTAAGAAATATCATGTCCTATGGTAATGGCATTCTAATAAAGGATTTTACAATATAATGCAGCGAATGCGGAGTCCGCGACCAATGTATGACCGACTTGCATTTGTTTTTTTTTGTAGGTTTCTATGTTTTATTTTATAGTTACAGGTGGCCATTGTGGACCTTGCTAACCTAACGAATAGAGGTTGCGACTCGCTATCGCTAGGCCGCACCGTCTATCACACTGGAATTCCCTAGTTTTCCGGACTCGGACTATCACTGTTTATCCTATTACATGCAAATTAATTACTTATTCAATAACAATACTTTATTAGGCTCGGTCACTACCGTTTAAATCTGATTGCGTAACTTTGAAAGGTTTCTATCGGTTTATCTGTAACGTGTGTTTGTTGCAATCCGCCTTTAGTATTAAAGCCATTACACACGTTGAAATTTGTCACAACAACGAACACAGACGCAGCTATGGTTGGAATGAGACGCTATCATTAATTTGATAGGATGGCAAGTAACATTGCGACCAATTGCACGGTATCTTTAGATGGAAGCGAGGATGTCTCAAGAGCTACTAAATTAAATAATTATTCTATATTAATAGGTACGTATATTTTTAGCCAAGATTAACATACAAGTAATCAGTTAGAAATAAAGTTGGTGACGATGTCCCTCCGCGGTCCGGATCAATGCATATTGTTCGGGAATTAATGTTTTAAAATTGTTTTAGGTCAAACCATTCTCGGAACCAACAGTTTTCATAACAAAAAAGAGCTTATTACATTGTCCAGTAGGAATACTTAGAACGAATGGTGTACGTGACCGGGTTCCCGCTCGATAACAGTCGGTACGTGCGTCAAACCATTTTTATTATTTAAACCACATTTGTCATTAAATCATTACCTATATGTACAAAACATCATTATTTGATGTCCATTACTGAACTACGTAAATGTAACCTCTCCGTAAGTACGGAGATGAACTAGGTCAACGCAAGTAAATAAATTGTCCTTGTACTGTTCAACTTACACGATAACCTATCAGTGGTAGTTGATATACCTCCTACTAATGAGTAGAATAACAATTAACAAAAAGTTACACCCATTTGCAAGTAGCCTAGTACCCTTTGGTTTGATCACGATTTGCTTCGGTAGCTAATTAAAGGTGCAAATGTCGGTGCCTCGCCATCAAAAGACGTTTTAGAGGTTTTAGGACAGAGTCAATTGGACTAAGATGATAATAATGAATGACATGACTACCTTTCTTTCCTCTCTAAGTTCCTTCGCCAACAAATGCAGCTCTCGGACGACATTGGACTGCAGGTTCTCAGCGACCACCTCGCGCTGGCCGGCGAAGTCACCCAGCTCTTGTAACAATTGTCTAAACGCTTTGCATGATGTGTACCTGTAACACACATTCGGCCATATTCAATGGTAATTTTAACAGTCAAATATATACGTATACTTAATTACAATTTTTACAACGCATGAGAAATTACACTTCTTTCGCTAGCTTTTTAGTTTTATATTTCGCACAAGCACGATTTATTTTTTGTACCATAAATTACCTTCAGGTATGAATTTTTGTCTGATTCACTATTGAAAGGCAGGGCCTTTCAACAATGGATAAGATCGGGACATGCATGAAATGGATTACATTAAAATGTGTCAATTTGTATTGTATGCTGGGCCTTAGGAGGATATATACCGTGTGTTACCGGTAAGCGGGCTTTTTTTAAGTAGGGTAAATTAACGGAGTTCTTTAACTTATTCATGACCTTGATACAGATAAATAACTATAATTCCGACTTCATAATTTTCCTAACAAAATTTAAATTGCCAGCAATGTACAGCAAGGTAAATTGACAAGTTAGTGTGAATGACTTCATACTTTGTTTAGTAGGGCGTCACACACCTAGTCCATTGAAGGTTTCTATTTTGGAAAATGCGCGCGCAGTTAATTTACATAATTATGATTTGCAAATACATGCAAACAATTGTAATGGAACATATTATTATCAGTTTTAATAAATGCCCGCATGCCGGTAACACACTGTATATAGTCGTCATCGTAGTAGTCATCGAAACCATTCAGGTAATCAAAATAGGTTAACGGACTGCTGCGCTGGTGACTATTAACTTAGCACCCTGAAAGAAGTGTTACAAGTTTGTAGTTTATACGAGTATGTTCTTAGTTCTTTGAACAGACCGTTTTAAATTAGGTCGTTGCAGGTTTTCTTTTCGGTGAATTGTTTTATACAATGTGTTGTGTCATAGTCATAGGGCATTTTCAAAATATTGTGTACCCAATTAGCGTGTTGTTGAACAAAAATTTACTCAGTGTCAGGTTTTGAAGAAAATTAAACATGCAAATTATGTGAAAACTTACAAGTCACATTGAAATAACGTGTTTATGCATGTCATCGCTAAATTAAAATAAGCTTTTTTATACAACTTAATTGTCGTCACAATACTGAGTAAATTTTTGTTTAATAACTCAAGCTAATTGGGTACACAAATTAATGAGAATGCCCTTTAATATGTTTATGTTCAATGAATTTAATTTGCTAATTAACGTTATCTACACGAAAGTGGTATTTGTACGTCCTGTTGGATCGGATATTTAACTGATGTTGTAGATAACTTGTATGTGTGTGTGTTCGTCGCTATGCAAGAGCAATCAATGTCGCTAAATCTTCTGTATGTTAAACGCCAAAGTGAAAGGAGTAAATAAATAGGTAGTTTATTTAGTCAAACATAGAGCGGGTGTTGATATGTTTTTTTTCTTATTCTGGGGCATGATGAGATCATCTCAATGTCCATTGCAACTTGCGCTTCGTTGTTCCGGCCGGATTGTCTTTGTTTACAATCGATTGTAAAATAATGAAATGTTTTTCAAGTACTCAGTGTCAGTATTTTCCGCCATCACGAAAATCAGTGATACTACCATTTCGATTGCTACCGACCACTCCTTGCATCTCTATCGATGAGAGCAGACCTAACTCAAGAGTAAGATTTAAAAATGAAATTGTTCGTGATGAAGGACCTAATCTGAGTTTACACTTCAAAATTCTTGCTTGACATAGGCAGCCAAATAAAACATTCGCTTAAGCACAACAATTACAATTTAAAAATAGTGAGGTTAAATCGCAGACATGGGAGTCGTATCTTTAGGACAGACGCTTGACAAGTCGTATCTACTAAAGATACGAATAATAATTGAATATATCAACGGTATAAAAAGGTACTCACTGGTATTCGTCTTCTTCTTTTCTTTTTGGCTGATAATTTTTGACGAGTCTCCTGCAAAAAAATGAAATAAAAATAAAACAGAATTATTTGTGAGGTAGGTTGTATTTTACATTTTTGAAAATCTACGTAGCGAAATGTTACACGTAAATTATCTACACTAATAAGTAAATAATTACGCTTTAGCGCAACTGAATAAATAACTGTACGTGTGTACAGTGTGGTTTAGTAAGTGCTCACCTAAGCTTCCCTGCATATTCTAATTCAATCGCGCATCTCTCTTTTACAAAGTTTCCGTATTTGTCTAGAAATTCGATTCCTTTCTGTGTGTGGGCGGACAAGTTATCATATTGATCCTGTGAACAAAGAAAACAAACATGTTAATGACAACAAAAACAAGTAGAACAATAGTACAATATTTATTCAGTCATCGTAAAAATATAAAGGAAACTGGAAGTGATACGAGGTCGGCAATGCGGGAAGTGACCGCTGATAATAGGTACTCGTCATCACAATGCACATATTTACACTAAAGATTTCTCTTATTATTATAATGGTGTATGACTTCATCTACTTCGCCTGGGTGAACGCTGGTTATACAGTTGATTGACTACGGCAAAAATCTAGTATAATAGACCAAGTGGCAGTGTCTCTTTCTATTTTTTTAAACCCGTGAAATGACGTAAAATGGCAATGTTCACAAGAGTCCCACTCCCACCGCGTGGGTGATCGATCAGTCGGAACCGGAACACGGGGGATTGCGTGTGGAGGTGCACGCGATGCAGCCATCAGCGCAGGCGCAGGCGGTCGTGAAGGCAGACGCGTCGCCCTTGACTCCTCTCGAGGTGCGGCGGGTGCAACGACACCAGCTACATCCGCTCAGCATTGTTAAGGGCCTGACGCGATGAGCTTTACACTTCTTTCGCTAGCGCTTCTGTTTTGCAACTACCCGGAAAATTAAATTTTCCAGAGGGCGTAGTACGTGCAAAATAAACACATGTCTTTTATTTTAACATGTGAATTCAAACGAGTGCTCATTAATAGTCATACCACATGGTAATAAGCTGATGTAGTGAACAATTAATAAAATTAACCGAATATGTGGCCTCACACTCGTGTTGACGTGCCAACGAAAGAGCGTTATTTTAAATTGGGACGACTGTGTGGGTGTAATAGCGTGTGTATATAGTCTATCAATAAAAAGACTATCACATTCACAACACAATAACAAATATGTAATAGACGATGAATGAATAAAATCAATGCTGAATAGGTCAATA
Organism: Epinotia demarniana; assembly: GCA_945867215.1. Lineage (NCBI taxonomy): Eukaryota > Metazoa > Arthropoda > Insecta > Lepidoptera > Tortricidae > Epinotia > Epinotia demarniana. The sequence goes on along the minus strand of OX244259.1, from coordinate 13,735,455 downwards.
AGGTTATAATGGCCGGGAACAGTTTGAATGGATGAACAGGATAGCATGTGAGCTTCATTGTACTCGCCGCTATGGCTAGAAATTGTCTGTTGGTTGGTAGGTAGCTAACTGCCGGCTCACTACGCAGGTTCATCACTCAGCATATTGTAATATATCAAAAGTAACAGGTTTATCACACTGTACCGTTCATGTGCTCGATGTCTAAATACTTGCGCGTATTGACCCATGCCATTATAATGATATTTATTACAAAGGTCATAATGTCAAGAGTAACTTTCAACCCCGTACCGTTGGCTAATGAGGAATATAATTGCTATAGTAATAATAGGCTTGTTATGTTCATGTGAGCGGCTGTTAATTTGATTTTATGAAACTGCAAGCGATAAGGCGTGGATATGTGGAAAATTGCTGGTTCGTTAACCCGCTGCTGGAGCAGGGCAGGGCGGGCGCGAATGTGAGAGTGAACGTGGGAGAACTGGAGTGACAACTAAACACGTCGATAAAGCCCCTACCGTATAGCGAGCAGGCCCACTTCGTATGCATTAACTTTGCGCATTATTAAAATTGCAGCTATTTCTGGAGCCATTAAGGTAACTCGTATGAAGAGAGAGCTCGCCTTACTAGGGGAGACTGGTGTTGCCGCAAGTTTGAATTTAAACCTAGTTTTTATATGGTCATAAAATTGAGTATGAGACGTGTGCCGGAAGTGTTAGCAAATTAATTTCCTCAATTACATCAGTGCATGTTTGGAGGTATGTTCACACTCCGTAGAATAAATTAACAATCAATTACTGCTTAGTTTATAGATTTCGTACCCTTAATACTGTTTCGTGCGAATGTTGGTATGATGGAAAACGGAAATGAATTCGGTACAGGTCCGCCCCACTGTCACAGGATATTCTTTTCTATGACTGTTTACTACATTTTTGGACATGCCGTGAATTGTACAAAGGTTTTGGTAAAGACGTAGATCAGTGATCCGGCGGCCGATCGAGTGTCATTTAATAATACCATCAGTTACTTTTACAAGCTTAGGCGTGCAAAAATATCAAATGCCGGTTTAGGCATATAATTCGGTTAATAGTAGCTAAATCACATTTGCCTTAATAAGGATGAAATCTCAAACAACGACGAAAGCAAAAAAATCTTGAGGCGTCTTTGCCTTTCAATGGGACTGTTACAATAACCTTATTTTGACATTAAACTAAGCTTGTGTGCAATTTATATTTTCCACCTCGCGAAAGATAAATAGATGGCTAGCCATTGTGTTGTTTAAGCGTGTGATGTTGTAGGGAACAAAGCCAAATACAACAGCATTGAGAAACATGGCATAAATTAAATAAAATACGCTCGGTGCTAGTGTTAAGTGTGCGCCGTCACGTCACCGGCGGTTAGAGGCGGTTGGTGGGCGAGTATCAACGCTGGAATGCGCACTCACTTCGCTTGGTCCATCAGAATGCAAAGCACACTTCGCCTGGTTGCCGACACGTGTCCAACTACCAGTTACCTTGGCTAATTATTTGAATTACGTGACAAAATGTACTTGGAAAAGATCGTGCGTACATAACCTATTGATCGAACATTTTGGCAATTCAGAGCTGCTGCGCTAAAACGACAGTGCCCTTTGATTATTTGACAACTCTGTCGATAAATTAAAATTTGAACCGTAAATCAGTCGGAATTAATTCGTTTTTATTTAATCTATGACGGCAAATATGTTGCCGTTACCAATTTAAGGGTTAAGTAGCTGTCCGTTCAAACATATCACACACAGTCATTATACTTGGCTTATACTTGGCTCACTCACGTACAGTCGTCAGTCTTCCCTGTCACGTTGATTTGGTCCCATGCGCAACATTTCCGTGACTACTTTACGTATTCAGTTATGCGAGTGCACCTCCACAATTATGAAATGGTAGCATTTCTCGAATTTGGGCCAAGCCAGAATTCGCATGTTATTAAGGACGCGTCAGCGCGCATACGAGTATACAAGTTGAAGTAGCCAAACAAAAGTTTCCGTGTCGGTTGATACCAATCCGCGGTTCATATTTGGCGCACACACAGCCGTTGTGTCGTTGAACCTGTCAAAGCATTGTCGACGGCGGCCGACGATGGAAGGCCGACAGCGGTAATTGCTACATGTCGCACGCGATAACCAACATGTCCAATAGTAATTTTATGGAGATAGTGTTATCGTTAAGGTTTATTTGATCGGACAAAGAGCTATTGGAAAAATACGCCAGTCCAGCTTGGCGTTTAAAAGCAACGACATCGCTAAGAAAATAGTTATATAAAGGAGGTTAATTTGTAGATTTCTGGCTCGTACCAATTGACAAACAATTGATAAGCAGCCTAAGTTGCTCTTAGAATAAACCATCGAATCCAAATATTCAGAGTATATCAGCATAACCGCGTGACAGGGACAATTAAATATTAATCTCTCAATCTCTCTCTCTCTCTCCTTGTATGCCCTGCCTTCTATTTCATTTTCTTCTAAGAACTGGCTCTCTCACAGACAACCTTAACAAATAGAGCCCTAACCTACTACGGGTACAAATATTAGTGCTAGTCACACAAACAAATACACTTACCGGGATTCCAACCCTGGGTTTGAATCGGAGACGGGTCACTACCAACTACGCAAAAAAGTCCAGTAGAATGAGATATTTGTTTTATTGTTGTGTGTGGTGCATCCACATACCATTAGCGTTAGTGATAGTATTATTTAATTAGCCTCATAGCGCAGATATCGCCAACGGCCTTGTAATCTCGGTAGTCTCGGTACCTAGACGTCTCACTTGAATGCCAATGCCGCGCTGTTAAAGTATATGTAGTCCAGGAGACCACAACGCAACTATAGAAATAACATTAGACTGTAATAAATAACGCACGCTGTGATTAATGTTGCATAATCAATCTGTGCATAATCAGTTTCACACACTGATAGTGGTAGCCGTACAAGCCCAATTTCAAAGAAAAACTGCAAATCGATGTACAGTTTAGCCATTTGGTACACGCGTACTAGATTTTTTTTACCCGCAGTTAATAAAAAAAATCCCCTAATTCCCGTGTCTGGAGGAGCCCAAACTTGGTATGTTTCTAAACTGGAGGAGCCCAAACTTGGTATGTTTCTAAAATTATTTTTGTTTTAATTTAAAAAAAATGGCTGAAATGTAATGATGTGATACATTTTTACAATCGCCTCAAAAAAGCCCTTTCATATGATACTACACACGATAGGATACTGATTATTTTTTTCCATACATAAGCATAAACCCCCTAAGGGGTTTCTTTTAAGAACTGCGGGTCAAAAATTTTGTTTTGACCTCTACTATGCGTGTGCCAAACGGCTAACTGTACATCGATTTGCAGTTTTTTCAATCGTACAGCTTACACTATGACGTATCATTTCCGTTGTCTCCGGTACGAATGCGAGTCATAGCGGAACCCGGTCACGACTTTTGCAATCGATTTGATCGAGCAGTGGTGACTCACGATGGAGGAACGCCCAGGCCCCGGCCTTAGCTGATTAGTACTCATTGCTCATCATTAGTTAATCAGACAACAATACCCAAGCAGCCACGATAAGATTACGTTGATAGAATCGATAAAGTGTAGCGATGTTTTAATAATAACATTAAACACGAACTGTCTATTAAGTGACCAAACCATATATGTTATTATTTCAGTAATGTTATTTATCGGTTTTTGCACACGGTAGATGTGAATGACTATAACAACTGGAAACTTGCTACTGGAATATTATGTTATGTTATGACACAATATATAGAAATAAATTAACTACTTTTTCAGGTAAACCGAAACCTTACATCATTTTACCGACGCTTGGAAGCTTTTTATGACAAGACAATATACGATACGACTACCTACAGTTTAACTTATCTGAATTAAATGATCTAATCACTAATTTCAGAGGTTTTGAGAGGTCGGTGTATTAGAAAAAGGTTATGCAATTAATATTTTAGGAGCGACACGAGAATGATATTTTCTCAAAAGCCAGCCGTCGTCGGCGCGCCCTTAACGACGACGAAACACGCACAAGAGACACATTAAAACTTTGTATGGAATTATTGCGTCAAACGGGCTCGCGATCTTCAAAGGACATTTTAAATGACGCATTCGTACGAGCTATGCTCATGCCTTCTCAAGCGTTATATGTCCGGAGCGGCCGGCGCATACAAAAGTACATTCAATAACGAAGAGCGTGGGTGCACCGTGAACTCTACTTACACAACCGCACGCTCTTACGTTGGAGTGTCTCTTTGACGTTTGCGAGCCCGACCAACCAACACCAGCAAGGGAGGACGGACGAGTTTTGCTCTCACTTTATGTAATTGCTTGCACAACACGCCGGGTGACATAGTTTACTTGTAGATAACGACACCCAAAGTGCACTTGGCTCGTTACTTTCATACACTAGTAAGATAAAATAATATTACCTACCAAATAAAATAAATAATATTACCTTCAGTCAGAAGATAATTAGCGTCCGTTACTCTAATTCTATGTTTTTAAGGTTTCGTAAATTTTATCTGAAAAATCGCCGACTCGGGCGAGGCTTGGAACCCGTATCGTGACGTCAACGTTCTCTAAATAAAGCGTTCCGCAGTGTCTCAAGACGAGAGTCTCTGACCATTGTGTGTTGCCAGTGATGACATATGGCACTGAAACGTGGTCGCTTACTATGGGCCTCATATGGGGCTCAAAGTCACCCAAAGGGCAATGGAGAGGGCCATGTTGGGAGTTTCTCTGCGTGAGAAATGAGGTTATCCGCAGCAGAACCAAGGTAACCGATATAGCCCTCCGAATCGCTAAACTTAAGTGACAGTGGGCGTATTTATATATAACACGTAGAACCGATGGCCGTTGGGGCGGAAATGTTCTCGAGTGGCGACCACGTACCGGAAGACAAGTCTAAGTTTCGCCATCGCTTGCCTTTAATGATGGCATTAGTGTACTTACGCACATACAAATTACAATACATACATTTTGAGGATAAAGATGAGAGTAAAGCCTACAATTATTTAGTTTTAAATTGAATGACAGCCGCGCATCAGCAGACTATAGTAATTTAGCTATACCAATTAAATCGACCTACAGACGAAAATAAGGTCATAGCGAACACATATAGACAAAGTAGTTAGGCTGTCTGCGTGTATTGATCTAAGCAACTTTATGTATGTTTGAAGGTTACAAAAACTTCAGATTCAGAGGATCACTTATGCCATCTTCCGATCAGTGGCTTGAGTTTTACTAGAAACAGGTAAGCTAAGTACTATAACCCTCTCTCTCTCTCTCTATCACACCAAATACATTTCGGTTAGTGTTTTTTTTTGGGATTAGCGTACCTGTTATAGAGCTTTTAGTAAGCTCTGGGTTGTCAGTTTAGAGTGGAATTGTTCTGATTCTGTAATAAAAACGTGGCAAGCGCATCGCAGGTCTGCGCACGAGAACTCGTCATAATATAGCTATTTATTGTCAAACTCCACCCCCCTTTGTCACTATACTTGTGATCATTATTTTCAAAATGATCTTAATACACATTATTGCGCTCCTCTCATAGATAAAGCAGGTACATAGAGAGAGAGAGATGGGGAGACAGAGGGTGTTGTTTTAAGACAACCTCGACCGTCTCATTGCCTAAGAGGGCTAAGAGCTATCTCTTCTAGACAATCTTTGGTGGTGCAGAAACCAAGGCGTTGATGGAAATTCACATACTTAAATAAGTTATCAATGCCGTAATTAGATAATTTAAAAAAATCACTTACTATTTTTAAATTTTCTCAAACATGCTCGGAAATGTATGCGTTAACATCACGAAATGAAGACAAGAAGTTTCTTGTTTAAGGCTCCCTACATTGCTTCTTGGCCTTACGCCAAGAAGTAGGTATGCAACAGAAGGAGAAATTACAAACATAACAAAGGAAAAATTACATACTGCCAACCACCTCTAGACTCTGTAAGCATACTTGCGACCTAAAAAAAACTATGGTCCTATACATGGGATTATTTCGGCCACATAAGATAATCTCAACTTATACTTATGTCCGGTTAAACATGGTGCTCGAACGGCTTGTTCAAATGGCATGTTTTAAAAATAAAAAAACCAGTCAAGTGCGAGTCTGACTCGCGCACCGAGGGTCCCGTACAAACTAACAATTAACTCAAGGTAAAGTAAATGTCCCAATATTTGTTAAATTACTTATTTTAACCCAACACAATAGAATTCAATTTCAAACGAGTAACTTTTACACCAAGACAATTGAATCGCGATCTTTTTTTGACCTGCTATTGAAAATAAATATACGCGTCCCAATCCCAACCCCATTAATTCTAGAAAAATCTTAACAGCGCGAATGGGGTCAGCGCCATTTTTTTTTACATTTTCCTTCATAAATCGAAATTTTACCAATGTAGAAAAAAAAACTGCTTCCAAAAGTGCAACTCAAGCCCTTTCAAATGATACCCCACTTGACCTAATAGTTGAATATTTTTTTTGCCCCCTCCTCAAATTCTTAATTTTTCATAGTAAATTTAAATTTTTCATTTTCCATGCACGCTGATAACTCACATTTATAATCATTCCAAATTTCAAATTGATAGCTTAAGTAGTTCGTGAGATATTTCACTTTGTGACAGACAGACAGACAGACGGACGGAGTCGCACCATAAGGGTTCCTTTTTTACCATTTTTGGTACGGAACCCTAATAAGGCGGCAAATTACACAATTGTTTTCTGATCTTTCGCTCCGATTGTAATTTCAACAAACTATTATTTCATTGTACCTTGTATTTATTTTAATTTTATTATTTCCTCGCATAGTTTGAGAAAAGCACTATACAATCCTCGTTCGGAACAGCGATTGCTGGTCTCGTTGTATCCGGCCTCGTCTACGTCTCGGTCTCGGCCGTCTACCCCAAACTCGTCCAGCAAACCATTACTTCACGGCCTCTGCAGTAATGTACTATTATTAAACTTAACTAGACAATAATATTGTCGCTAGTACAAACCAACAGCTAACAACTACAATTACAACATGTTGGGTCCTTGAAGTTTCTCTATTCAAGATTCTGTATGGATGTATGGAATTTAATATTGGACAAGAAATACAAACGTTCAGATCATTAAGAAAATACCAAAACTCATTTAAGGCTCTTAACGTTTCAAAAACTATCATCTGACGTAGCTTCTCCCCATAAACCGACTTCTAAATCAGTAGCAGTGAGTCACGAGCGGTTACGTCACGGGGTGCCAGGGTGATACTCACCCCTGCGTCGCCGCCGTCCCGCGGCCCGCGTGACTCACCCGTGCACCTCCGGCGAGACGCTACGTTTCTCCCAAAATAAACACAAATTGCTACCGTTATACAACGAGTTTGTTGCAATTCAACAAAAAAACTTTTTTTTTTGCTTTGATCTTGAGACTATTATTCTACCTTTTCAATTAAATGTTATAAGTTTTGCACAAAATTTAATCTTGGTTTAGTCGTCGTTTTGTAAGACTCGTTACAGTTGGGTGCGGTTTGCAATAAAGCGCAACTTATAAGAAAGTAATGCATTTGACCTTATCAACCTTCAGCGGAATAAAGTAAAGTTCCCAATTTAATAAACCGACAGCTAAAATTAAGTCTCTATTAATGTAACGACAGCCAAAATAATGAAATCGGTGCATCTTTCTCAATATATTTATCCATCAAAATTATCATTAATTCATTATCACTGTCACGATGAAAAACAACAGGTTTCTCTGTTATGCTCGCTAAGGCAAGCTCCACTCCTTGCTATTGTGTGCCTACTGATTTATTAAATTAGGTACTTTTAACCAGAAGTGGGGCGAGCCATCGTCAGAATAAAATTTATCTCATGATTTAGTGGTGTAGCAAACATATACATATTTTTAAATGGCATATGTTTAACGGACCACCAGATATAGTAAAATATAACGCCAAAAAAATAGTTTTTACTGCCAAAAATACTAAATCATCACCAAAATTTTATCTCCATTTTAATATGAAATAGTAACCCAAATTATAAAATCTTACTACCCTATTAAAGAAAATGCTATCCAAATAAATCATTGCTAATCTAAAAATAGTTAAGTGATCACCAAATTTTTATCTCCTATTAATGTGAAATAATAACCCAAATTATAACATCTTACTATCCTATTTAAAAAAACGCTATCCTAATAAATCATTGCTAACCCAAAAATAGTAAGTGATCACCAAAATTGTATCTCCTATTAATATGAAAACATAACCCAAATTATAACATCTTACTATCCTATTAAAGAAAATGATATCGTAATAAATCATTGCTAAATTAAAAATAGTAAAATTATTTCCTAAATTCGACGGATCCCCGCTTTCGTTTCTAGGACTCAGACCTACGCTTCGCTCTCTACTGATAATCTCCAGCGAGTAGACGCCACCCCGCAGCGCGGGGTGTCTATTTCTGGTCTGAGGGGCACAAGTGAACCCTAACCTAACCGACCTAAGACAAAGTTCGCTCATGACAAGCCATTTTTGTCCGCCCTGATTATTGGCTCCCAATAAACACGGCCGCCATCGCATACGCAGCGCCACCAGTGGCCAAGAAAGAAACTATTTTACAATGTGCCCGGTATAGAGCTAGGAATATCGACAAATGCGTTGCTCCCATCGATCTGCTGTATTGTTTATCAGGCACATCGTGATAAGCCTGGCCAACTGGCGGATTTTACGATCGACCGACGACATTTACACTCTAGGGGTAGGACAGACAAGTCCACGTGGAAGTAGGGTGTGCTGATTCGGGTTTTGGTATCACTTGTTTTGGCATCATTATACTTTATTTGGTAATACTCATATATTTTATGGCAATCATAGTGGGTTATTTAGGTAGAAGTATTGTATTAATTTGGTCGCAAAGATTTGGTGATCATTTAGTAAATTTGGTGTTCGAATAAAATTTAATGTGCACTTTTTATTAAAACAGCTAGTACTATTGTAATGGTAGAATTATTATTTTTGATGTTCAGTATATTTTTTTGGTAAAAGATCTTAGGGTATCAAAGCATTTTTTGGTGGTCATTATATTTGATGCCTTTTTAAATTCTTTGATCAAACTCTTTGGTTGGGACAGCTCGGGTGTAAAATCACGACAAGGTTATTTTTTTGGTAAGTTTTTTGTGTATTTTTACCTGCATCTTTAGGCACTTATCCGTTTTTATTGGAAACCCAAACCGGGTGAATGTATTGTACGTTATAACAGACGTTTCTTATAGTATTAATAATATCGAAGAAACCAAATTTATTCAGATCGCAATCTGTTTACACTTTCCTTTTTATGCAAACTTTCAACATTCAATGCACCGCACGTCTTTAAAAACACGTAACTGATCAACTTTCTTGTTTTGTTTTTAATGCATAACCAATAGTAGGGTAGGATTTCTTTCGGGGATTACATACACAATTACATTTCACTGACATATTTACCCCTTCATTAGCATAGATAGAGTATGAAGACGTCGTTGAGAGAAATACATCTACATACAGTATACGAGCCCAAATGCAAAAGAGTTCGTCTATTAACATTCTTAAAATGAACAGATTTTACACGAGAAATGTCGAGTTCTGTAAATATTTAAAGCAATGAACCAACACCGTTAAATATTCAAAAATAATTTATTTTTATTTCATACATTAACAAAAGTATATATTCCTGTAATTTACTGTTACAAAGATATTTATTTACTTAAGCTATCGAATCAAAAAAGTTCGTCTACTAGTAACACAGTGCAAAATAATTCGTCTACCACTGGGTGTACGGTGTAGCTTTTCCTTTTGATGACGGCTTCAATTCTTTGTGGCATTGTGTCAACTAACGCCGCAGCTTTCGCAGAGGGTATTGAATCCCACACTGGGTTTGTCTTATTATTTAAATCTTCTTTCTACTTAACGGGATCCTTACGCAGTTTCTTTTACATCTTTGCACCATCTTGAGACAAATCTGGGCTGCTAGGTGGCCAATTCTGCAGTGTTGGAATATTATGGTAATGTAACCAAGCCTTCGTCCTCTTGACAGTATGGCAAGAAGCACCATCTTGTTGGAAAACATACTTGTTGTCATGTCGTAAACTGGAAATCGAAGGCAATTAGCTGTTCTTTAAGATTTCTTGGTACTTGGGAGCATTAACAGTGCCGTCTATAAATTGCAGGCGACCTACACCTTGAGCTGACATACACCCCCAGATCATGAGTGAGTGATGGTGAACTCGTCTTTTGTCTTTAGGTAGTCGTTATGAAAGGCTTCGCCCTTATTGCGAACCACTTTTTTTCCGTTCGTCTCCAACAACCACTTCAAACTTCGATTCAATGGTCCATAGTATGTGGTTCGCCGCACATCCAGTTTTGACGAAATAAAGCAAGTATTCGCCTCTTCTTTTTCTGAAGTTCAGTAAGTAAAGATTTTTCTTTCGCCGTATAGAATCCGTACGCCATTCTTTTCATGACTAATTCCCCTGCCCGAGCACGTCGATTTTGCTGAATGATCCTCATTAAGACTCTGTTTTCAGCTGGTGTTGTGATGCGTGGGCAACCACTTTTCTTCAAGCTTGTATAGTAGATCTTGCTAGGTGAAGGGCTTGAGCTATATATTATACGCAGATTTTCCTGATTTACGGCTTGAAATTTATAACTTTTCGACCGTTTGCGAAATTGGTTGAACTTGGGAAATAATAGGAAATTAAGAAAATGTGTCTTTTTATAGCCAAACCGACATTTCCGAAATTTCAAACAATTATTTTTTCAAACAAAATTTATCTTCAAATTGATTCTAAAAGCACTAATAACTTCCTTGACGAACTATTTTGCACCGATTAGTGTGAAACCAACATATTAGCTTGTGCGACGAAAATAATAATGATTAATTCTCTTGCTATGTACAATATCAGCCCGATATTAATATATAAAGAAAACAACTATGTTCGTCATCATTATCCCCAATGCTAAATATATTTTTGAAAGATTGTAATTCCAACGGTAATTAAATTAAACAATTGACAAATGCGTGCAATGCGTTTTCATTTGGGCTCGTTTAGTGTAATATGTTTTAAAATACATATATATATATTTAAAGTTCAACAAACATTCCAACAGTTTCTCCATACGTGTGTTGTCCGGTCTGCATTCCACTGCGAAATAAAATTGCGACATCACTCTAATTGTAAAATCAAGCTGAATCAGCTTCTATAATTGTGCCCATGCCCCTGGCAGGCTGGCACATCTGCACCCGCAATTCAAATTCTTCAGTCACATGATTACATTTTTACGCTTTCTATTGGAGCCCTTGTATTATGTAGCCTAAGTACGAATATACGTCTCACGTTTAAACAATTAAATGTATAATGCATGTTATTGAGAGCAGTTTGTCCGTGACAATAACACCACTTAACCACGGTATCATCCAGTATCTGAGGAGAAAAGGCAGAGTAACAGGTTTCTCTGTCACATTATTATTTAAAATGTGCGGATTCATGCGTTACTGAATACGTTTGAGCCGAGCGAATAAAAATGAGAATTAAAATGTCTATAGCACACTTGGCACGAAATGTAGTCGACACCGCGTGTGATGTAAGGGACCACCAGTAAGCCACTCGGCGTTGTGCGAGGAAAGTCATTTTCGACATTCAAAGAAAGCTACGCGAGGACTAAACGACACAACTCTTCAATAATCATGAACACCCAATTGCATAATAACAACATACCATAACGTGTGAAGAAGCTGTCTAATCTATGTATATGTATGAGTATCGCTGGTAAATTTGAATAAAGGTTGGTATTTCAATAACAACAGTAAAAATTCGATTCGTGGCTTTTAACCCATTCACCTACAAAGCTACAAAGACCTGTTTTTTCTGCAGTTGCGGCACATCGCGAGCATAGAAGCAAGTTCGCGTCCGCGGCAATGCGTTAATATTTATAACGATGCAATATCGTGTTCTCTGAGCTGCGTATGCCTCTGCATAGCCGAATAAGTTGCCCGTCCTCATGAACCAAAATCTGGCGAGGACTTGTTTCCCTCTTGGTTGTAAGGCCTTCTAATACCAGCTTCCAGCAAATAATACATCATCGTCATGTATGAGAAATCATGAGCCCTCGTCTTGTAAAAATATTTCAGGAAGTATTTATTAAAGTTAGTTAAAGTTACATGAAGGTAAGTTAATGCCAATGCCAATTCTTGGTACCGCGAAACGGTAATCGCTATAACGCTATTTAATATGGTGAGGATCAGTTTACCTAAACAATAAAGAGTGTGAATTAGTGTTCACAGCACTACGAACCAAGTTCAATTCATCAGACGCTATAATCACAACCTCGGCATCCGACCAAAAAATATGAAAATTAGTTATGTATCTACACTTTCTTAAAACGGGTAGATTCGCTCAAAAGTTAACTATAAACTTAGATTATTGACATTCGTTTTTAACGACAAATATTTCGATACCGCGTCTACGGCTCTGAATGGGTTAGGTAAACGTAAGTAGCCTGTTGGGTTGAGTATCATTGCACCGATTGCATATAATTTATTTTGCTCGGTACGATAATCATCTTAGTAAATTGCCCTTGCTTGACTGCGGGGCTGGACAATGTAAATACCATACTAAGTGGACAGACCACATACCTACATCTGCTACATTGCGCTACCTACTTTTTCTACCAAGCCGAAATAACAGTAGATAAATGATGCTGACCATAAAATCTTGGTATACCATTCACAAAAAAATTACACTTGCTCTAGATATGCCATATATTTAGGTTTATATTAAACTAGCTGTTGCCCGCGACTTCGTCCGCGTAGAACTTGTATCTTAGAAAAATGATTGGTATTAAATTATTGTAGGTGGAACCTTAATTATCGCCGACCCAAACAAAGAACTACCATCTTATGGGATTATTTCAGAGATAAAAACTATCCTATATCCTTCCAAGGGTGTCAACTTCAGCGTACGGAAAATTTCATCTAAATCCGTTCAGGGATTAAGCGTAAAAGGTAACAGTGAAATGAGTTCATTAGTTTAAATTGCTATAAATTGCAATAAATAAACAAAATAATCCGCAGTTTAAATGAAACATTACCTTCCTTACGGTTATGGGAACTGGAAGCTGTTCGGTTCTGTAAGGGTCGTGGTTCTAATTTATCCTTGCCTACTTCTCTGCTACCAGTCGGATTATTTATTTTGGCTTACCATATAATTAGTATAAAAGACCTATGAATTCCCTTACTTCAAAAAATACTTATTCCTCATATATACTTCCAACCCTTTTTAACGTCCTTACAGGATGAATTTCAAGAAATGTTGTAATTAGTTACCTAGTCTTATAGCGAAGTTCCAGATCCCTTAATTAAAAATTGTCTTCTTCCCTGTACAAACATCCAACTCCTTTTAGCTCATTTTGGGGATGAGTGTTTTTAACCCCCTTTTGGAATCCATTTCAAGCAGTCTAAATTATGTTGCCCCCTATATAGGGGATGAATTTCAAAATAATCAGTTTTGTGGTCTTTTAAGATAAAGGCTATAAGACCGAAGTTACAAATCTCTTACTATAATATTTTCTTGGTCTCCATCCCCTGAATGCCGTTTTAAACCCTTTAGGGGAGGATTTTTTCCAACACGCTGAAAGATCTTTTTTAATCTGATAATAATTGTTTATACAACGTTTTAAGTCTCCAGCTCAATAAAGAGTTTTGCTAATCCAAACCTTGCACCCCCTTTTAACCCCCTTAGGGATAGAATATTCTTAAACGCTGGAAGTACTTTTTTATTTGATAAGTAATCTTTCTACAACGTTTCAAGTATCTTACTAAAAAAAAGCGTTTCCCATACAACCCTTACCTTTTAACCCCCTTCGGGGTGGAATAGTCTAAAACGCAAAAAGTACTTTTTTGTAATCTAATAAGTAATATTTCTACAAAGTTTTAAGTCTCTAGCTCAAAAACTAAGTTTCTCCCATATTCACTCTAAACCCCAATGTCACTCCCTTAGGGGTGGAGTTTTCTAAGTCACTGAAACGACTTTTTCTATATTTGAATATAGTAATTTTTCTACAAAATTTTTACTCTACCTAAAAAACAAAGTTTCCCCCATACAAACATGTCACCCTTTTTAAAACCCCTTAGGGGTGGATTTTTCCAAAACGCTTAAATTCTTTTTTTGTATACAAATAAGTAATCTGTCTACAAAGTTTAAAGTTTCTAGCTCAAAAGGAAAAGTTTCCATCATACAAACTTTGCACCCCTATTTAACTCCATTTAAGGTGCAATGTACTAAAACGCTGGAAGTTCTTTTTTTGTATCTTAATAAGTAATCTTTCTGAAAAGGTTCAAGTCTCTAGTTCAAAAAATAATGTTTCCCCCATACAAACTTCGCACCCCTATTTAACCCCTTTAGGGGTAGAATTTTCTAAAAAGCCGAAAGCACTTTTTTTGTTTTATAATAAGTAATCTGTCTACAAAGTTTCAAGTTTCTCTTTCAAAAGGTAAAGTTTCCCTCATACAAACTTTGCACCCTTATTTAACCCCCTTAGGGGTAGAATTTTCTTAAACGCAGAAATTACTTTTACTGTATTTTAATGAGTAATCTTTCTACAAAGTTTCAAGTTCATAATTCAAAAATTAATGTTTCCCCCATACAAACATTACACCCCTACTTAACCCCCTTAGGGGTGGAATTTTCTTTAACGTTGAAATAGCTTATTTTGTATCTTAATAAGTAATCTTTCTACAAAGTTTTAAGTCTCTAGTTCACAATATAAAGTTTCCCCCATACAAACTTTGCACCCCCATTTTTCCCCCTTAGGGATGGAATTTCCAAAAATCCCGTCTTATCTGTTGCCTACGTCATTAAAGGAAGTTCTGGTGTAAATTTCAAGTTTCTAGTCCCAGTAGTTCCGGCTGTGCGTTGATGAGTGAGTCAGTCAGGACAAAGGCATTTATAAATATAGATAGTAATCTTTCTACAAAGTTTCAAGTCTCTAGTACAAAAAAAAATGTTTCTCCCATACAAACTTTACACCCCTATTTAACCCCCTTAGGGATAGAATTTCCAAAAATCCCGTCTTATCCCTTGCCTACGTCATAAAAGGAAGTTCTGGTGTAAATTTCAAGTTTCTAGCCCCAGTAGTTTTGAATACAAATTTTGCACCCTTATTTAACCCTCTTAGGGGTAGAATTTTATAAAACGCTGAAAGTCCTTTTTTGTATCACTAAGTAATCTTCCTACAAAGATTCAAGTCTCTAGTTCAATAATTATGTTTCCCCAATCCAAACTTTAGACCCCCATTGCACCCCCTTAGGGATAGAATTTTCAAAAATCCCGTTTTATCCTCCTGTCTCTGTCACAAAAGGAAGTTCTGGTGTAAATTTCAAGTTTCTAGTCCCAGTAGTTTTGAATACAAACTTTGCACCCCTATTTAAACCCCTTAGGAGGGGAATTTTATAAAACGCTGAAAGTACTTTTATTTTATCCTAATAAGTAATCTTTCTACAAAGTTTCAAGTCTCTAGTTCATTAAATGATGTTTCCCCCATACAAACTTTGGACCCCCATTACACCCCCTTAGGGGTAGAATTTACTTAAACGCTGAAAGCTCTTTTTTTGTATCTTAATACGTAATATTCCTACAAAGTTTCAAGTCTCTATTACAAAAAATAATGTTTCTCCCATACAAACTTTGCACTCCAATTTAACCCCCTTAGGGATAGAATTTCCAAAAATCTCGTTTTATCCCTTTCCTACGTCATAAAAGCAAGTTCTGGTGTAAATTTCAAGTTTCTAGTCCCAGTAGTTTTGAATACAAACTTAGCACCCCTATTTAGCCCCTTAGGGGTGGAATTTTATAAAACGCTGAAGCCACTTTTTTGTATCCTAATAAGCTATTTTCCTACAAAGTTTCAAGTCTCTAGTTCAATAAATAATGTTTCCCCCATACAAACATTGCACCCCTGTTTAACCCCCTTAAGGATAAAATTTCAAAAAATCACGTCATATCCCTTGCCTACGTCATAATAGGAAGTGCTGGTGTAAATTTCAAGTTTCTATTCCCAGTAGTTTTGAGTACAAACTTTGCACCCCTATTTTACCCCCTTAAGAGTGGAGTTTTATAAAACGCTGAAAGTTTTTTTTTATATCCTAATAAGTAATCTTCCTACAAAGTTTAAAGACTAGTTCAAAGAATAATGTTTCCCCCATACAAACATTGCACCCCTATTTAACCCCCTTAGGGGTAGAATTTTCTTAAATGCAAAAAAACCTTTTTTTGTATCTTGATAAGTAATATTCGTACAAAGTTTCAAGTCTCTAGTACAAAAAATAATGTTTCTCCCATACAAACTTTGCACCCCTATTTAACCCCCTTAGGGATAGAATTTCTAAAAATTCCGTCTTATCCCTTGCCTACGTCATAAAGGAAGTTCTGGAAAAATTTCAAGTTTCTAGTCCCAGTAGTTTTGAATACAAACTTTGCACCCCTATTTAACCCCCTTAGGGGTGGAATTTTCTTAAACGCAGAAATTACTTTTATTGTACTTTAATGAGTAATCTTTCTACAAAGTTTCAAGTTCATAGTTCAAAAATTAATGTTTCCCCCATACAAACATTGCACCCCTATTTAACCCCCTTAGGGGTGGAATTTTCTTAAACGCTGAAATTACTTTTTTTGTATCTTAATAAGTAATCTTTCTACAAAGTTTTAAGTCTCTAGTTCATAATATAAAGTTTCCCCCATACAAACTTTGCACCCCCATTTAACCCCCTTAGGGATAGAATTTCCAAAAATCCCGTCTTATCGGTTGCCTACGTCATAAAAGGAAGTACTGGTGTAAATTTCAAGTTTCTAGTCCCAGTAGTTTCGGCTGTGCGTTGATGGTAGATCAGGTATCCTTCTTTTATATATATAATATATATATGTAGATTAACGGGAAAATTCGATTACTTTCCGGCAAGATTAAACATGGCTTTAGTACTCTTACGTCCTTATGGACTATTATTGAGTCACATTTTAAAGCTACGATTTACATCGTGTAGAGTCGTGAGTCAGTTTCTGTAGCCATATTATCTTATCAACCACACCCAATAGTCCGTTTAACAGACGTATTCTGCATTGCCTAGACGAGTAGCTAAGATTATAGTAACGTAACACATGGTCGACGATCAAGTCACCGCTTAACTTCTCGCACACATGAAGAAGCCTACTATATATTAGGTCCCTATTAGAAAGTTTCAGTTTGAACAACGTCCGTTAATCGGCCTGAAAGTCCAACATAGCGAGCGAGAGCCCCCAGGCCTACGCAGACAATACGTCCGGAAGGATTTAAAACCAGACTCGTTAAAGTTACGAGAGCAACTCTGACGGCCTAACGAGTCGCCACCACCAGCCGCGTATCCCGTCTGAGCAGGAAACATGCACTATCCTCGTGAAAATATTTTTCATTTGTGCCAACGGACGTTGACCCTACAGCACGCGGTTTACTCATCGCGTCTTTTTTTTCTTATATTAATTTTCTTTTAACATTGGCTGAAATACAAAACAAAACTTTATTTTCGCAAAGATCGAGTGAGGGACTTAGTGAAATAAGATCGGGAGTATACAAAGCTTTTAATGAAGCAGAATGGCAATGTAAAGGCAGGTAAATATCCCTCGCATCAGATATCAATATTATACTAAAAGAAAAACGTTCGTAAACTACTATAATAGTACTTTCTATCCAACGAATTTCTCATAGGAGTAGAAAAGTTAATACGCTCACCCTTCCGAAGGGATCCGTGATTGGATTAGTAGACCCCAAGATAGAATGCCAGCGAGGGTAACGATACAGTAAGATGTGTGGGTGGCATAGGTACGAAAAAACTTAAACAGCTTACAATATCATGTTAGTTAACGAAAGACGTTTGTTGGAATACGCAAACCGAGAAGATAGACAAGACTGTTAATTCATACTAATATTATAGATGCGAAAGTGTGTTTGTCTGTCTGTCTGTTCTTTACCTCTTCACGCTTAAATCGCTGAACCGATTTGGATGAAATTTGGTATAGAGATGGTTTGAGTCCCGGGAAAAGACTAAGGATGGTTTTTATCCCGGATATAATTCCCTAAGGGAGTGAAATGGGGGTGAAATTTTGTATGGAGCTACGATGTAAACGAGTTCCACGCGGACGGAGTCGCGGGCAGCTAGTAATTTAATAGTTTTGTAAAAATAAAAACAAAAGGAAGGATGACGTCCTTTAACAAATGATCTTTTTTTTAAGTAACCACAGGTCGAATGACACTTTGTATTTAAACGAGAGACGCATCACCACCCACAAACTGTGGAAACAGTTAGGCGAATTAAAATGAGTTAATATGTATTTATAAATAAATCAGCTTAGCAGCACTTTACCGCGAGTAAGGTTTATTTGACGTCATAGGAACCTATTGGCGATTCCTAGAATAAAATACAATAGCTGCGCAGAATGTGCTCAGCATGAGCCTCGAGCCATTGCATTGTTGAAACGCGCGTTTCCGCTTTCTCGTGGAAAAATGCACGCGTTGTTGGAAAGTAAATGTATAAGCAAATTTTAGGAACGCAAATATGTTACACCTACACTTGTTGGAGTTGGAATTAAAAGGAATTTTACGTTTTTCTTTACAACCCCTTGAAGCCATGAGTTTTATAAGTTAAACATATGTATCTGTCGTGCGCGTTACAAACGGATTTAACTTCTTGAGTGCAGTTTGTTTTTAATCAAAAGTGTTGTCTGTCGGGATGGTTGGCGACGGCAGTGTTTAATTCATGTAGTTGTACTATGGGGGCTTCTTGTCTGGTTATCGATAGCACAATAAGTACTTGTATGAACAGAGCTGGTCGGCAGACAGGCGCCATATGAGGCGCTTTAACAAGAGCCCGCTGTTCGTGGAGTCCCGACGTGAACGGCGCGATTACTTACGGACGTCCAGGCGGCGAAAGCTGATGTGCCTGTGTCGTGAGTGGTGTTCTCTGGCAGTGTTTATGAATTCGTTTTTAAATCTTGTAACTTCGAAGATTATGTAAACATTGTTCACCTTGTTAATAATTTACTTTAAAAACGAAGTTAAACCGACTTCAATTCAGTAGGTACTTCGCCACTTTACCGCATGAACTGCTTTCCGAGAGGTGATTATTGCAAGTCGCTACATGTAGTCCGATAATATTTGAGGAGTTCCGTCGATTCCTCAAGGGGCAGAATCACCTTGGACTTGCTACTTAAACGGAATTGTATCAGAATTTTTGACGTACTTTACATCATTGAGGAGTTCCATAAGTCATCTTTGTCTTCATCATCAGTTCCGCTTTACCAAATTTTTGGTTTCCATGTGTAAATACACGAGTTACAATAGATAATACCGAAATTACTACACGCGTGACTAATATGGCTTATGAGTTACCTCAATTCCTCATGGATCCCATCACCCAACTGGCTTTTTGAAATAAATTGGACCAATCTGGAAGCATTTACTTTAAAATAAAAAGAAATTGTACGAATAGGTTCATAATTGACGGAGTTCAGAGTACATTTTAAAAAATTATAAAAATATTTAAATTTTATGTGAAGTCGGTTATAAAGCAATACGGTGCAAAAGTGTAAACATATCATTGATGCCGCGCCGACCATATCAGCGTATACGCATGCCTAGTTAATTTAAGTTGGTATACCTATATACGAAGCTTGCTAGAGGAAATAGGACGACATTTCACTCCCGACACGATACGAGATATAATTTACCGACACAAGCAATTAGCCGAACAGAACAGCATGCAATTAAGCGGGATTGAAATCGGTTTAGTATAGATGATTTGTGAGATGCAGTCGCGTTTCCTGGCCGCAATGCATCCTGATGAAATACATTATGATTGTGAGTTATAGGTATTTTTCTAGTGCAGTAGGATTTATAACATCGAAAAACTGTAAGGAAGAGACAATTTTAATATTTTGTTTCGCCATAACACATACACCGGAGCCTATTAAATGAGCCTATTAAGTAGTTATCTAAGCAGATATTATAAAGTTGCTAAATTTGTAATTTTGTATGTAGGGGGTAATCTCCGGAACTATCCTTCCGATTATGTTGCTATTCTGTCACGTGCCGAATAACATGTATTTTGCTTACCTCTCAATTGCCCACCCTGTAATAATAGCCCAAGCATTTTGTTTTCATTAGTATGGAAAAAAAATGGCAGCTTTTTTGTAACTGATATATTATAATTTTAGTAATTACGTATACTCAAAATCCACCAAAATATAGGCATCAAAAAAATAGATATAACTAACCAATTCCTGAAAAAGGAGCAAAAATATTAACAGATATTTTAATTTTATGTTTTGATTAATAGAGCTCTTCAAGAATAATAAATAAATCACAAAAAAAAAACATAATGATTGTGTCATTTATTTTTATATATTTACTTCACGATATAAATTTTGTAGGATTCTTGGATAAGGCATCTTAGAATAACATTTGAAAATTAAACAAACAAAAAAAACGCTGTTATATGTTTGAAAAAAACGTAATTTTCCAGGGGTAGAAGGTATGGAGTAACTGAAACAATAAATAAATAATTTGGCTTCATGGGCAACTCAGCCCACATACCACTCATCCCGCGGGCTTAGTTGACTACTACTGTTTATGTCGGTTATCCCACTTATATTTTTCTTTCACTTGTGGCGTGTGCTGTTTATGTCGTCTCCTTTTGCGACTTATATGTATATCCGTAGCATAAAGGAAGCGCATGGAAACAGTACAATAACAAAGCGGTTATTTGGTTTTCATGAGGGGAATAATGGAAGGTAAGGTTGTGAACGGTAGAAGTGCATAATTTCACAGTTGAGTGGACGCGAGACCGGTCAGAGGGGTCCGACTCCGACCGCAGCAGGTGCACCGCGGGTACTGTCGGCGATGAGTCGCTTGCAAGAACACTGCCACGGCACACTTTGAAATCATCAACGAGCAAATTACTGAAATGATCGCCATCCATATCATCTACAAACAATTTAATTTGTAAATACATATATATATCACAGAATAATGAATAGCACCTAAAGGCACAGAAGGTCCACCGCCTAAGTGATGACGTTAGCTGTAATTTTTGGGAATAGACAATCATAGAGTGGAATAGGGTTGTCGGAGACCACATAACTAAACATCTAAAATTATAATTGTTTTAATTTCTATGTTTGTTATCAAAATATTAGTAAATTTAGTAAAAAATACATGAAAACAAATAAGTTTTTACAAAACAGTTCATATTTTGCAAAGGCGTTGACGTCTATCTTC
This sequence comes from Epinotia demarniana, assembly GCA_945867215.1. Lineage (NCBI taxonomy): Eukaryota > Metazoa > Arthropoda > Insecta > Lepidoptera > Tortricidae > Epinotia > Epinotia demarniana. The sequence goes on along the minus strand of OX244259.1, from coordinate 13,714,105 downwards.
ATGTTAGAAAAATGTTGTAAAATTTAAATTCATTGTAGACTGATGGGGTGTAATGGGTGTAAACTCGAAAATTATTTAGAATGAAGGCAATAAAATATTCCAAGTGACGAAAATCCCATTCAGATATCACAAAGAATTACGTAGCTACAACCGTTTTAATATTGCTTGTTAGAGAGAGAAAACACTCGCAGATAGTGACGTCACAATCTGCGAGCATCATAGTAAACTGGCTTCTCGAGCACACATGTTATAACTTCGAGGAATTTTTGAGTGTCAAACCGTAGCTTGTAGTTTGACATTTATTTTATTATTTTTACATTTCTTATTGACTTTATTATTAACCTTAATGTCGCTATTGAATTGACTTTATTTTACATCATATTATTATTATTAACTTATGCACTATAATGACATGTGATATTATCAATATTGCGAATAAATGATTATTATTATTATGATTATTAAATGACAATCGTTTCATAAGAAGGTGCGTTTTACGGGAAAGGGACAGAACAAAACCCGTCTTAAAAATTTGGACACTAATGTGATTATTTAACCTCTTGTGTTGCTTTTCTCTCCATCTGACTACATTTTAAATCCTTTTTCGAGTAAATGCAACATAATTAATTATTTTGTTCACTATCTACCCCTATTTAATTCCGTAAACTTCAATTACGTAAACTTCTCATATTTTCTTACGACTTCGAGACCCATTCATATCGATGCCTATGAATACTTAATTTTGTGGATACCGATTCATCGTTGTTACCACGCATAAATAAACCCGGTCAATCGTAACTATGTAATTGAATAGAAATGTATTAACAGTAATTTCGTCAAATACCTTATTAAAGTAAGCTTACAAAATTCAATTTCACAAATCATTTGATAGTGGAAATAAATCGCCAGCTGCCCAGCGCGCATTGCTAACAAGCTACAAAAAGGTTTAATAGTCTCTGCGGCGGCTTCTCTAGTAAGTATTTGTGGTAATTAAAAACTTCCAACAAAGTTAAATGTGAAATAGTAGCCGTCTGGCAGGGACTATATAATACAGTATACGTGTGACTTCTTAGGCCACCAAAACTATAGTTAATATAGCGATGTAGCCAAATATTTTTCTAGGATAGGATGATATCGATATCACTGTCAGATTTTTACACCAATAATTAATGACTGGATTGCATAAAAAATGTAGATGGTTAAGGGCCTTAATCTAATCTATGCCTTAACATTTTTCCATTGTGTAACGAAAGTTAACATAGAATGTATGGGTAATTGCCGTTGGGAAAAAAGTTAAAGCTAAGATTAGATTAAGGCTCTTAACTAAGTACTTTTTTTTTCAATGCACTCTAAGAGCATTCGTTCACTCCCCTTTTTTTTACATAAACTATCAACAATGATAAAGCAAACTAATTTTCAATTTATATACAGTATTTATTACTTTAGAGATTACTTAGCTTTATTATTAGCCTTCGGTTCAACAAGATCAATGAGGCATTCAAATATTTATAAAATGACTCAAAGCAGATTTTTGATTCATGCATGCAGGATATATACATTTCCCCGCAGTTTATAAGAGTATTATTCAATTTAATAGTCGTGACA